>CM050325.1:73311805-73421021 GCA_027475135.1 Bactrocera correcta
ATAGTTCTGCCAGCATTGGTCATTCTGACATCATTTTTCGGACCAAATACCTTAGCCAGAGAAAATAACTGAATTTATTCACTTGCGATCCTATCTGGGCCTGAAGCACTTATTAGAAGTAGCTCTGTGCAAGAAATTATACGGATACACACAAAGTGCACTATGAAGCTATAGATATACTCTCACTATATTGACAAAAGCGGACTGCTTGAAAAGAGAAAGCTTGAGACAAAAATGTGGTTTTCTTATTTAAATTTTTAGGGGCGTCAGTTTCAAATTTAAAAGTCTTCTGTTGCCCAAGCTCATTTAAAATCATTTTTATAACTGGCTCACTGCTTTCTTCAGACTGGTTAAGGAAGCGAAGCGTGTGGGTTAGGTTATGAATGAGGACGAATGAAATATCTTCTGGGATCAAACAAACAGTCATTGCATTTGGGACTTGGCCCACACGTTTCAAGTCGTAGATAATTTCGTCTATCTTGAAATCAATATCAACACAAAGAACAAGATGAGCCTTGAAATCCAACGCAGAATCTCTTGCCAACAGATGCTACTTTAGACGGAATAGACAACTGAAAAGTAAATTCCTTCTCGACAAACAAAGACCAAACTCTATAAGTCCCTCATCATTCCCATCTTGCTATGTGGTGCGAAGGTATGGACAATGACATTATCTGATGTTCGGGAGACAGATTTTGCGGAAGAATTATGGTACTTTGCGCATTGCTAATGGTGAATACAGCAGTTGATGGAATGTTTAGCTGTCTACTCTTTTGGAGAGATCAGGTAAAAAGCGATCTGGCTGAACTTGGTATCTCGAATTGGCGCCAAAAAGTGAAAACTCGACTATTACCGCATAAGCAGTGTTTGCGGCATAAATAATAAGAAGAAAGTCACACTGATAAGGCCCAATTATTTTGTTGACGAAGGGTTTCAGTTTTTCACACACTACGCTCGATAAGACCTTGTTGTGATATTAAGAAGGATTATCTCACTTTAATTGCGAAGGTTGTGGTGCCCCTCTTTGGTGAATAGGGCAAAACACATTTAGGTTTCAATCTTCGGGCATGCCCTCCGTCCTTATCTTGCAAAGAGGCTCCTTTTCAGTTCTTTCGCCGTCGTATTTGAATAGCTCGGCCGGTAATCCATCTGGCCCTGCCGCTGTTTTTGTTATTCAAGCGGGTAATTGCTATTCGAACATCATAATAGTCGGGCAATGGAACATCTATTACATCGTCATCGATTAGGGAATAGTTTTCGCTATCTTCAGATGTTACACTTTCACTGCTGTTCAGCAAGCTGGAGAAGTGTTTCTTCTATAATTTCGAATTGCTCTGAACATCAGCCACTAAATCACCACTTAGGGTCCTACAAGAGGGTGCTTCGGTCTTGAAACGTTCCATTTATGGTCACATCTTTTTGTAGAATATAATTTTCATACTACTAATCTACTACATACATATATACCATTCATACTCATACATTTTGGGCTCTTTCTGTTTCTTAATTGCATATCAATCTCGCTTCCCTCTTCAACCTTCGGTATCTACATGACAGTCCTCATCGTAAAAGCTGTTCTTTCGTGTTTTCCGAAAACCAATATTTCTATTACAATAAAATATTTCTCGTAGCGTACTGCTTTAAGATTATATTCTCCGTCGGAAATGGAGTAAAAACTATGCTTTGTTCCACTTCAACTTTAGAGTACCTTGGTAAATTTAGAAAGAAGAAGAATAAAGATAAAACAGTGATCAATGTTGTGAAACTAAAAATAATAGTAATTTACTTGGTTACTCTTCTAAGTATAGATAAGAATATGAGGTGGGCCAACTTATTGGTCTTTGGAAAAAAATATTAGAGTTTATTAATAATACGAAGATTGATTACTTTACTTTCTCTTTTCAGTTAACCTCACAAAACGAGATCAGAGAAAAAAAAATACAGATTTTATTTCGCGAACACCACATCGGTTGAAGGAGCTTCTTAAGCAGGATCTACGAAAACCCGTGCCAATTTGCATCGAAACCTGGCAATACCTGCTTACTATAGCCGACACGGGCGAACTACATACATAAGCGTTGATCAGAGTTGTCAGAAACTTAGACAGTTTCTTTGATATTGTAACGCCGATATGCTTCAATAAGGGAAGTAAATTAATATAAGTAAGTCTTTTTTGCAACAACAATAGAAAATGGCGCGTTTGAGAACTATTGAGGTAGAGAAACGGCGATCTACAATAGCGCAGAGTCAACATTATCCTATCCTTCATGACGAAAAGATTGGTCGAGTAATTGGAAACCAAAAATATAAATGCGGAAAGAATTCAGCACTTTAAAATTAGTGGTGGCGGTAGACAGGTGTAATTTAACTATGAGCGATACCATATATGTTTTTGAAGCTGCCATTGAGGCAATCGGATACAATATTAGTGCATTTGGGATAAGTGAGTCCTTAGTTAAAAAAGTCGTACCTAAAAACACAAAGGGAGGGTGCGAAATGTAATAAAGGTACTCTTACCATGACATGGTGATTGTATATCGGAAATATTTTTCCTTTGATTTCAAGTCGTTATCTATTCTAATATTATAAAGAGAAAAGATTTGTACCTATTTTTGTATGTTTGTATGTTTGTAGTGAAAAGGCTCAAAAAGTGCTGGGCTGATTTAAAAAATTCTTTGACCAATAGAATGCTACATTCTTCCAATTTGACATAGGTTACATTTCATTGAAAAAAAAATTAGGGAACCTTGGTAAAATTTGAACAATGTAACTGAAGGAGTAGAAAAATGAGTCTTAAAACGTCTTTCGTCGAATGCGCTGCCGAAACTATTACCGATAGAACAAAATAGTGTATAACAATATTGAAAAACATCATAATGTCTACAAAAAACTCCGCGGTAGCATATGTCCAACTATTGTGGTTATGTCACTACAACAACTTTTTTCATTTTAAACATTAATGAAAATGCTAATCAAATTCCTATCATGCTATTTATGTGCTTATATTAATCCATATCCAAATAAATTATTTTATGGTCAGGACCATTTAAAAAGATATTACGAATTAAAAAATTCAAAAAGTGTCAGTCAAGTTTTTGCGATGCATTCTGAAAAGCGCGCCGGGCAGAGAATGTAAAGTATAGAGAAGGTGCAAATTAAATTCTGTATGATGTTCGATTTGGCGGCTAACAAAGCCGATAGAATCAAAGTAAGGAATTCGACGTTGTCGCTGCTATTTAGCAGAATTGAGCAAGTGCAGTGGCAAAAATATGTGTAAAACGACTGAATTCATTATTTATTACTGTTATTTTAATTTTATTATTATTATTTTTATTATTTTTTAATTTTTCAAAAGTGCCCGCCACTTAAACCATCAAAGAACTTGAGCATAAATAGACTTACATACAAATATAACTGTGGGATTTTTTTTAATACAAATAAAAATATTTGTAAAAAAAGTGTTTTATATCCAAATTTCCTAAAATAAATAATTGTCTACCCCGTGCGATGCCGGGACGGGCTGCTAGTTTTCATATGTATAAAAATAAAGAAAAATTGTTCAGATCAGTGCACTATAGCATATAACTGCTATACAAACTGAACGATTAAAATCAAGTTCTTTTATGGATTCTCTCTTATTTGTGAAGATTGTGTAATATTCTATTTACACGGTACACAAATTTATAGTTACATACATATGTACGATATCAAGTCGGAAGGGGTTGTCATGACTCGGAATAATACTTTTTATTTATGCTCATAAGATGATTTAGAAAATAAAATAGTGGATATGCGATATACTTATCGAGAAAACCAAAATTTTTCCCTCTACCTTGGGACTCCCTAATTCTCGCCTTAAACAATTTTTTGCAGCTGCCTTTATTTATAAGACCCGAACTGGTTTTTTTACTGGCGTTAATTATCTTAACATATCACTCGGCTCAAAACAAAAGAGCAGTGAGTTCATATTATCCACAAATAAATGTACATTTACATATGTATGTATGTATGTATATATTTATACACATAGGTGCGTACTTACATATCTACAAGTTGCTTTTGAATCTTTATTCATTGTTCTTACTTCGGTTGTAGCGTGACGAAATGTGATTGATCTGCGGAGAAGTGTTTGCTTCCACCATGAACTGCCATGGACTGCATGCACTCCGACATGCCAACAAGGTGAATCATATCGGTGCAATGTTATCTAGAAGCGCGTTGTGAGGCTTAAGTGATGATAAAAAATTCCAAGTAAGCTGCGGGAATGCCTTTCTAAATACATATATATAGGTGTGTATTTATATGCATAGATATGTACATATTTATGTATGAAATATGTATATAAATGTGCCGTGTAGTAGTCTGGTAACTTATGCCTACCAGGTGGTTTTTTATAGGAAAATAAAGATGAATTTTCTTGAATATTTAGAGTGTTTTTATTTACATATTGAAAATAAAAAAAAAAATTTATTTGGAAAAATTAAATACTTTATTACTATTATTATTGTCACTCGAAGTTGGAACCTCAAAAAAAAAAAAAAAAAATGCACGTAAGTGGCCCGGGTGATTTTGGCTCTTGATGTTATCTGAAATCAAATATTCTTGATTATTCTTAATCTTTAGACATGTCATTCTGATCTGAACTACTGAAGTTAAATTTCAGGGGTAAATAACAAAATGGCGGACTTTGGAAAAAAAAGTCCTTGTATTTTAGCAAGGAAAGGGTTGTAAAATAAAAAGGTAGGGATGAAAAAAATTATTGTTAGTACCGACGAGAACTATAAGTGTGTAGAACAGCCTGTTAAAACTTAAAATCAATCGGTTTAGTAGAGAGGAAAAAAGTTAGGACCCAGGCCGAAAAGAAAAACAATGTTTTGAGAAAAACGCGTTTAAAGTTCAACAACTCGAGACAGAGGACTTCGAGGCGCTCTAGGAAACTCGTTATAACTCCCGAAATAATTCGAATTTCTATCTGAAATTTTCACAGTATTCAAGACATTGTACTTTCAAATGAAGCAAAAAAAAAATCGATTTTTTGAACTCAAGTTACCAGACTACTTACAACCTTAATGCATATATGTATGTATATACATATATCTTGACTACAATTTTTTAAAAGATCCAGCCCCGTTGCTGCTTGTCTTTACTTGCCTTCGTCGACTTTTCGCACTTTGAATACTTGTATGACCGAATAAACGCTTTGAACGCTGTCAAAGGATGGTTGCCACTTACTTAATGTCTTGTATGTCAAAACGCTAAACCAAACATTAGTAATAGTTTAAGTATTTTTTTAAATTTAATTTGAAGTAGTTTTTTGTCATATATAGACACATCCGTATGTATGTATTTATATGTATGTTATATGTATATTAAAAATTTTAAATTATCGCAAATGGTTTTGTGATAAAATGTTGTGCGCCAATATGGAAGGAAAAAGTACCGACTGGCAACCATAGTTGGGTCAAACCACGTGAAGTGGTCCACGAAAATTTCGAAAAATCACCGATTTTGAAATTAGCAGTTCATTAAAAAGGGGACCAGACATATATACCCAGTGATATAAATATTTCGTCAAAATTCTTATTTGTATTAAAGTTATTGAAAGTTGAAATTTAGAGCATGATATAATTGTAAATTTTTTTCTCATAAATTACTAGAGATAAATGGATAAAATTTTGTGAAGTCAAAGAAAACTGGTCGTGCTGTATTATAGATATTTTTTTTACGATCCACTTGTTTAAATAATAATATTTTACATAATTTTTTGTTAAACAATTGAAAATTGTAAAGTGTTCTTCACGCTAAAAAAATCGAAAAGTATGTGACACAAAGCAGAAAATATTCACCTTTAATATTCTGTAAAAAAAAAAAATGTTGTTCATTCATACCATTCCAAGGATATTGATATTTTTGTCCCCCTACCGCTCTTAAAACGTATGGCACATCGATCATCGATTTTTCCCCTTCCTAATGAACTGCTAGTTTTTAAAATCGGTGATATTTCAAATATTGTTGTGGACCACTTGACTTGGTTTGAACCAGTTACAAAATCTATTGTCAAAAGCGCTGGCAAATAGAACAAAGAGCTTTTTGAAACTTCAAGCGCTTGAAGCAAGAGTACATTTGGTCTCGTTTTTATATGTTCTGGTGTAGATCTATTCAGTTTTGACAGTTCTCACAGCAAAAAGTATAAGTAAAGCCAGCCAGCGTTAGGCCAGGCCCTTAAGGGCGTATAGAGTATATAACCGTATATGTTTTTTTATTTTATTTTTTTTATATATTATTTTATTTTTTAACCGATGGGGCAATTTGTAGTATGGCAGTTTTTAATTTTCTGGGATGTAGATTGACATGCACTTGAATTTGATGCAACTCCTTGGCTACTATTGCCACAACAATGTCGTCAGCGTATCCAATAATTTTAACTTCTTTCGGTAGAGGAAGTTGCAATATTCCGTCATATAAGATATTCCATAGCATTGGGCCCAAAATGAACACTTGGGTACCATAAGCCAGCCACATTATATCTTTTGATCTCCCTTCGTCAGTGTCGTATAACAGCAGCCTGTCGGACAGATAGCAGCAAATATGCCGGTGTTTTTAGGTTTTGTAACGCTCGTATTATATGGGCCAGTGAGCAGAATTGAATGCATTTTTCACATAAAATGTGATAATTTCGCAATATTTTTTGGTGCTATGCATCCACCTTATACGTTCAAAATCTTTATCTGCTATTTCGGTCAGCTTTTTGATTGTGTCGACAGTCGAGCGCTTTCTGCGGAAAACATATTGGTTGCAAGATAGTCCATCTTCAACTTCTTCTAGGTGTGCTTCAGGGCGTTCACAAATCAGTCGTTCCAGGATTTTTCCAATCGTATCTAACATGCACAATGGTCGATACCAAACTACAAACCATATTTTTGGTAAAATACCAACTGTAAAAGCACTTTGTATATACTTTTAAAGCACTTCCATATCCGTATATGTATGTGTATTTTCATATATATGTGTTTGTGTGCATGCTAATGTTGTTTAAACCCTCATATACTCGAATTCTGACGCCAATGCAATTGATGATGTTCAACAACTGACACACAAAATCACATTTTGTCAACTTAATAAAATTGTAAGTAGAATTCTGAGCAGCAAAGGCATTACAACAATAAAAATAAAAGACACACGAAGAAAAACAACTAGTTACATAGGAAATTCATGAAAAATTGATAGTCTCGAGGCAGGCAAACGATTCCTGCATACAAACGCTTACACCTGTGTACAGTTATACGAGCATAGTGAAATAAAGAAGCAGTCGAGAGAATAACGCTTAAAGAAAGCGTAGAGAAAGAGTCTGCAGTAGCAAGGAGTATTTTCTGTAGGCATCTCGTAGACATATACACATACAATACATACATATGTAAGGGCACCTATCCTCAACCAAATGCATAGATTCACACATCTAATAGCAACTAGTGCAAGCACTCCAAGAATATTGCACTTTTGCCATGCAGACAAACTATTCAAATACACAACAACAAAAAACTGGCGCAAACTACGACAGTCAGGCGTAGCATGCCTGCATTAGGAAAGCGTTGCTATCCTTGAAGAAATAGCAGCAGCGGCAGGAGCTGCACCCTTTCAAAGGCCGGCATGTCAGCGACAAAGCGTGGAACGGGGTTAAGCATACACAGCAGACGATTGTACGACGGCATGCATGCACTAAAGCGGCTGGTGAGGCAGTGGAGCCGGAAGTAATAGCAGTAAAGAGTGTAGTTTACAGGAATGAGCAAGGAATTAGAGCAGTTCTGTGTTGGCCTAAAAAGTAAGTTGTTGTTGCTGTTATTTTTTTGTATTTCTCTTGCCTACTTCTCTTCGTTGTTCAATGGCATGCTGACAGTACGATTATTTGGCTGTTTTATCGATTATTTATACACACATTATGCACAATAAACATGTGGGTTTATAAAAAATTAGATTTGATATAAATGTACTTACATACATAAAACACTTAAAGTTGTTTTCTCGAATTATCTCGATTTACCATGATACATACAAGCACTTTAGAGGCTACTAAGTAAGCTCCCATATACCTATTTTCACAATCTGGCGAGCGCTTAATTTAATTAAATGTTGGTTAGACGCTTCAAACACAATAAAGAAATACTTAAATGAAGTATCGACCAAAAAAGTGTGCTTCAAAATTCTCAACAAAGTAGAAATTTACTTCAAAATTGCTAGCATTGTCGATGGATCTATTGACACGAAATGAAATTAGCTTGGTATTAAGCGAGAAGAACACCTAAACTATACATTTTTATACCATCACTTTGGAGCCTTAGCTGATAGCATCCATTAAAAACTTTTGAGAGATACAATTTTTTAGGACTCGTAGATTTCTATTTACAACAAAACCCGTTCCATGAAACCAGATTTCTTAGACGGCTTTCCTTCGGTATTGGTGGTTGATAATTCCGTGCTTTACCTTCTTGGCTCTGCCGTTTTAGAACAATGCATTGAGATTCGTACAGACACAATATGTTGGAGCTCTTCTTCTGCACTGTAACACAGTGAAGAAACGGAGCAAAAAAAAAAAAATACACTAAACAATGACCTAACCTCTACTTCAAATGTTGTTAGGAAGCTTATCTTCGTGCAAACGATTTAATTTTAAGAATTCTGGAGCGTCATAATTATCTAAACCTGCCGATATCAAGAGAAAAGTAGCCATTTTTTCCAGTGCTTACGTAATCTGTTACGAATAACCATAATCACGATACAGTCTCGGCATCTCGCAACATTTTTATAATAATTTCTTGACTCTTCCCGATACTGGTGGTCGAGGAGTGCTTGCATGCCAAAAGCTTTTGTTGGGGGCTGTCGGCTACAAGCTAAGAGGCAAAGCGAATAGCACCAACAGCCAAATGACAACAATAACAAATGTCTGTCGTCTGTCGTCTGTAACTGATGTCGTTGTGAATTTTATGGATTGTTCCGAGTTACTGGTTCCAATCTACCAGCATACACACACACAAAGGCATAAACCTACAAGGACGCAAATATTTGCGCAGTGTTGCTAAAGCTTTTGCCGAGTTGTTTGTTGCTGTTGAACTCACTTGAAATGAATTTTCACAGCATTGCATGTTGTCTGGAAGTTTTGAAAGAGCTGAATGAGGTCGAGTCGTTTGGCGGCAGCAGTGCCGGTGGTCGGTGGACGGTGTCGGCAATGGCATTGTTGCGCTGCTTACTCGTCTTGTCGATCCTGGCAGCTAAACCAAGTGGCATAGTAGGAGCTAACTTAACGTTGGCAATGTACACATTTATCTTTATTTCCAACACGAACGGCAAAGGCAACAACTCGAAGTTATTACATTGCGGCTCAGGTTAGAATGGCAAATTTTTGCTGGTGTTGGTGGCGAACTGCGTCTACGCTATGTTAAATATTCACATGTACATATGTATGTACTATATATTCAAATTAGATATATACAGCTATGGACAGAGATTTAGCGCACTTGCATTCATAATTAGAAATATTACCGTTACTTTTAAGAGAGCGATATTTTCATGAATTTGTTATTAGTAGATTAATATTGCTTCTGTCGCCTCTTTAAATGCGTGGAAAATAACCGTTATCATTTTCCCTCAGATACCGTTAATTTGTTTTTATTAAATTTCGTCATGAATTCGTTGGACAATGATTTAGCGCACTTATAGTTTTCGGTCAATAGTTGTGTTTGGTCCAACAAAGAATTAATCACAGTTGTGAACTTGTATTCAATAGTTTTAGTAATATTACAAATTTTAATAAAATGGCTAGAAGGAAATGCTTTTCGATTGAAAAAATAAAAATTTTTTGGGACCTTTACAAAAACGCTTCAAATCAAGTAAAAATTGCTCAAATAGTAAAATGTCCAAGAAAAATGGTATACAATGTCATCAAAAATGTTAACAGTGATCCAAATTTGTTAAAACAAAACAAAGTTCGTAAGGCTCCCCCTCGCAAAATAGCCCCCCCGCGAGGATAAAATAGTTCTTAGAAAGTGTAAAGCTGATCCTTTCAAATCCTGACGCGCGATTATGGTCGAAGTCAATGCAAAATTGGACTTAAAAGTGTCAAGCAGACTAGTACGAAGACGTTTAAATGAAAATAATTTGTATGGACGTGTGAGCAGAAAAAAACCGCTATCGTCCAAAAAAAATATTAAAGCGCGTTTGTCATTCGCTCATAGCCATAGATCAAAATATTTAAATTTTTGAAAAAGGATATTTTTTTTACGGACGAAACTAAAATAAACCGGATTGGTCCTGATAGTAAACCTTTGTACATCGGGAAAAAAATCAAGAAGTCAATCCAAGGTACACCAAAAAAACCGTAAAGCATGGGGAGGAAATTTAAAAGTATGGGAGACGTTTTCATGGCGTGGAGTTGGACCCCTAGTGAAGATAGAAGGGAATTTGGATAAATTTGCATACCTTAATATACGGAGGAATACAATGGAGCCATATTCCTATGATATTATGCCTGTAAACTGGATCTTTATGCACGAAAACGATCAGCAAATGTGGTAAAAAACTGGCTTGCGCAAGAAAAAATTCCACTTCTCGATTGGCCAGCGCAAAGTCCTGATCTAAACCCAATCGAGAACTTGTGGAATGATGTCAAAGAAAACGTTGAGCAAAGAAAATTTAAAAATTGCGACGAGCTTTGGGCATGAGTACAGGAAACGTGGAACTCTATTCCTTTGGACAGATACCAGAGGTTAAGAGAGAGCTTGCCACGCAGATGTGAAGCGGTGATAACGAATAACGGTTATTCCACTAAGTATTAACCAAGTTAGATGTAATATCAGAGAAATTTCACGGAACTTCTTAATAATATTTATTTTTCCTTACTAATCTTTTAAAGTGCGCTAAATACTTGTCCAAGCCAATTTTGACTTAATAATGTAAAATGAACAAAACGTTGTATTTTCATTATAGAAAACTAAGAAATTTTGGACTACTTTAGTTTTTAGTGAGGCAATAAATAGTTTTTTTACATTATAACAATTCTACTTTCTTTAAATATAACATTATTAAGTATCATATTTCACATTAAGAAAGTGCGCTAAATCTCTGTCCATAGCTGTATATGTGTGTATGTAAGAGTATCTCCCTCCATTTCTTTGAAATCTAATAGGTAACATATCTCTCTTATTTATTTGGCGCTTATTCATAGCCGAATGTATTGAAATTTATTAAATGCTAAAGTTTTTTGAACGAGAAAATGGTACCTATGTACATAAGTACATAAAGGAGAGGGATTATTATGAAACATACTATGTACATATGTATATATTTTGTAAGTATATACGTTTATATATGTGACCTGGTCTACGAAAAGGGGGCTTAGGTGTCAAAAAAAAAAAAAATAATAATAAAAAAAAATAAAAATAAAATAATAAAAAAAAAAAATTAAAATATGGAAAAAAAAAATTGATTTTTTTACACCTAAGTCCCCTTTTTGTAGAGCAGGTCACATATACAAATTTATATGTATGTCTAAGCATATAAATATATAGTATACTTTTTTGGAATTGTTAGTTGTTAGTTTTGGTAAAAACTCGGAATGCATAACTTTTGTAAATTTAGATATAAACATCTTGATCTTAGCTCTTTTTTTTAGCTGCAGGGAACGATTTAATGCAACACATGGAGTTAACAACAATAAATTCGCGTTTATAACCTCTCTACCGAGATATCGGCAAGAAACCCTCGACTGAACCTTCCTAAACAAAGCCTTGCATTCACATTGCAGATATCCTGTAGTGTGCTCTTGTATTTTGAAATGGTTTATAGGACCACTAAGAGATAAAGGAGTTCTTTATCAGAGTTCTATCATTAATTTCTTCGACGTATTCAAATTTAATGTTTATTATGGGCTAAAATAAAATGAAATCCTTAATCGTAAGTAACAGGAACGGACCCGGATTTTTTACCGGCCAAGGACTGTCAACTCCAAGCATTCCCAAAAATTACTTCAAGAATGTTCTCTGTTACAATAACAACAACAACAAGGATCCTCCATTCTCCCAATGAATGCATTACTCCTTCGTTGACTCATATCGTTCCGCGACCAATAAAGAATTTATGTGCATTTTATGAACAAATTCATCTTAATTTTGGATCATAACATACCATACATACAATGTTTCAAACCAACTCATTGCATTATCTAGAATGAAATGTTCGGAAAATTACAGAACCTTTTTTTCACTGAACTTTCAATTTCCTCTCAAACAGCGGCTAATAAGTCTTAAAAATTAATTAAACGCGCTGAGTATTAAATATTCTCCGAGAGAAATATGTCAATTAAGAGAAAACATATGGTTAGTTAGAAATTACAGAAGTTAACGGTATAATACGACGCAACACCGTTCCGAAAACAAAAATAAAAAACCGAACCATAAAAAAGTCCATTAACTTTCATTTAAAATAAAACACCAAAAACCGCACGTGTCAAGCAAACGGAAAGCAGCGTAACGAATTCATTCTACAGCAACATCACCACGACGCGCTGTGACTCACCTGAAGTGTTCACTGCCCGCACATTAGAGCAATCGTTGCTCTGTCGAAGTGGAATTTCGCATATTCCACCAGTGTATATTTTGTGTATTTGTATGCCATTGCTAGTTATGGTAATGTTTCGCTGTAATTTTATTGTTTTTGTTTTTTTGTGCTCTATTTCATTAAAATAGCCTTTGGGTTTTCCGCTTAATTTGTCGTCATTCCACACCTTTGTCAGGTAAGGTGTAAGGCACGACAAGTAACATATGCATACGTATTAATATGTATGTATGTGAATATGCATATACATATGTATATATTTACATATACCGTATATTTGTTTGTAGTTCAGTTATTGACGCTTGTTGATAGGCCAAAATTAGGGAGTCGCTTTTCAGCGTAAATTCACGCTACTCCACGCACTTCACAAACAGCAAAATTTCTGAAGGTCATTAGTAATTACCTAGCGAAGCGAAAAAAGTCAGAATTCATATGTACGAGTATTAACAGTGCAGTTGAACGACCATGACGCCGAAACCAAAGCGTGCAAGTGCGAAAAGTACAAAAAATTACTTTCAAATAAACAAATATACTCGTATACGGTCATGGAGAGCGTGACACAAAGCGCACCAAATATTCATAAATTTTTAATTTGTCACACAGATACATACATACATTTTATTTAAATATGTATGAGACGTAGCTACTGTCTCAAGATGAACCAAGGGACCCGCCCGCCTTAGTGAAGGTAGAAGAAACTTTTTATTTTTTATTGATTTCATTGTCGACAGTCAGTTCTACGCAGCTGAAACAGACCTCGGTTTTCAACGAAATTTTCTTTGTTTACCTCAGTGGGATTCCATATGAAGTGTTTTTTAAGGCTATAACAGCCAACAAGGAATTATGCTTCAGCATGTTCTTCAGATATGGGGCCTTTTGATAATTTTTGGATTAGCGAAATATTCACCCAACGAAATTTCAAAATTTGAAGGGTATATGCGCTGGGCAAATTTATCCGATTTTTCCTTTTTAATTGTGGGGAAAAGGAAAAAATTTTTTCGAAAACAAAAATTTTTTAAGTAAGTTAAGTTAAGTTTTGGGGGAACCGACATTTTTAAAAAATTTTTCGCAAACTTCCTAGTAATTCAAAAACTTTAAGGTTAAGGGAATAATTATAACATTGCAAAATTTTTTATGGAAAAAATGAAAAATTTTAAAACTCGAAAGGGGGATTTTCAATATATTTTACCCAAGAACTTAAATTGGAGCCCAATTTTTTTAATTTGTTTTCGCTTACTTTTATTTTGCCTTTTTATAAATTTAGGGCGATTTAAAATTTTTAAAAAATTTTAGCTAGGGGTTAAACCAAAAATTTCTGATTTTTAAAGATACCTCAAAAGGTAAATTACATGTTTTGGAATATAAAGAAAAAATGTACCGGTGAAACGAAAATCACTATTAGATAAAATAAGTTCCCGATCTAGACCGATTTAATTCATATTTAGTACCAGATTATCTTTATGAAACTATTGACTAACATAAAGTCGAAAATTATTATACCGGTGTATATGCGCTGGGGGAAGTATTTATCCGATTTCATTCCTTTTTGGGAATTCGAAATGGTACCATTACTAGGAAATACATATTATTTTCAGAAAACAATACTCTATGACTTTCATTACTGCACCTCACAGATTGACCAATATTTTCGGTAAAAACATTGAACTTGAAAACTTATGGTTCGATTTCGACTACTTCTGGACGTAAGTTGGCATACTTTAAGTGTTAAGTGGAATAATCATATAACATTTAAAATTGTGATATATGGAAAGTAGGCGTAGTTGTAGATCGATGTACAAAATTTGTGAGAAATCTTTAAGTAGTTTAGAGATATATAATTTCACCCAAAGAAGGGCGTGTAAAATTTTATGTCTCTAACGCGTTTATTTAATTTGTTATCGCTCTATTAGTAGTTTTCGACATAACTGTTCTATGAAAGTGGTCGGTCGATTCAACCGATTTTCACAAAAATAAAGAAATTTTCAGCTAGTTTGGTTGGAATACCAAAATAGTATTTTAGCGAGTCAACTGTGTTAGAGAGCCATCGACCTCGTAATTTTCAAATCAATTGACGTGTTTTGGAATTATCACTACATATACCAAAATACCATATGTATGCACATACTATATGTACATATGTATGTAGGTTAGCTTGAACAGATTTTGATAAATCCAGTTTGGCCATAGCTTCAGTGGCGATAAAGGGGTGACAAGCAACTGAGCTGACACATACTCGTACATATCCAATATGTGTGTATATGCATTGCTGATTATTTACGAAATATGCAAAAGCGAACTCATAACTACGATTGCAGTGACCAAACCATCAGCTCATACATACACACATGCGCATAAATAAGTTATTAATAGATCAGTACTTTTATTTCCTTGGTTAAGTAGCTGCCTGGCTCCGGAGGCCGAACATCAGCTAGCCTCCGTGTCTTACTGGAGTTACTAATACCATCAAATGAACAAAATAAATATATTTATGTGGTAATTTAATATCCCGCTTACAAATTGAAGAATTCGAACTAGTCTTGTCTCCACATCAGATGTTTTGAAACAAATTGAATATCAGCTGACTGCTCTCGCCCGCATTACCAACACACTTCGTTGTTAAGCAAAAATATGAAATAAGTTAAATGCGTTTTATTTGTCCATGATTTAGCTATTAGCTATTTCGTAACCGACACCCAGATCCATCCCAGGCGGAACTGCGGCTCCTTTGGCGACGAAACTGCAAAAAAAAATACGAAAGCCTCAGTAGGACTCTCTTCATCAGGCAGTAGGATTGGGGAAGCCGGCGAAAACCCACCGGCAAACGAAGTAGTGAAGGGTGGAGCCTTTATACGCGGCGGAATCGCCGGCAATAGCAGAGGAAACCTTCTATAATTATGAAAGGATCTACAGGAGGCAGAAGCAAGGCAGCTTTAGTGAGGAAGCTGAAGTCAGGCTGCCAATTGGTGGCCTAAATCGCGGAATGCTACGGTGATAAGTATGCTGGTCAGGTATCTAAGCCGATAGTCTAAGACCGGAAGCGAACAGGCCTGAATCAACGGTTCAGCGGCAAAGGTCGATAAGGGGAAATCTATCTTGATAAAAACCCGCGATATCGCTAAAAGCGCTGACGCAATAGTACTTGGTGTACTTGATCGCAGTGCAGAAGAGAGTAGCGGCGGCCATAAGGAGGCAGTCTCTTAGGTGGATCTTCTTCCAATTTACTGCTTCGCCTGGAACAATACGAAGCCGATGTCGTCCTTATCCAGGAACCGTGGCTGACTGGTAACGGGATCTTTGGATTGACGACGAATAGCCATAAGCCCCACATCAATCAACGGTATTTCTTTTACCTAATTTCAGCAACACCGACGTAGTGACATCAAAACTAGAGTGTGATGCCGGAGATGTCTGGCTAATTTCCGCGTACATGCCACAGGAGGACCACGTGGAAGAGCTTCTGCGAAAAAGTGGAGGGCTTCAAGAGTCCTCTACGCAAAAAACAAAGTGTCCCCGGGTTATTTCAAGGATGAAAATGGGAAGTGGGCCCTGAGCAGTGAAGAAACACTTCAGATGTCTCTTAATGAGCAACACGTCCTCTGTCGGGGGTATCTCTCGTAATGTTGCATAATGACTGCACGGCTTTTGTCGACCTTCTGGATGACCGACATTTGACATGGGCGATCAATTTATTGAAACCGTTCAAGTTCCCGGGACCGGACGGAATCACACCGGCGCAGCCGCAGCAGAATGAGCTTTCCACAATATCCTGCCGGAGGCAGTCGCAACAGCTCTTGGCGATTTTGCTGAATCGAATCTCAAACACCTCATTCTCGGTCTTCTGTGAGACTGAGTGATCGAAACGGAATGGAGCAACGCGAAATGTGAGTAAGGAACCCCACAGAGTGGAATTCTTTCTCCTCTTCTATGGATCCTAGTCGTTAATGAACTGCTCGAAAAACTCGACGATCGTGGCTGTCGGGGATTACCTATGCAGACAATGAAGCACTTATGGTCAAAGGAAAGTTCCTTAGCACAGTGTACGAGTTGACGCAGGGGTATCTCAGCGTTGTAATAATATGGGCCGTCGGAAGTGGTCTCTCCATCAACCAAATAAGACCGAAATGGTTTTATTCGCTAGAAGATATAAGATCATGGAAGTTGAATATCGAAGAGAGAGTGTCATTGCCAAGAGGTGGAGCCTCTCACCGAAAGTGGTCTTTTGGCTCTATGACACCATAGCCAAGCCCATTATGTTCTATGGAGTCTTTAAGTGGTGAAGGGTTTTAGAGAAGACAACAAAGAAACTCGAGAGCGTTCAACGGGCTGGGCTCATCAACATGTGTGGTGCACTAAGGTCCACTCCAACCAGGTTGAGGTTGCAGCCATCAAGGTAGCTGCAGATTTGCTCCTGCTTTGGAGAAGTAAACATTCACTCAGAGAGCGGAGTGGCGATACTAGACTTGAACTCATTTACATTGCGTTTAGGGTTGGTCAAAGAGTGTCTAACGTCGCTATCATTAACAGCGAGTGTCTTTGTGATAAGACTGGTATGGATACCGGGTCATAGCGGAGCCGCAGGTAATTGCAAAGCATGAGCTAGCAAGGAAAAGTACTCTAGAGTTATTATCGGTAGAATGGGAACGGGTCAGTGCTCCCGCATCCTCTTGGGTTCTACTACTGGATAGCTGGGCCTCGCGGATGCTTGGCCAACGCTAGGCTAATCGCAAAAGCCGTTTGGCCCAAGACTGCTGTAAGATTGGGAATCTTATCAGACGCCGCTTTCTGATATTGTTTGGAAAAAGATGCGGCAGAAATAAGTCAGCACTTCCTTCTTGACTGTTCCGCGTTTGGGAGGTCAAGACTAAGGCACTTGGGGCCTTCAGACATCCTACCGAACTGTCGGATGTTGAAATTAAGCGCCTTTGCAAATTTGTTTTTTCTACTAAGCGTTTTTCCAATCTGTAAGTCCGAACACTGGAGTTGTTATTTTCAATGGCTTCATAAAGGACTACATTTATCAGTCCACGTGTGATCTCTGATTAGTCATCTAACCTAACCTAGCTATTAGCTTGTGATTTTCAAATAAAACACGCCTAATAATATTCAATTTTATCTACATTTATTTCACTTCCACTCTTTCTGTTATTGTTCACTACGATTGTTAGTTTGTTGTCACCTTTGTGTCGTTATTGTTTTGTTGTTGTGCACGTCTGGAAAACGGTGGAAACGAGTACAACTGGAAACACGTTTTCGGTACAAAGACGACTAATGACGGCGAAGAAGTGATTGAGGTGATTAAGAAGAGCGCGCAGACAAAAGACGTGCGTAAACAGAAAGATGGGATATGAAATGGAAAATAATCGTAGAATGATCTGTTGGAGCGAGTGTTGAAATAGATTTTTATTTTTATATATACACATATGTATGTACATATTTGCCGTTATTTATATGTTGGAATTCATTCAGCCGAGACGAGAGTTTCAGTGTTTTTTTTGCCGTGATTTAAGCGAAGAAACACGCCGCCAAAACAGAGTGAGAAATAGCTTCCATTTCGTTGCTAAAGCTGCTGTTGTTGCTTTTGGTAATTATGGTTTGGTATTTTCATTTTGTATGCACTTGCTTGCAGTAACGGACATGTACATATGTATATATATGTATATACAATAATTTAAGCCATACATACATCTGTACATATGTATATACAGAAATTTTACATCATTTTATTTTTCAGTGCTGCCAATTTAAATTTTTGTGTCAAATTATCCGAAGGCACACACATACACAAATATGCTTACTCGTAAATCAATACAAACATAATGTGTATTTTGTACTTGCATATACTATACATATGTACATATGTATGTATGTAGTTTGTCAGTTTATACTTGTATTTACTATCATGCTACAAGTTTTGCGGTTTCACTTTATCATGCATAAATTATAGAATTCACATTTGGTTGTTATGCTTGTGGTTGAAGGCCACACTTTATCGCTATTAAATCATCCGCACATATACACACACATTCAAATGAATAATATGTGTGTTTATGCTTTCAAGGTACGCATTCGAATGATAATTTAGTTAGGGAGTAAGTGTGCAGGTTATGTTTGGTAACTAATGAAGCGTAAAGTGTGGAAATGATAGTCGTCCCATAGCCACATGCGGATGCAAACATACATATGTACAAAATACTTATAAATGCTAATTTACGTATGGATTTATACATGTAAACATCACACTTGACTGCATATAAAATTATAACCTAAATTGTTTATCAAATTCTAACTTTTCTTTGAAAACCATTTTTTCGGTCATTCGAAGATAAACTGTAACAACACTTTGTACTTTACTTGACAATGGCTTGGATCGTGGTTATGATTTCAATATTAGGTTAATATTTTTTCATATCCCTCCGCAATTAAAAAAATTTGTATTATAATCCCAAGACTCCAGTAGCAAGTCTAATACAAGTTCTGTCGCAAAAGAAACAGGACTATTAAAAAAGCAACAAAAAATTAATATTTTTCAAAAGTTATATAAAAGTAGTTTCTTTGTGCTTCGATACAGCGTTTAGCCCGGTCAATTAGCATTTCAAATGAGTGTTTAAGGTCATTTTTCGGAATGCTCTTGAGAATATCGGTCGTCGCCTTTTGGATAGCTGAAATGTCCTGAAACCAGTGTCCTTTCATGTGCAAATGAAATTTTCCATATAGGTAAAAGTCAGAGGGTGCCAGATCAGGTGAGTAGGGTGAGTGATTAATGGTTAATATGGAGTTTTTTGTAAAAAAATCAGTGACAAGCGTTGACCGATGACACGGCGCATTATCGTGCAACAGGCGCAGGACCCTGCCTCACGGTATTGTGGTCGAACACGACGAATGCGTGACAAAAGACGCTTCATAACACCAAGGTAAAACACAGCATAAATCGTTTGGCCAGGTGGGACGAACTCTCGGTGTACAATACCCTCGGAATCGTAAAAGCAAATCAGCATTGTCTTTATTTTTGACTTCTGGATACGACTTTTTTTGGACCGACTTCTGATCGTCGCAGTGGTCCTCACCACCTTCCTGGAACGGCTTAAACCACTCATGCAATTACTACGGGATAGGCACTGATCACCATAAACTCTTTTCATCATTTGAAATGTTTCAGCAAACGTTTTCCCAAGTTTAAAACAGAATATCAATATTTGCTCTTTGTTCAAAATGCATTTTACGACGGATGATCAAAAACTGCTGTCACTTTTTGATCGATAACATCGTTTGTAGTTATCCAATTGTCTTAAAATTTTTACGAAATGTCAACAAGAGATCAGACTTTTTATTTCATATATCCACCAATAGCTGGCGCCACCAGAAACAGTTATATTTAAAAAGTTCTGTTTCTCTTGCGACAGACCTTGTATTAAGGGTGTTTATAATCCTTTCAGACCTTCAATACACAATTGTGCGGGTAAAGTTAAAAATATTAAAAAAAAAAATTTCGCTTTACTACGTGTTAAGACCCGAAAGCAATGTTTGTGCCATTTATTTTTAACGGTTCTTTTCAACGGTTGCTTTGATTTTTTGTATATTTTTGTTACAATTTGCAAAGTTTTGAAGTGTTGAGAAGTGTTGTCAAGAATGGGAAAAGGTAAATTGAAATAAAGTTTGTGCAGTGTTTTAGTTTCGTGATGTTTTGCAAAAATGTGTATTGAAAAATATTAAATAAAATATATATTGTCTTATTATGAATTATAATTAAATTAAATATTTTAAACAAGTTTAAAAAAGGACCACACAATTGTGCGCTTCAGGCTTTGACCTCGCATTTTCATTTACCCGCACAATTGTGTCATTCCAGGTCATTTCAATTCGAATCTTGATGAGGACGTCCTTCAAGTTCTCCAAATATTGGAAAATTCCGATGCTGACTTTAGTTCTGATGACTCAAATGATGATGCGCTCTGGGAACCACCAAATAGACAAATGGGCGGTTCATCCGAGTCGGATTGTAATGAAACTTCTTCGGAAGATGAAATTTTACTTCCAGCTAATCAAGACCCAACTGTAAGTCATGTAAATACAAGCGTATCTGCTCGGGATGAAATCTGGAAGAGCGTCGGTTTTGTTGACTCGACACTTCCGCAACAAACCAGTCATCAAGGAAATATTTTAGTTGGTACACCTATGGAGTATTTTCGGAAATATTTTCCTGAAGATCATCATCAAAACGCCGCGTTTTTCACGAATAAGTATCATTTATCTCAGCTTGGATGTGTCCTCAATGCTACTGCTGCCGATATTAAAAATCTTTCTGGACTCCATACCATAATGGATTGCCTAGCTTACCCCAGAGTCCGGATGTATTGGTCGGAAGGCTTCGGATTAACACCAATAAAAAACGCGACGACCAGAGATAAATTCCTTACATTAATGAACAGCCTCCATTTTGTTGATACTCTACAGCCTCCGACAAACAAACTGTTCAAGATTCAGCCGGTTATAGACTGATCGATGCCAAGCACTAGCAACAGAAATTACGGAATGCTCGATAGATGAGCAAATGATCCCATTTACAGGAAGGGCGTCCATGCGGCAATACGTTAAAAATAAACCGAGACCTGTAGGTCTTAAGAACCTTGTTGTTGAGACTTCCAGCGGGCTCGCCGTCGATTTCGAAATATTCCAAGGAGCAGGAATTTTTTCAGACACTGGCTTGGGAGTTGTACCGTCTATTGTCATCAGATTGACAAAACATTTGCCGAAAGGGAGTTTTTTCTATTTTGATCGGTACTTTACCACCATTTCGCTTTTAGAAAAGCTCCTGGAACTCGGCTACAAGGCTACTGGGACCATAGCTTTAAACCGATTGCCTGTGCAGACGATGGATTTCCCGTTAGATCGAAATATTAATAGAGGAGACATAAGCCAGTTTGTGAAAGGTAATGTAGCTGCAGTTAAATGGCGCGATAGCAAGCGCGTTACGCACATTATCCACAGAATGTGGAAAAGACCTAGTTGGAGTGGTACTACAAAGGTGGTGCAAAAAGGAACGCAAGCACATTAATGTACCATGCCCTTAAATCGTGAAGCGTTACAACGTTAAAATAGGCGGAATCGACGCAGCTGATCAGTCAATGGAATACTACAGAATTTTTATAAAAACGAAGAAATGAACTGTAAAAACAACTTTTCATTTGATTGACATGGCAGTATGCGATGCGTGGGGTAAGTACAGAGCCGATGCACTAAAAGTGGGCATGCGAAAAAAAGAAGATTAAAGACCTATTTAAGTTTAAATCTGAGCTCGGCGAAGTATTGGCCGAATTTACTAAAAGACTAATTAATCCAGCTGTTCCGTATTGCACAACAACAGCAGAGCCAGTTGCAAAAAGAAACAGACCCCTGGATCCTCCTGTTGATGTACGTACTGATCGGTATGATCACTGGCCAGAGGCAATGGATATGACAACACCACGGATGTGCCGCGTGAAAGAATGTACAAGCAGAACTAGAATAAAATGCTCCAAATGCGATGTATTTTTCTGCCTAACCAAAAATAAAAACTGCTTTCAGAAGTACCACACAAAAAAATGATCGCTTTCAATCTATGTACATGAATATTATTTTTAAATACTTTCCGTCAATATAAAATAAATTTTTTTGTTGAAATAAGATATTATATGGCTTAAGAGCGGTAAGACACAATTGTGCGAGTCCTTTTTCTAGGAATCCTTCTTCGGATAATTTTTTTTTCTTATTTTTATTGCATTCACGATGGTCATATTAGCAACTGCGCGAAGCAGCGTTAAAATCTGTAAACTTTAATTTCTCAGGTTTGAAAGGGTTAAGAAGAAATTTTAAAGCATATAATTTAATGTTATTGTCAACAATTAGCTTTATTACAAAGATGAGGGTTTGACATTATGTTTGTAAATGATTTCAAGTGACAATGATCTACGCGGTTGGCCCGAATAAATTTTAGCCGTACTTTCGACCACGTTTTGCTGCTATCGGGGCGCCAGCAATAACGCGCTGAAAATTCTTTTACAAGCCATCAATAGTCTCGGCTCGACAAGCATAGACCAGCGGTGTTAAATCGCACGATCTTGGAGGTTGGACCAAAGGCCGAGTATGCGAGATAATGCGTTCAGCAAACGTTTTCTGCAATATATTGATTGTTGGCTATATAGTATGTAGCGCCGTCTCGTTGGAACCAATACTATCGTACCCCATCGTTTGTAGAAATATAGATCAATGATTCTCTCTGCCCACAGAGCAAACCGCACGGTGACGGCGCGTCAACAAATGCTTGTGTATTAGTATCACTCCAAACGCGACAATCTAGTTTAATAACGCATCACCGTACATGTGATACGCTTGACGGTCGTTCGGCTTCAGATCTTGATTCTTCCCCAAAATCTTCCATGAAGTGGATGGGCACAGCTCCAATTGTAGCCCGAGGACGGATGTACTCATTCGCATCTTCTTCGAAACTCTACTCTTCAGCAGCAATGAAGTATTCGCACTATTTACTAGAGTAAACGTGGTGCGAAACCGATCCATGGTTGCTCAAATTACATACAATTACATATCATGCCGTTTATGTCAACCAAACATTGCACGCAGCGCTCGCTGTAATCCTTCATGTCAATGACAACGTTACACGCTGGAAATGTGTTATGTAAGGCTATTCAAATTGGAATAGATAGTCGACTAAAATAGTCAATATAGCAAAACTGCGTTATTCAAGATATTATTTTATCTCAACGGAAAAATTGTTTAGCATCTGTGCTTTTGGCTTTTGAAAGTAAGATTAGGTGATAGTGATATCGGTGCAGACACCCAAACACTTTGATAGAATTTTCACAGCTTGTTCACATCCCGAAAAATTCGGCAAAATTATCCTCATTTCATGTTACTCTATTTTTATACTCTCGCAACAAAGTTGCTAAAGAGAGTATTATAGTTTTGTTCACATAACGGTTGTTCGTAAGTCCTAAAACTAAAAGAGTCAGATATATGGTTATATATACCAAAGTGATCAGGGTGACGAGTAGAGTTGAAATCCGGATGTCTGTCTGTCCGTTCGTCCATCTGTCCGTCCGTCCGTCCGTCAGTGCAAGCTGTAACTTGTGTAAAAATTGAGATATCGTGATGAAACTTGGTACACGTATTTCTTGGTTTCATAAAAAGGTTAAATTCGAAGATGTGCAAAATCGGCCCACTGCCACGCCCACAAAATGGCGAAAACCGAAAACCTATAAAGTGTCATATCTTAACCATAAATAAAGATATTAAAGTGAAATTTGGCACAAAGGATTGCATTAGGGAAGGGCATATTTGGACGTTACTTTTTTGGAAAAGTGGGCGTGGCCCTGCCCCCTACTAAGTTTTTTGTACATATCTCGGAAACTACTATAGCTATGTCAACCAAACTGTATAGAGTCGTTTCCTTCAGGCCTTTCCATACACAGTTCAAAAATGGAAGAAATCGGATAATAACCACGCCCACCTCCCATACAAAGGTTATGTTGAAAATCACTAAAAGTGCGTTAACCGACTAACAAAAAACGTCAGAAACACTAAATTTTACGGAAGAAATGGCATAAGGAAGCTGCACCCAGGTTTTTTTTTTAAATTGAAAATGGGCGTGGCGTCCCCCACTTATGGACCAAAAACCATACCTCAGGAACTACTAATCTAAACAATTTTACAGCAAAATAAAAAAATATGTAAATGACGGATACTGAAATTTCGATTATCACTTTATCATGCGAGAGTATAAAATGTTCGGTGACACCCGAACTTAGCCCTTCCTTACTTGTTATTCAATTATTTCAAATTATTTTATTATGA
The DNA here is from genome assembly GCA_027475135.1 of Bactrocera correcta. NCBI lineage: Eukaryota > Metazoa > Arthropoda > Insecta > Diptera > Tephritidae > Bactrocera > Bactrocera correcta. Next base: position 73,336,253 of record CM050325.1, read on the forward strand.
AAATCAAAAATCAACTATTACTAAATAAATAATTAATAAAAACTCATACTCGTATTCATTCATTCAAAGTCAGTCAGTTTTCATAATTCCTTTTGATCCAGTAATTATCAATGATTAGTTGGGCTATTACTATTTTTATATTAATTTTTATGAGCTGATAACGTGAACATTTAAGATCAACACTGTTTAGTAAATAATCTTATGATCAGCTCTACTCATTGTTATCTTTCCTTTGATAGTTAGGCATAAACACACATACATATGTACACATATCCATACATACATACCAACACCACAGACGGTATAAAACATAAATGAAGATATGTATTGGCTTACATGTAGATTTGTGTGTGTTGGCACAGAGTGTTCAATGAAATGGAATAAGAAGCAGACGAATAAGTTGATTCGTTATGCTCATTTTGGCTAGCTGTTGGACGAAGAGCAAGAAGGTGAGGTTGGAAAGCTAGTATACATATATATGTACATATTTTTCCAACTACCTTAATTTGTATGTATAGATATGTATATATACGCTTGAGTTTATTATTGTTTTTGTTGCAGCCAGTGTGCGCTGGCATTTACTTTAGCTTGTTTCTATATACATACATACATGTGTGTGTGTATGTGTGGCGCTTTGTGCGCGCTGCATGAGAATTGCATGCCATTTTCGCTTCGTTGGCCGCTAGTCGCGTTCAGCGTCAATTATTAAGTATTTGATTTGCAATAATGAAAATGAAATCGAAACCGTAGGCGCAGAGAAGACCAAGCCGACAGCACATATCTTCATAAATATTCATGTGTATATGTGTGTGTGGATATAAACAATATCTGGTAGATTTATGTTTATTGTTTTGCATTTAAAACTTGCAATTTTTATGTAAGCAAGCAAATACATTTATACAGTTTAAGTATACATATAGTCACATAGGCAACTGTGTGTGAACACCAAGCAGACGCAACTGCTACATACTAGCTGCACACACATACATACATATGTACATATCTAAAATGAAAACATTATCGCATATTCTACCTATGAAGCAACAAAAAAACAGAAAATTAAGAGCAACAAAAAATAACTGAAGCGGAGCAGAAACGCCCGCAACAGCATAACAAAAATAATAAAGTATACAACAACAAACAAAGCAATAACAATTTCGTTAAAGAAAACAACCCAAGAAAACGAAGTGAAATAAATTTGCAAAAACAAAAAAATTCGCTCCGAGTTGTATGTTTGAAGTCTGAAGGTAGTTCGCAAGTTGTTCAGAGTTGCCATATGCACACAGTTAATATAGTTACTATGAATGAATCTGCATAATATATATAGTTACAAACATACAATATGTGCGGCTATCAGCCTATATTTTCCGATAAGCGCAAATACTTTAAATGAAGACTCAATGTAATTAAACAATATTTACATATTTATGTATGTATGTATATGCACCATGTTTCATATCTTTCATTTTGCTATGTGTAAATATCAGATTAATATCTCTAAAACTGAGGTACTAGTTGCCTACTTGTTTCAAGAAAAAAACATAGAAACTTCAAATTAATGAGGAACGTTTATTATCATTCGAAAGAACATTCCTTGCCATTTTTTGTTTTTGAAGATAATCTTTTTCAAATATTAACTGCGGCTACGTCTCAGATGGTCCTTCCGTTGAACTCAATTTTCGGTGACGCATTTGAGCATTTCGACTCATAACTGGCGAATGACACGCGGTGTCGTCGCGGTTATTATAGCGCGATGACGCCATTGACGGTTACGTTCTCATCGACATCATTTTTGAAGAAATATGGACCGATGATTCAACCGGCCTACAAACCACACCAAACAGTTGTTTTTCTCCTTGAATTGAAAGCTCATGCGGCAATTTTGCATGACTACATATCCATTGAGCCAGAAATACACCTCATCGTTGAATAAACTTTGGCTCGAAATCGTCGGATCTTCTTGAAACTCTTTAGGAGCCTGTAGAGCGAAGTTAGTGGCTTAGGAAGGTCGAGCTGCTTCAGTTCTTACACAAGTTGTTTTTGTGCGCTTTCAATTTAAGATCTCGACGTAAAAGTTGTTCCATACGTCAGTCCGAGGGCAGAACGTGAATTTTCGTAAAAAGTTTAACGATTTGTAAACGTTTGTTTTATAACAGATTGACACGACTCACGCGTGACCTGTCAGAAAAATGCTATTGAAAAAAGGGGCACAAAAGAAGCCTCTAGAAGCTGACTTCAACTTATAGATTACAAAATTATATTTCAGGCCAAGACCAGATATCAGTTTTTGGGTCAGAACGGTCAAGTTGGTAGTATTGGCCTGAAACAAGTATGTACACTAGACATCAAATGATAGATGAAAGTATAAATTTCACTGACGTTATTTCAATAGATATTTATTAAAATAAATAACTAAAAATTCATACAATAATATTATATTCACATAGGTAATTATATAACAAATATTAAATTAATACATATTTTTTATGAATGAAAAGAAAAACTGGAAAAAGTATAGTTTAAAAGTAAATTTAGTAATCAGTTTTCGCACCTTTGCTCTGAATTACTGAACAAAGACATTTTTACATTCTTCGAAATAATCTCTTTTAATACTTTCATTGAAATTTTCACTCCCATTGACGCTTCATCTCTAAGAAAACTTGTTTCAAGTTTGTACGGTTGCTATTTGGTATTTTGTAGTCCAAAATTTACCACAAATGTTCCATTGGTTTTAAATGCGGTGACTGAGCTGGCCAGTTCAGTTTTTCGATTAAGCTTTCTTCAAAAAAGCGAGTAGCCAGGCAAGATGTGTGTTTTGGGTAATTATGTTGTTGGAAGATAAACGACCCCAAATTCACTTTACCCGCACTTACTGTTAAATTTTCGCTAAGAATGTCAACGTATGAAGCAGCCATAATTCGTTCATCTCCCAAAGCCCCCAAATCATGAGAGAACCTTCCATGATTCACCGATCATTGTATGCATGTGGTTTAAAGCGATCAAAAGACCACACTCGCCTACGTTTTTCTGAAACCCTGAGGTCAAATTTGGATTCATCGGACCAAATTACTATACTCCAAAATGTGGTTGGCATATTTAGCTACTGTTTTTCAAACCCAGTCTGTTTTCATATTCGTAATGTAAAATCATATGCCGTTTTTTCTTACGACATAGTTTTTAAAACCAGATGTTCGTAGTTTCTTTTGCATTGTTCTAATGGAAATCTCCAAACTGAAACTTTCGCTCAACTACATCGTTGAAATTTTAGAGTTTTCAGCAACTTTTCTTCGTAAATGTCGCTCAGTGTGTATAGAATTTTTGGGTTTTGGACCTCCACCGTATTCAGTCTTGGATGTATTCCTTTTCAAAAATATTTCTTGTCTCTCCGATCGAAATGGAATATTTCGCTCCTCTTCCTATCTTCTACAATTAAGTTCCGAGTTTCTTCAGTTTTCCGCACTTTTCACTAAGAATAGAAGAAAGATGATCACCATAACTGAGATTCACTTAATTGATGCAAATTTATTAAATCTGCAGTGAAAGAAATGAACTATGTAAACCTAAAATTCTAATTTTATTTAACGTACGCTTACCAACGAAGACTAATCACTCTCGATTCAGTAAATACTTTTACTACTAATAAGAGTATTTCAATTTCAAGATATTTCATTAAGCCTGTACTTACAACGAGATTTTAGTGTTAATCAGCGAGTATCTTATACTATGTTCAGACCGAAAATTTAAAAGATTAGATTACATTTAAGTATTTCATAACCTGCCGTTAGAAAGATCAAAAAACAGCTGTTATTGTCATTCAAGAATTCACTTCTCTTAATATTTATCAAAAGAAAAGATTGTCATATAGTATTTAATATATAATACAAATAATGGATGAATTTTTTAATTTGTTAAGTCGATTTTCAGGTGTAATTATGTAGATTCATTGCTTTAAAAAAATTAGTTTGTTTACATTTTCCCCCTTTGTAGTGTATAAATCAGCTGTGATAATGTAACAGATTTCCCGTGCTGACAAGTAAATTGCGCAAAATCAGAGTCGCACAGAGAAATTTAGCGTGGATCAGTTTCAAGTTACTTCAGTGAAGTGATTTGGAACTGTCATTTTTGTATGGCGAAATCTTGATAAATTTTTAAGATTAGTGGGATAATCCATTCAACATCCGAAATCGTGTGATTAAGTGTCGGTCTCAACATGGTATTACAACCAGTTGCTACAGAGAATTATAGTTTTGTTCAACTAAAGGTTGTACATATCACGTAAAACTAATCGAGATAGGTATAGGTTATATACTATATATATAAATGATTAGGGTGCCGAGAAAAGTTGATATCCGGATGACTCTCCGTCCGTCCGTACAAGCTGTAACTTGAGTAAAAATTGAGATATCTTGATGAAACTTGATATGCAGGTTTCTTATTACAAAAAAAATTCGACTTCGCAGATAGGCGTAATCGGTCAACTGCCACGCCCAAAAATTGTCATTATCTCAAAACATTTAAAGTGTCTTAACTAAGCACTAAATTAAGACATAAAATTCATATTAGGCACAGGAGATCGTAGTAGCCAGTGTCACTTTGAAAAACAATTTTGAAAAAGTGGATGTGGCACCGATTTCGACAAAACTTGGTATTTTTTACATATTTCAATGCCACGTTGTGAAAATGATCGAAATCGGACAATAACCACAAATACTTCTCTTATATCACAACTTTAAATTCCACTTCATTCGTTCAGTTTCCAGTACACAAATCAAGAAGCCATTAATTAATATAACGGTATAAAACCTTATAAGAATAATGTTTTTAGTGTGTGCCATCTTATGACTCAAAATTTGTCAAATCCAACAATAACTGTTCATGCCCCTAGGTATCGAATATTTAAAATCCGTTACCTATAGTTGAATTTTGATCGAAAATGTTGGTTAATGTATGATATATCTATATAACTGAAATTTAGGGATAATCCTTCTCTTTTAATGGTATGTCTGTATGTTGGAAATGGGTTGAATCTGACTAATACTTCCCTTAGCACCCATATATTTAATATAAAGAATTTCGAGCTTCCGGGTGACTTTGTAATATACATATATATACATATATATGAGCTTAGCTCTTCCCTACTTGTTGACTTTACCTTCATCAAATAATAATAAAACCTTCAGCAAAAGCTTAACCTCACAGTTCTTATGCCGAAAATAGCCAAAAAATCGACACTAAAAATGAGGACATACAATATACATACATACATATACATATGTATATACATACATGTGTATTTTCATTAATGTATGTACAGGCATAAATACAGACATCTGTACATATAAGTATGAATGAATGCAAAGCGCACGTAAACCAAAAACAAAGCCATAGTGTGAATAATGACACAGCAGCAACAAAAATTTTAAGTGCTGGGGTGAATAAACGCTCAAGATCAACTGGTGGGTAAAAGTCCTAACAAAAAAAATAACAATCAAAGTAGCTTGTGTTTTCGTAAATTAACTTCTAAAAATTGAAGTTTTTCGCTGCAAAATTAACCGCTTCTAAACTTTAAACGAAACAAACAGCAACAAAGTATTAAATATTTAAAATTATGTACGTGCCTACATTGTATAAATTATTCATTCTTCCACTTAGATGTGGAAAAAAAACAAATTTTTTGAAGTTTGTTTCTGCTTTATTGAACTTCACATTTCGACTGCTTAATACTAACAATTATTTCTTAATTTATACCTATCAATAATAATTTGGTCACATTGCACTTCAATGTGACCGTATAAAATTCGGCTGCGCTGTCGTTGTAACTCTGCTGTGGTGTTGTTGTTGATTTCCGCAATTTGTTATTTTGCGTTTCCTGTTGTTGAACTAATGCAGACATGTCGTCAGCAATATTTGTTTATTTGTATTTTTATTCGCTTGTATTATTGCTGTGTTAGCTATGTAGATTTTGGTGTTAACCAATTTGGTGTTAACTCCTCCGCCCTTAAATTCGAGCGTCCTCGTTCGAAGGATTTTCACAAAATTTATGTAGATCGTCAACGCATACTTTCGTGGTATTACAGCCGGTTGTTATTTTATTTAATCTTCTATTTACTCTATATTTTTTTAATTTTGCTTTTAATAATACAAATATGAATACAATTATTATTATTGATATAATTGTTACATTTGCAGAAAAATAAATATAATTTTTTGTCTTTAGCAAAGAAATTTCTTTTTCTTCATTTAATTGTAGTTTTTTTATGGACTTGAGAGATAACATTTCTTCTACTTTACTATTATTTGCCATTGGTTGCAATATTGCTGGTAAAGGATTGCTACCAGTTATTATCTTAGAAAAATAGTTTTTACCATCTATTTCGATATTAGTATTGTAGTGTTTTATTAAATACGTGCCATTTAATTTCATTGTTTCGTTTTCAAATTTTACGAAACCTGTATATTGGTTTAGAAACAATACATCATTTGTTATTTCTTCAATCTCTTTTACATGATGATTATTAATTTTCGTACAATTATCGACTTTACTTTTTAGCAGATGTGCTATGCATGTGCTATTTGTAATATCTTCTACTATATTTCTTGAGCATATCGATAATTTATTATATGACTTACATTCTTTACTTTTTCCGTAAACTTTATTCTGGCAAATTAAAATTGATTTAAATTCGATTTTATTTATTAATTCTTTTCCTTTTATTGGTCTTATTTCTAAAGTTTTACAATCGTTTTGCTCTGTGGTAGGCAAATTTATTATAAAAATTAAGCTTTCTTTATTTGAAGCTATTTTTATTTCAGCAAATTCTAATGCTTCATCTACATTAACGAATGGTATGTTTTCATCTATTAAAAATTGTTTAGTTATTTCCATTTCTTTATCAGACAATATGTATGAATTTATTATGTTAGATTTGGCCCAGTGTATGGCGTATGCTATATTAATTAGCTCTTCCTTTATAATTTCTAATTTAAATTTTATTTGTAATATTAAGTCATTCGCAATTTCTTTTTCTTCTCTCACCACTTTAGATATCTTATTAGTATTGTCTATGATTTCGTTTATTTTCGCATTTGTCAGTTTGTTAATTATTAGCTGTCTATTATTACTTCCTAGCACATTATTGATTTTTTCCATTAAGATATTGTAATCGGCATGGTCTGGATTTCCGGCAATCCATTTCCATGCGGAGCCTATAAAGTCTAGTGATCTCCTAACTTTACTGTTTATTCTAATTCTATCAAGATAATTTTTCGATTGGTTTATGAGGGATGTCAGGATGGGTTTCAATGGATGATTTGCTAATTTATCATTAATTGTCATTTCTACGCGGTTTATTGTGTTGTCGTAGTCTTGTAATTCAATTGTATGGATTATTTTGAATGTGCCTGTTTGTAGTTTTGCGGGACCTGCGTCGATTGTGACTAGTTGGGATGATGAATAGTCTAGTATTTGTACGTTTCCGTATGCCATGCAGGCAAAAAGTCTAAAAACAAATATATATATTTCTGTCAAAAGTGTAATAATAAGCGTGCTATGCGCTCTTTTTATCCTTATAAAAGAAAAAAAAATATTATTTTTATTTTTTGGTTTTTTTTATTTTTATTATTATTATTTTTTTTTAATAATAAGCGTACTATGCGCTCTTTTTTATTTATTTTTTGTTCATTGTTTTGATTAATTTTTAATTATTTTTTCCTATTTCCTATTTCATTTTTTTTTTTTTTTTTTTTTTTTTTTTTTTAACTTTTTATAAGGCTTTTGTGGACTACCTTGCCGGTTTGTGTTAAAACTGTAGAATTCTTATTTTCTTTTACTATTTCTTCTTTGTACCGTGAAGTTAACTTATCTCCGTAACGTTTATTGATTCTAACATAGATTGTCTGTCCAATTTTATATTCTTTAAATGGGCTTCTGTTTTTATTGTGAAATATTAGGTCTTTCTCTTGTTTTTGTTTTAGTCTTTGTATGTTATTCTGTCTTGCCTCTTCGTACTGGTCGGGATTAGTGAATATTCTTCGTCCAAAAAATGATTCAATCGGTTTTTGTCCTGTAGTTGTGTGAATTGAATAATTGTACTCATATACTGCCCTGTCCAGCAGTTCTTCAAAAGTTCTTTCTGTATTTTCTGATTTTAAACACCTTAAAATTTCTGATAGGGTTGAATGGAATCGTTCTACCTGACCGTTAGCTGTACTAGTATGTGGAGGTATCCTATGTATTTTTATTCTGAGTTGGTCTTCTAACATAAAAGTTATTGAGTTGGAATTTAATGATTTTTCGTTGTCTATTATTATGTTTTGTGGAACTCCAAAATTGAAAATGATCTGTCTAAGTGGTTCTCTAATGTCTTCTGTAGCTCTTGATTTTAATATTTTCGCTTGGGCGTATTTTGAATACTTATCTATGGCAGTCAGTATTATTTTTTTTTCCGGTAATATAGATATCTATATGGATTATCTGTCCTGGGTATTCGGGAATAGGAGTTGCTTGAATTTTTGGGTTATTGGGATGTCTGTCGTACTTGTTTTCTGCGCATACGCCGCATTGTTTAACTATTGCTTTAATTTTCTGGAGCATTTTAGGGAAATAAAATGTTTCTATTAATTGCTGTTTATTTTCTACTGGGTTTCGATGAGCTCTTTTATGTGTTCGTAGTTTTTCATTCTCTTGTTGCTCGTTTGTAATGAGATCCTTAACTTGCGTTTGTGTGTACCTAGCTTTGTAGTTCTTGAAGTGTAGGGGATAGATTTGTTGAATCTGCCCCATTATTTTTTCGGTTGTGAATATTCCATTAATAACTGAAGGGTTGAGGTAGCGCTTTAGTATTGCTGTCAAGTCGTCTATTGAATAATTAGGTTTAGTCAAAATGTGCCTATGGTACGTAGGGAAGGGTATTTTGAATTGATAGCTATCGATTTGGTCTGTTAAGATCCAAATTTGATTTTTGAATACATTTATTGGGCAATTAATGGTCGGAATTAAATTATGCGAAGAGCTTTCGTCTGAATTAGTGGCAACTGATAACGAATTTATTTCAAATGGTCTGGAGAGTGCGTCTGCAACAACGTTTGCTTTACCTGGTTTGTATTTTATTTCATAATGATATTCTTCTAAAATTGCCTTCCATCTTTTCAATTTGGAATTGTTGTTTTTATTACTGAGTGCGTACGTAAGGGGTTGGTGGTCCGTATAAATGGTTATTTTAGCAGTACCATACAAATAATTTCTAAGGGAATTGAGTGCCCAAATAATGGCAAGCATTTCCCTTTCGTTAGTTGCATAGTTTTCCTCTGTTTTGCTTAAAGTTCGCGAAATGAAAGTGATTGGTCTTCCATTTTGCTCTAGGACTGCTCCTATTGCATGTTTGGAAGCATCGGTGGTTAGAGAGAATTCCTTTTTATAGTCTGGATATTGAAGAATTACATCTTCGGAAGTGAGTGCAGATTTAATTTTTTCAAATGCTTCTTTTGCTTCGCTATTAAGTGTAATGGGGACTTTTTTTGACATTTTTTTTCGAGATGCGACCTTCTTCGCCGCGGAGTAGGGTTGTTAATGGTTTTGCAAGTGAAGCATAACTTCTTATAAAGCGTCTATAGTATCCTGAAAGGCCGAGGAATGACCTAAAATCTTTAAGGTTTTTGGGGTATTGGAAATTGACTATTGATTGAACCTTGGCGGGATTGGTTGAGATGCCATCTGATGAAATAATAAAGCCTAAAAATTCCACTTTGGTTTTAAAAAATTCACATTTATCAATCTGAACTTTCATATTAGTTTTATTTAGGGTGTCAAAAATTGTATCAATGTGTTTTTGGTGGGACTCTTTATCTTTGCTGAATATGACTATGTCATCTATGTAGACGTAGCATATTTTCCCTATATGGTCTCTTAGGATGTCATCAAGCGCTCGTTGGAATATACCAGGGGCATTTTTAAGCCCAAAGGGTAGTCGCGTGAATTCATATTTTCCGTTGTTCACGGAAAAAGCTGTCTTCTCAACATCGGATTCCTTAAGAGGAATCTGGTGGAAGCCGCTCTTCAGATCGATTACAGAAAATATTTTGTTGTCTCCTAGTTGAGAAAGTACCTCGTTTATTTCCGGTATTGGATACCTATCTGACACGGTGACACTATTCAGTTTTCTATAATCGATGACCATTCTATACTTTTTCTCTCCCGATGCGTCCTCTTTCTTGGGGACTACCCATATCGGAGAGTTGTAGGGCGATCTGGATGGTCTTATTATGCCGTCTTCTAATAATTTATTTATCTGTTTATCTATTTCGTCCCTGAGGGAAAATGGGTAAGGGTAGGATTTTGAGTAAACTGGCGTTTCGGAGTTTGTTCTTATTTCGGCCACTACTTTGGTGGTGTAGGTCAGTCTTTCGTTAGGTTCGGAGAAAAGATGGCTATGTTTATGGATGAGTTTCCTCATTTCTTGTCTATCTTGAGTATTCATATGCGTGTCCCTAATATGGATTGCGTTTACGTCCTGTGTTTTGTATTCTTTTAGATGAATTTTCGTGTGGTTTGCTATAATCATAAAATTATCCTTACTATGGATTATTGCGTTAATTTCTTTTATGCTGTCATTACCTAATATTCCGTGAAATGTGGTTAGGGTGGGTAGTAGGAAAAACTTTAATTGATTTTTGAGCTTGAAAAGATTTATATATGTGTGATGGGTGATCTTTATTTTGCCTCCTATCGAGTTTGCATGAAATGGGCTATTATTTTCTATTATTTTCCTTGCTAAATGAGGCTGTATGTAGTTCTTGTTAGAACCTGTGTCTAGTAGTATTTTAAGAATTTCTCCGCTCCTTGTTCTACATTCGAAGTAAGGAAGCGAAGAAGTTTTCATTCTAAAAAATGTATATCTGTTGGGTCTAGGATTTCGGGTTGGTTCTGATTGTAGTTGAGAGAGTCCTGGTCAAGAATATGGTGGTATGTTGGTTCTTCAAGAGGGTTTGCAGAATTGGGGCCTTCTGGCTGTATCTGAGAGCAGTTTATATGGGAATTTCTTTGAATTTTGCGGGGTGGATTCGTAAAAATTTGAACTTGGTCCTTCCTGTCGTTTTCCGGGATACTTGAAGTTCGGTCTATTGGCATAATTTATTGCGTTTGTTCTAATACTTTGGTCTATGTCCATTGGTTCCGGTTTTGGTAATGGTTTTTGCGCTAGAGGTCTTGGGGGTGGATTGTTGTAAGGATTATATTGTGGGTTGTTATAGGTGTTATACTGTGGGCTGTTGAATGGTTGATAGGTGCGTTGCGCGAATTGTTGTGGGCGGTATGCGTTTGGCGAAAACGCTTGTTGTGTGCGTGGCATATATGCGAGCTCTGGGTGAAAATATTGTTGAGAGGGTTGTGTATAGACTTGTCTTTGGGAAAAGTTGGTGTTGTGGCTTTGGGGGAAGTTGTGGTCTATCCATTCTGTAGGGTGTATTGTAATTGTTCGCGTGTGTGGTTCTAAAATTTTGGTTTTCTAGCTTCATGCAAAGGTGCAGAGCTTCTGGCAGGTCGGCAGGTTCTTTCATACCAAGCAATTTGGAGAGGTCTCCTGAAAGTCCTCGTACGAATGTATCGAGTGCTTTCTCCCTATAGGCTCGAGAAAGAATTTGTATTGATTCTTCGCTCATCTCCATACAGGCGATTTTGTTAAGAATTAGTGACAGATGTGCGTATACTTGCGAATAGAAGCTTTGTACCGATCGACGTCCTTGGATAATGCACGTCATTTGATATTCCAATGTACTTAAATCTCTTTTATCCGCGTAATGCGTTGTTAAGCATTTAGAGATCGCTGTCCAATTCAGCGGTGTGTTGTAAGATTCGAGTACCGCGTCGGCCTTACCAACTATTTTTTTCCTAATTACGTTTAAGATTCCAAAATATTTTGGAGTGCCTATCAAATTTTTATAGATTTTGAGGATGCGCTCAACGCTTTTCCTCCAACTGCTAAATTCGGTGGGGTTTCCGCTAAATTCTCTAAGTGACCTGACAACGTCTGGGATTTTGTCCATATCTGAAAGATTGTTCCTATAACGTTCGTCAATCGTTTGGTCCACTATGGGTGCTGGGATCATGTCATTCTTAATTATACTTTGTATTATGTTTCGTCCATCTGTGAGTAGTAATTGACCTAGTAGTTCTCTTACTTGATTTGCTAAATCGGGTTGTGCAGGATTTGTTACGTTGGGTGCAATTGGATTAGGTGAGGGGAGTACTGGTGGCCTTATGAGATTATTTGGATTTGCCATTTTTTTTCTTTTACTTAACTTGAGGATTACGAAATATTAAAAAAAATTCTATTTATTATTTTATTTTCGCTAAAACTAATATTTTCTATTTTTTCGTTGTTAACCCTTCTAGGAAAGGTAGCTTTTCTACTCTGGAGGGTCCGGGGGGAAACGCAGAGTTAAGCGTTGTTATAGGTTTTTATTTATTTTTAGTTACTGGCTGTACGAGCCTTTTATTATTTAATTTATAATTTATAAATCTCTGGAGGGTCCCTTTTGTGGTGAATCGCAGAGCTTTTATTTGTTATAAGCTGGAGGGTCCCCCGAAGGTGGTGAATCGCAGCTTTAGTTTTTGTAAATTATTGGCTGTACAAGCCGTGTTTTATATTATAAGATTTTAAATATGTACCTAAATCTAGTTTATTTGATTCGAACTATGTATTCGGAGAAATCAAAAGATGAAAGATATTGTCTTCTTATTTTATAACAAGGTCTAGTAGTGCTTATTTTTAGATAAATTTATTAATATAATATCTATTTGCTTAAAGTTTATTAATATGGTATTTATTTAGACAAGTTTGTTAAATTTCTTAAATTTGTCTCTTGTAAACTGAATTTAGAATTATATATTTACATTTGAAATGTAACGTGAGCATTTATTTATTTAAAACAAAGGTGTTCAAGAATAATTTTTTTTTGTCTGGGTTATCGATTTACTTACATTAATAATATTTTGAGTCGCATATTATTTAAGGCTTCTGCTTTCCGGGCTGGCTGTCCTATGACGTCCTGTTTGGATTCGTTTATTATCCTACTGAGGGGCCTTTATTTCCCGTGATGCTGCCTCGTTGTGTTCCTCGGGTGGAGTGTTGTATTCTGGGTAGCACTTTCTGCTTTACCCGTGGTACTATAGCACTGTAGTATGTGGCACTGTAGAACTGTAGTTTATAGCACTGTTGTACGTAGCACCGTTGAACTGTAGTATGTAGCACCGTTGTACGTAGCACTGTTGAACTGTAGTTTGTAGCACTGTTGAACTGTAGTATGTAGCACTGTTGAACTGTAGTATGTAGCACTGTTGAACTTTATGTGATATTGTTCAATTCAGGTAGCACTTTCTGCTTTACCTGTTGCACTATATGCGTTATTGTTCAATTTAGGTAGCACTTTCTGCTTTACCTGTTGCACTAAGTTACTATATCCACGCGAAGGAAACACTTTCTTTTAGCTCGGGCGCCAATTATTCATTCTTCCACTTAGATGTGGAAAAAAAACAAATTTTTTTAAGTTTGTTTCTGCTTTATTGAACTTCACATTTCGACTGCTTAATACTAACAATTATTTCTTAATTTATACCTATCAATAATAATTTGGTCACATTGCACTTCAATGTGACCGTATAAAATTCGGCTGCGCTGTCGTTGTAACTCTGCTGTGGTGTTGTTGTTGATTTCCGCAATTTGTTATTTTGCGTTTCCTGTTGTTGAACTAATGCAGACATGTCGTCAGCAATATTTGTTTATTTGTATTTTTTTTTCGCTTGTATTATTGCTGTGTTAGCTATGTAGATTTTGGTGTTAACCAATTTGGTGTTAACTTATATAAACAAATTAATTTACGCTATACACAACTAACGTAAATGTGTATGTGTGTGATTGCATATTATGAGGCCGCCACTCATCTGGCTATGAATAATTTGTAGATGCCGAAATTTCAATCACTTCGCAAACAATACAACAACAATTGAATGTGAGTTATACAGTTCGATTAACGCTGCGGCAGCAGAAGCAATGGAAGAGTGAATAAAAGTGCATAACTACAGACATACAATCGCATATATACACACACACATGCATACACATATTTACACATTATTGTATGATTGTTTGTATGTAGTGCCCGTTTTGAATGTGTATTTATGTTTGGGTGAAGCATATGAGGAGAATATACACTCGCTGTGGTCGGCTTTTTTATTTCAATGCGCATTTTTCAGCAATAGCAAGAACAACTACAACAAAAAACCTTCAGTCGAAAAAACTTCACTACAATGTCCATGAACTTAAATTTCGGTCAAAAAGTGCAAAATATTTCCAAACTGAAAGCAAATAAAATAAATTAACATAATGTAGAGACAACAATAAAAATAATGAAACGCCATAACAACAATTACCAAAAACACGGCTCCGCGCTCACCGCACGGCGGGCGGAAATAAAATTGAGCACGGATTGAGAGGGAAAGAGAGATAGAGAGGGAGAGAGATTTGTAAAAATTAAACAAATAATTTGTGAACAAATCGGCAACGCTTGCATTTTGTATTCTTTAATTGGCCAAATTATTATTACTTACATACATATGAATTCGTTCGTCGTTGAAGTATTAATTATTTAATGTAATTTTAATTAAACTATGTCGGAGTTGAATTTTTTATTGTTTTGTATTTCTTGATTTCATTACATTTATGTCAACATACAGATTTTGGGTTTGGTCGAATTTTCAAGCGAAGTGGTTATGTTTTTGGTGCGGTCCTGGGGTTTTGTCAAAAATTCCTAGTTTTTTACACCAGTTGTTAGCGATTTTTTTGCTGAGGCTTTTCGAAAGCTAAAACAGTTAAACGGACACTATAAGCGGGATTCTGTAACCAGTATCTAGTCTCTATTTGAAACATTTTGTGGTAAAATCTCAATTTGTGACTAGTTACTATTCACTAAACAGTTAAACGTTAGTCTCAAAATATTGCCCCAAATTTGAGATCTGGTAGTTAGTCACAAAACTAAAAAGAACTCTTGTCTGACATTTTGAATATACTGATTAGAGATCACCTTAGATATTAATCGATTGTCGTTTTTTTTATATTTTGTAAGCAACTCAAACACGAAAATATTAAAAATAAATTAATTTTACATAAATTTCGGAAATACAGGGTAGGCCATTTAAAGTTGACCCATCTGGCAACGCTGTAACTTTTAACAAATCGCTGACAAATCGGCTAATGTCATACCGCGTTAGAAGCGTCATTCGAAGACAATTTATACCATGGAACAGTACACTCCAAAAGAACGCGCTGAAATTGATCAGCTTTATATTCAAAATAACTTTTCAATTGTGTTAACTCAACGCGCGTTTCGCAAAAAAAAATAAAGTGAAAAGTGCTCCAGTTAAGAACACAATTAAGTCTTTAACGCAAAATTTGTGAACACCGGTAATCTCAGTAATGCCAGTCATGCATCCAGACAACGCACAAGACGTTCTGATGAAAATATCGAAGCTGTACGAGCCAGTATTGAGGAGACTCCATCGACATCGAGTTATCGCCGCTCTCAGGAATTAGACATCTCTCGCACCACTCTCCGACGCATAATTCATAAAGATTTGAAGATGTTTCCATATAAAATTCAAATCGCACAAAAACTAAACCCAGCTGATTATCCGCGACGCCTTAATTTTGGCAAACAAACAAATGGGTCAACTTTAAATGGCCTACCCTGTATTATGAAACAAATTCAACATATATTTTTATTTTTATTGATAATTATGTTTTTTGACTACGTTATAGAAAATTTAATATTTGTTATCGACATATTGATTTTCATTCAAGTGTAAAAACATTCGTGAATAATGAAATGTAATAGATTTTGTGACTGTCACTTACAGAATAGCAAAATCGTCTCAAGTCTCAAAAATTGTCTGTAATTTAAAATCTCAAATTTAGAGACTTGAGACTGTATCACATTATAGAATCGCACGGTAAATCTACAAGATAAAATAAGTACAATTTGTATTTTTTAATTAAAATTCACACACCTTTCGTTAGAAGCTCCCAACTATTTTTCTCATTGAAGTATGGCCTCTGAGAACAGTAGTGGATGCACACCAGAAAATCCATTTAGAAGAAACTCTAAAATCAGAATTAGATCTAGAACGCCTCCTAATGGAAAAAGTGAGTTATCCACCGCTGCTGGATCAACAAAAAAAAATGCGAAGATGCCAACAATACGATCCTGAATAGCGGAACGCAAAATACTTTTCAAAAAGGAAACAAAGGCTCCATAATCGATCTCATGTTTGCCAACGACGCCCTTACTAGGCACGTTCGGGCGGTGTGGGACATATTTACAAATAGTGACCACATAGCTATTATTGCTGAAGTCTCATATGCCGGATATGCGGAACGCCGCAGCAGGAGCACATGCCAAAAACGAACCTGGAATCAAAAAGATTTTGATGCCGAACTTTTTGAGATGGTCTGGATTTCAACAAATATACAAGGCGAAGACGCCATGCATTCCGCAGTGCGAAAAGAATTGTACACAGTTTGCGACGCAACCATGCGTAGGACAGTACACCACAACAACCGAAGGCCAGCGTATTGGTGGAATGAATAAGTAGCTGGGCTCAGAAAACTCTGCAATTCAGCTAGACGCTACCTACAACGTAATCAACGTGAAGAAAATGAAAGAAGTATCAGAAAAGTATTTAAGAGACAAAAGAAGCTTCCGCAGTCAAACAAATGATTTGAAAAACTCGAAAGGAAGTAAACGAAGACCCCTGGGGAACAGCATATAAAATATGTATGCCAAAATTAAAAAATGAGGCACAACAACCCAAAAGCGCATCCTTTATGAGAAATGTCGTCGAAACTTTGTTTCCAAAACACCAGAGTATTTCTTATGCTAAGTCTCGAACCGCATTGCCGGAAAAATTAAAAGCAGCAAAGCGGCTGGATTAGACTGCATTCCAAACAGAGCCCTAAAGAAATACATGACTCTGAAACCTAAATTATTCGTAAAAATGTACAATGCGAGCTTAAAAAAAGGAATATTTCCCGACCCATGGAAAGTCCTGCGATTGGTTCTACTTTTCAAACCAAAAAAACTCCGGAGGAACCATCGACCTCTGTGCATGGTTGACAATATTGGCAAAGTATATGAAAGCATAGTTAGAAACCGTTTGGAGTTGGCAATTCAGAAAGCCGGCGGATTATCAGAAAGACAAGACGGTTTTATGAAAAAGAGGTCCATCATTGACGCACTATACGATGTCGTTGACACCGTGAAATGCGTAGTAAGTGACAAGCGATGGAAAGGCGAAAAAAAAGGATATTGTGCGCTGGTCACCCTGGAAGTGAAGAATGCCTTTAACTCAGCAAAGTGGGCAAACATAATCAAGGCTCTGTATGACATAAGCGCTCCTTAATATCTTACGGAAATTGTTATAAGTTATTTTGAAAACAGGCGACTATTATTCGATACAGATGAAGGCACCAAGAGTTACTCGATTTCGAGTGGAGTACCGCAAGGCTCGGTACTAGGCCCCCATCTATGGAACATAATGTTTGATGTAGTTGCATACGCAGACGACCTTATTGTGGTAGCAGTGGCTAAACACCTCGACGACCTCTGCTCTGGAGCAAATGCAATGAGTGCATAAACGGTCTGCGCCAATGGTTCTCGTCAATGAGTTTAGAACTGGCTGAGCAAAAGACAGAAGTCTTACTCATAAGCAGAAAAAAGCAGAAGAAAGAATATTTTTCATGATTGAAAAGTGCGAGATTCATTCATAGTCATACCTAAAATATCTGGGAGTAATAGTGGACTCAAAGCTCAAATTTAAGGATCACCCAGAATACACTGGCATCAAAGCAGACAAATAAAAACAGTGCACAGGTTGTCGGCAGTAAGAGTTATTAGTGCTTTCCGAAGAATTTCAAATGATGCTGCTGAAGTAATAGTCAATATGATGCCAATTGACATCCAGGGTAACGAATACGAACGAGTATACAAATTACCAGAGCCATCTATAGGAGCCAAAAGAGAAGAGAGAATGAAAAGCTGAACGATATGGCAGCAGTGGTGGCAAACCTCACTCAAAGGACCTACAAACTGATACCGGACGTCCATTCTTGGAGCGACAGACCTACATTTCCACCCCCTACTTAAACAGCAAAAAAAAAAAAAAATCATTCAGATTTTAATAACGCGATGTACAGTTTGTATAGCACTTATGTGATTAGATCTGGAAATTGTTTTCCTGAAAATATGTCGTCAAAAAAAAAGTTCCCGATACAGGGACTTGATTTTGATCTTTTAGCTTGTATGGCAAACTATGCTAAACTATGTTATAACAAATAAGCAGCTTCTTGGTTTAACCACCACCAACTTAGAAGAGAAACATTTAAATCAAATAAACTCTTCTCTTCATGGCGAGTTTTATGTAAGCGAGTGACAAAAGATCACGCAACTCAGGCAATATATATTTCCAAGACTATTAATTATATGATCCATTTGTTTATCGCTATTTGAAAATATTTTGACTACGATTTTCTCAAAGTTCTCTGTTATTTCTAATTATATTTGGAATCGTTTCTTTTTTATCGACCCCGTTGTAAAAATAGCAGAGTTTGTGTTTTTACTTTAGCTGCACATCCAGCACTCCAGAAAACCAAAAACTCCATTAAATATATCATGAAAAACTCTTTTCTAGCAGTAACCAGCTGCCAAACATTTACTAAAATAAAATAAATTTAAATATGAAAAACGGATTTTACTAAGAAAAATTTGGGGTTATATACATATATTTCAGAAGGAAATTGAGCATTAACGAGAAATAAGTTTGGATTTTTTTTTGTATTTTATATTTTATTATATCTAAATATTGCAGGAATGAATATCTATATACATATATAAAAGAAAGTTGTTGTTAGTTACACCATTTATAACTCAAGAACGGTTGAACCGATTTGGCTGAAAATTGGTGGAGAGGTAGCTTAGAACCAAGGTAAGGGCATAGGACACCTTTTATCTCTTTATGTCAACATTTAATACAACTCATAAATACAAAAATTATATTTTAAATAATAAGCATTTGTTCAAAATTCATGTTTGTAGGAATCATTTGAATATATGCGTACAATTTTAAACAGAATCTTCTCAAAAACAATACAATTGCTAAGCATTTGGAATAGAAGAAATGAACTGCAACCAAATACGCGGGAAATAGATTATAACTGGCTCAGTAATCAGTCGTTGAGTATGTATTATATCACGTGCATCCCAAAAGACTGATGTCATAACTTTTCCAGCCGACTTTTTCGTTTTTCCATGTCTGAGAATCGGTTCATCGTTTGCAGTCCACTAGAATGACTGTCGATTGGACTCCAGTGGGAAATGATGGAGCTAGGTTTCTATCACAGACGAAAAATTTCGGCTTTATTCCGATTAGACAGCAGTCAAATACTTCTCCGAATTAATTATTCGTTGTTTTTGTTAAATTATGAACTTTCGAGGCATCTACTTTGCTTATTTCGCTTTAACGGTGGATTTCCCTAAGTGAACGAGGGCAAGACGCAATATCTCCTGTCATCAAACAAACAGTCGTCGCACTCGCGATTTGGCACTCACGTCACTGTTGACAGTCATAACTTTGAAGAATCTGCCGCTAATTTATATAGATAATTTCGTCTATCTTGGAACCAGCGTAAACACCACCAACAATGTCAGCCTAGAAATCCAACGCAGGATAACTCTTGCCAACAGGTGCTACTTCGGACTGAGTAGGCAATTGAAAAGTAAAGTCCTCTCTCGACAGATAAACTCTATAAATCAGTCCTAATTCCCGCCCTGCTGTGTGGTGCAGAGGCTTGGACGATGTCTACAACGGATGAGTCGACATTGCGAGTTTTCGAGAGAAAAATTCTGCGAAAGAATTATGGTCCTTTACGCGTTGGCCACGGCGAATATCGCATTCGATGGAACGATGAGCTGTACGAGATGTACGACGTCATTGACATCGTTCAGCGAATTAAAAGACAGCGTCTACGCTGGCTAGGTCATGTTGTCCGGATGGACGAAAACACTCCAGCTCTGAAAGTATTCGACGTAGTACCCGCCGTGGGAAGCAGAGGAAGAGGAAGACCTCCACTCCGTTGGAAGGACCAAGTGGAGAAGGACCTGGCTTCACTTGGAATATCCAATTGGCGCCACGTAGCGAAAAGAAGAAACGACTGGCGCGCGATTGTTAACTCGGCTATAATCGCGTAAGCGGGGTCTACACCAGTAAAGAAGAAGAAACACTGCCGCTACTACAACAACAACAATAACGTCGACTTAGTTGCTATCGCAATAGCAATATAAAACCATAGTGATTTAAAAATAGCAATCTCTGAAATCACAGCTCATCAAAAACATATGGAAGTACGAGGAAATTTTCAACGAAATGAGAATCATACCGCATGTTTTCAAAATCTGTGATAAACCTCCACTTCGCATTCCTTTACTTGTGATAAGGGCCCATTATTACTCCATGCTGGCCATCTTGGCACCATAGTTCACAAGTATGACCAAATTCTATCTAAAATATTAGAAATATAGTATAAATACTATAATTTGGTGAATTATTTTGTAAATTTTACTAATTGTCTTCCATTGAAGAGGAACACATTAAAATTAATAAAAATAAAATTGTAAGAGTGTAGGTGATAGTGCTCTTAGTCCCGGAAACGGGCGCCCCCGCCCTTAAAAAGCTCGCATGAGCAAGTCGAAGGTGAAAACGATGATTATTGCCTTTTTTGATAGCCGTGGAATCGTCCACAAAGAATTCGTTCCACCGGGAAAAACTGTGAATCAAGTCTACTATTGCCAAGTACTCGCGAGATTGCGAAAACGAGTCAACAGGGTGCGCCCAGACATCGCTCGTAACTGGATCCTTCATCACGACAACGCGCCGTGCTACACCGCCCGTGTCCCAGTATTTGGCCTCTAAAGGTATCGCGGTGTTGCAACAGCCGCCTTATTCGCCCGACATCTCACCCTGTGACTTTTTTTTGTTTCCTAAAACAAAATCGGTGGTCAAAGAAACCCATTTTGAGTCGATTACGGACAACCAGGCGGGCGTGACGAGGGTACTCGCGGACATCCCAGTCGAAGCGTTCCAGAAATGTTACGAAGCACGGAAAACGCGCTGGAATCGCTGTAAAGCTGCGCAAGAGTCTACTTTGAAGAATAATTTTTAAATATACGGTTTTTATGGAATCAGTCTCATTACTTAATTGTCATACCTCGTAGTTTTTTAAATTAAATCACAAAGAATTGGAAATTTACAAATTATCCTACATTTAAATAAACAGTCTTCTTCTCTTCAACTACTACATTCACGGTGCAATATCAAACGTCTAAATTAGTTACTTGCTTACCACTATTTCACACATATGTATGTATGTATGTATGTAAGAAAAAACAGAAAATTTCTTGAGCATTTTCTTGAGAACTAGAAGCTAAGCATTTGTTGTCACCTTATAATTTATCAAGTAATACATTTACCTCATATTACCAAATTTATTACTTTTGGTAACAAATACAACAAAACTTATAGAGGCTCTTGAAATAGAACCATCAGACGATTAGGCACTTCAACTTATCTCTTTGGTATACGTAAACACGCCGACATGTGTGAAGAGTTTTAGTTCCTCTTGTTATCAACGAAGCTAACAAACTCAAGTGCATAACGGTTTGCGACTAAAATTGTTCAAATAGCAACAAACAAGTAAACACCATTGAACACCATTTAAGAGCAATAAAAATATATATTTATGTATGTATGTACATACATATATCTACAATTGCTTAAGTAAATGCGCCTGAATTGTGAATTTGTGCACATTCCACTTCCAAATGTATAAACAGATTTGAAATACTCCACATTTCTTTGCGGCTTTTATTTTTATCTTTTATAGTTGCTTATTTGTGCTTCGCTTTTTGGGCTTGTCAAGCGTATTATTTGTTGTCTTTGCACACCTACATACATGCATACTTATTAATGTACATACATACATATGCATGTGCGTGTGGATGTGTGTGCTTGTTGGCAGCACGTCCGGCATGTCTCGCTTCTGGTCAATCCGTTATTATTAGCGTATCGTTTCGGCTTGTTTATAATTTTGCACTTGTTGTTGCAATTTTTTTTGTATTTTTAGTTGGCTTTTAAGAGTGTACGATGTTTTTTGTCTTTTTTTCATTGCACTCTGCTGCGCTCACATACTCTCGCACTCGCTCTCTAGCGCCGTAACGCTCTCGTGTTCCCACAGACAAATACATACTGTATGTACATTTGTAAGTGTTTGTGTCTCTCTGCTACTTCAAGCGCTTTTTGGCTTGAGGTTCGCCGTTATCGCGCTGTTATCTGTATCTCAAAGATACTTGTCGCTTTTTGTGGGTTAGACGACCTCAAAATATATAATATCGGAAATGTTGTAAATTAATTGAATGTGAAAAAAGCAGAGGAGCTTTCTTAACATTTTTATTGTTTAAATATTTGTAAGCAACAACAAGCAGACGCTGCGCCACCGTCACATTTTCAGCTTACACAGTCACGCATCCGCATTTTTCGCTTGGTTTGATACTGACTTCTTATACATACATATGTATGTACATAAATACAAACATTTGTACAAACAAACATGTATGTATACCTGGCGCCGTAACTGTTTCTGACAGCTGCTGCCATTTTTTCAAGAGCGAAAAGTTCAGCATAACAGCGATGAGCAAATGGTCAGATTAGACTGTAAAAGAAGCAACTATGTTAATAGCAGCAATCAGCGACTGAAAGTCTACTTATTATGCTATCGATTTTGTTGTTATTACTGATGATGAAATGCCGATAATACTCACTGCTTAAGTGTCTAGAGCGAATACTTTGAAAAGTTTCAGTACGAATTTTTAGAAAGCAAAAATAATTTTATTTTCGTTTGGCTTTATTGCCAAAGAAAGAAATATAGAGGCATACATGCATACATATGTACATTATGCGAGTGTGAGTGACGTATAATCTGTCAAAGTACTTTCCGACTTCATTCAACTTGAAGGTGAATCTTAAGACTACATGAGTTATCATTGTACTTCCATATGCCCATATGTACATATGTATACATATGTATTTCTCACACATACCTACATACAAATATGTTTAAAATGTAAAATTGGTCATGTATGTATGTATGTATGTATGTATGTACATATGAACACAACTGTTGAATCTACATTACAACTGTGTTTAAAGTAATAGCAGAGGCTTATGCTAATTAAAATAACGTTATTTTTACAAAGGATGCTTGCCATTTAATTCTTTCTATGCCAGTTATCACATTTATGGAGTGCCGTAATGTTTTGTGTTATATATGTATGTACATACATACATACATACATACATATATACATACATACATACATACATACATATATGTATACGTATATTTTTTTCAGTGATTTAAAATAGTATTGCAAGCGAAATACTCATATTATCTTCGGACAGAAGTCACGAAAGCTGTAAAGTGGAGAACCCGTCAAACACAAAGCAATTATCGCTGTTTTGGCGGCGTGGAAAGTCATTTCTCTCAATAAAAGCAGGCGTTTAGCTAACTTCACCCTATTTAAACGTTTTTGAAAGGGTAAATTAAGTTTGTAACACCCAAACGGAAACGGTGGAGATCCTATAAAATATAAGTGTATTTAATATGTATGTATGTATGTATGTACATAAATGATCAGCTTGACGAGCTGAGTCGATTTAGATTTTAACTGCATTAATCCGGATTAATTCAGGAGTTTGTGAAGTTAATTCCCAAATCTTTAAAATTTAGAGAGTTAGTTGCATTTTATAATAAAAAATGGCTTTGTAACAATTGGTCGGTAACAACCGCAATGTTTATCTTCTATCCATTTTCATTGAAAATATTATAAAATTGACAATCAGCTATTTACGAGAGTTTCAAACTCGCATAGCTGCCGTCTGTCACCTACAAATTTGGATCTGATTAAGTGCGCAGTTAATCCAGATTAACGCTACTGTCTGTCAAGGCTATAAGGCGTCAACGCAATAATGCAATTTCCGAAAAAATTGTTCAGATCGGATAACTATAGTATACATCTGTTATATGTACAAACAGTCGGAATCAAGTTATTGCATGAAATCTTTTGCATTTGTGATGGTATTATATGTAACCTCTGTGCAATCGAGGTTAACGTTTTCTTCTTGTTTATTATTATAATTAATCAACTGGATTTTTATGTAAAATGCTCAATATCGCTATCACAGCTGAAATCTCTATTTACACTTTTTCATTTATTTAAAAAATCAGATTATGTTATTTTCTAAAGAAACAATATTTCTTGCAATCTTGAACATCAGCAAATTATATGAAATAATAATGAGATATTCAAAAAATCAAATGCATATGCAAGTACATACATATTCCTTCGATTGAATTTCTGGATATACTCATCACTACTATTGATTCGAACGCACGTCTATTATACAGTGTCGGGGCATGTCAGCCGGATAAGCTAGTATTAACAGGTATTAAATCGTTTCTGGAACCGTACGTTTATATCATCTACTATGCGGAGCATCTCAACAGGCAAAAATTTACGGCATACTAACTGTCACATCTATTGCTATTGCCATTGTCAAATCTGTATGTGGGCATTTGTTAGCATAACATACTTTTATAATATAACACAGCGATCTTAATACTCCCTCTACTAAATTTAATACAACCGACATGAAAATATGTATACATACTTACATATGTACATATGTGCAAGTGGGATATGTTGCCTCTTCGAAATTTTCATAGAAATGAAAACTGCGCTGTCAAACTGCTGAAGTGACAGTTTATTGCTTTCAATATATGGCATACTAATTAGCATTGGAGTTTCCACAGGTAATAGGCACGGCAATACAGCTAGTATAACATAAATTTTATCCTGTCGAGATGCCTCGTTATGAGTCAGTGAGTAGCAAAGGTTAGGCAATAGTTTTGGGGTACGTGGAAAGGCTCCAAAACTTCTCAGCAAGAAATTGCGTTTATCTCATATGGAAAGCACCCACCGCCGGAATCTTCGTTATGTGCCTGTTTCCCTTAGTTTTACTGAAGTTGTAACGTCATACATAACTAGGAAAAATGTATGTACAGTAGAATCGCGCAAAAGTTAATTCGCGAGAAAATTAAACCTTCGACTAAGTTGACCGATTTTGAGCGTCCACGTACCGCTTGGTTTTGAACTTAGCTATTTCTTTCAAACCCAACGGTTTGTTTGGCAAGAAAAACAATTGCTATGTATTCCCCGAATTGCTATGTACATATGTACATACATATGTAAAATTATGGTCGGTGTCGCGAGGTACTTATGTATATACATATGTAAGGATGGGCCATATAAAATTTTAAATTCGAAGATAGGGCGTAAAAGATTGAGTGTAGCGTTTGCTGTATGGCACGTAGCGCCGTCCTGCTGGAACCAAATGTTGTCCAAGTCTTCCTCTTCAATTTGCTTGAAGAAAAATTCGGTTAACATTGCGCGATATCGCTCATTGATGGTTACGGTGGTTTCTTTTTCATTTTCGAAGGAAAATGAGCCGATGATTCCACCAGACCAAAATCCGCACCATATAGTGATTCGTGCTGGTTGCATTGGCTCCTCGACGATTACGTGCGGGTTTTCTGTGCCCCAAATGCGACAATTCTGCTTGTTAACGTAACCATCGAGGTGGAAATGAGCCTCGTCTGAAAAGATGATTTTTAGGAAAAAATTTACCATCCTCGGTCAAACGAACTTTGGAAAAAAGTTTTCAATATTTCCCAGTTTTCTTCTTTTCTTCAGCGATTTTATCGCAATTTTCAACGACAGGCCTTCCGGAGCGTGGCGCATCTTCGACATAGCAATTGTTTTTCTCTACACCAGAACGAAAACGTTGAAACCATCGTTGTGCGGTGGAAATGGAAACTGTATCGGGTCCATAAACTGCACAAATTTTATTGGCGGCTTGAGATGCATTTTTGCCTTTATCGTAGTAGTACTGTAAAATATGCCGTATTTTTTCTTTATTTTGCTCCATGTTTGCGACGCTATAACTCACGAACGACTTAAAAGAAACGACAATCAATCGAACACGGGTTAGCGCG
Organism: Bactrocera correcta; assembly: GCA_027475135.1. NCBI lineage: Eukaryota > Metazoa > Arthropoda > Insecta > Diptera > Tephritidae > Bactrocera > Bactrocera correcta. The sequence goes on from CM050325.1 coordinate 73,362,463, forward strand.
TGAAATTAGCTTTCCAAAAAGGTATAGCATGACCCAATGCGACGAATAAAACTAGAACTAAGCGCTTTCAGCGCCAAATAGCGAAAATACCGCAAGACTTTTTTGACAACCTAATGTGTTCAAATGTTCATATGTATGTATCTATTTAGCAATGTGTGTACTTTTCTACATTTCTCATTGCCGTCGCTAGCGCGTGTAATTATATTGTTGCTTACGCCGCTGTGACTTCTTTATCGCTTGCATGTTTATTGTTGTTAAACCATTTATTGTTTGTTTTGTTATTGCTTTTGCTATAATTGCTGCCGATGACGTGCTTTTAGCAGTGCTGTTCGGCTATTTTTATGTGACGATTCAGCACTAAAAGCCAATACAGTATAAGAATGAGAGGAGCATTAAACAAAATACACAAACAATACCTACAACAGCGGAGAACAGCCACATCAATAACAACAAATATATATGTATGCAGTTCAACCAGCTGCGAGAAATGCCCATGAACTTAAATGAGTCAAACGCGCTCATAGAAGAGTTCCGCTGTGACGGCCACGAATTGCATCATGCACTTCAGCTCTTTTGCAACGAAATGGCTGCATTGTGACGTCTTAGTTCAAATAATTATTTTCAAATTACATATTGTGAGCACTTACAACTGTATGAAATGACTGATCATCTGATTGCAATCGTTGAACAAGTATGACTGTTATTTCATGAGCCAAACAAAATCCCAAATTCGGTCTCGTCATGCTCTTCAAAAACTCTCTTCTTTCTCTCTTTTGTTAACACGATCGTAGTTCATTTATCTCAACATTTTCGTTGCTTGTTATATTTTTTAGTTTTCACAGTCTTTTTCTGTGTACATGCATACGTACTTACATAGTATGTATTTATGTATGTCTACATGAAATTGTTTACTGACGCTCTGAACATATGGAAAGCGACACGACATGGCAGCGCGACAGTGAACTGTAAATGGCGTCGTGAAACCTACTACATGAACATTTGTAAGCAGGCAGCGACATAACAATGGCCGGCATGTACACAAAACAACACAGTTGTCCATTTTGTATGTACGCAATTTCGTTGTTGCCAATGAAATTTTAATATTTTGTTGAAATTTTTAATGCAAACAATAAGTAAATAGGTAAATATTTTTGCTTTAAATTATCAATTGTTATAACAAATGACCTAACAGAGCTACTTTATGCTTTTATTTGTAAAATAACAACAGGTTTATTAGAGCTTTGAATGATTTTACATTCTACATATAATATTATTGGCATCACTCATCTCTACTGTCAACTCTACTGTCGTCGGCATGTTTAAAAATATTTTCAAGCTAGCGAGAGCGACAACTGAGAGCCTGCAGCTTCAAAGCGTTTGTCAAAATGGGCGCCTTTCATAACTTAAAAACTGCTAAACAGTTTCTTTTGAAATCAGATTTTTCCTTCAAAGTGTTCTAAATAATGAAAACTTTGAATTTCGAAATACTTTTTCGGTTTTATCTGGGAAAAACTATTGGCGTACTCACAACCCGTCGTAAAGCATCGTAAAATTATAAATTTTTACACTTGTTTAAAAAATTGTTGTTGGATTTTATACAAAAATGAGTTTACAATTCTCAATGCTTTGTTTTCGAGTCGTTATAACTTATAACTTTATGAGACTTTTGAAAACCCTACATTATTTAACGAATGAAGTTCAATTTTTCGATTTCGGTTGATACAACACCAAGTTATGATGGGTACCGCAATCCTTTCTTTGAGCCAAGTTCGAGCATTGCTGCCATTTGCGTACTTTTTAATACTTCTTCGTAAAAATTGTACTTCGAGCTAAATTGTTTGACTCAATGGTATGCTTAAAATAGAAGAGCTTTTCGCTTACTTTGGTGCTCGATGAAATTTTTTTTAAGGTGTCTTTTTCTTGTCTAAAATCTGAGTAGCTATAACAACATTAACTAAAATTTTATTGACGAAACGAACTGCTGTTGAAAGTGTTTTCGTTAGTGTGTAAGCGCTATATCTTTGACTGACTGACTAATCAGTGGAAGTAGACGTTTTTGCCAAGTCGACATTGACCGAGATTATGCCTTATCGCTTCATGTCATGGAATGGTGCAAGGGCAAACGTTATCAGTTGATAAGTGTGTCTTCGGTGATAACTGCCAAACATGCATATATACATACACATGTACATATATGGCAAGAGGCGAAACCTTAAAATTTCCGCAAAAAAAAAAAATTGAAATTGAAAGATAATTGTGAAAAATTCATACGAATTTCAACCACGCGCCAAGTCAAGAAGGCGTCAGAACATTTGTGTCTACGTCAGCGCTACTTAGCATACATACATACATATGTGTGCATGGCTTTGTTTATTGCCAGAATTACCGGCACGAAGCGGCGTTGATAGCCTTGCTGGCGGTGTGTTGCCAGACTCCCACTCAAACGGCTTGAGCGCGTAAATATCTAGAAGGCGGACAAAATTTGTTCTAACCGTGCGATTCTGTAACGTGAGACAGTATCAAGTCTCTAAATTTGAGATTTTGAGTTAGAGACAATTTTTGAGACTTGAGACGATTTTGCTATTCTGTAAGTGACAGTCTCAAAATCTATTACATTTCGTTATTCAGAGATGTTTTTACACTTGAATCATAATAAATATGTCGATAACAAATATTAACTTTTCTATAAAATAGTCAAAAAACATAATTATCAACAAAAATAAAAATATATGTTGACTTTGTTTCATAATATTTACGAAATTTATGTAAAATTTATTTATTTTTAACCTTTTCGTGTTTGAATTGCTTACAAAATGTAAAAACACGACAATCGATTAATATCTTTGATGATCTCTATTCAGTACATTGAAAATGGCAGCAAGAGTTCTTTTTAGTTTTGTGACCAGCTAGCTACCTAGTCTCAATATTTTGAGACTAACGCTAGAGACTGTTTAGTGAATAGTAACTAGTATCAAATTGATACTTTGTCTCAAAATGTCTCAAATAGAGACTAGAGACTGGTTACAGAATCCCGCTATAAATTTGCTGATTACCAATAAAAGTACAAGAAATATAAGAAAAAAACAAGAAAAAACGTTAACTTCGGTTGCACCGAAGCTAAATACCCTTCACAGGTGCATTTCTGTTAATAACTATGTGTCCAGTTTGTATGGAAGCTATATGCTATAGTTAACCGATCTGAACAATTTCTTCGGAGATTACATTGTTGCCTTAGAAAATAATATTTACCAAATTTCATGAATATATCACGTCAAATGTGAAAGTTTTCCATACAAGAACTTGATTCCGATCGTTCAGTTTGTATGGCAGCTATATGCTATAGTTAACCGATCTAAACAATTTCTTCTTGGATTACATTGTTGCCTTAGAAAATAATATTTAGCAAATTTCATGAATATATCATGTCAAATGTGAAAGTTTCCACACAAGAACTTGATTCCGATCGTTTAGTTTATAGGGCAGCTATATGTTATAGTGGTCCGATATCGGCCGTTCCGTCAAATGAGCAGCTTCTTGAAGAGAAAATTACGTTTGCAAAATTTCAAAAGGATACCTTTAAAACTGAGGGACTAGTTCGTATATATACAGACAGACGGACAGACGGACATGGCTAAATCGACTCAGCTCAACATACTGATCATTTATATATATACCTTATAGGGTCTCCGATGCATCCTTCTGGGTGTTACAAACATCGTGATAAACTTAATATACCCTGTTCAGGGTATAATAATAAACACGGATTGATTGTGGATAAAAGTATAAAAATCTATAACAAATAGCTACCAACGAGCGCCCGGCTAGGAAACCTAAAATTAAACTAATTTGGAAGTAATGTGTGTCTTATATTGGCTTGATAAAATCGTAAACATTTTCTCAGTCTTATAGAATAGTCTTCGGCTCTACCGACGTTAGATTTAACTAAGAATGGCATTTGGTAATCAGTACCCGGTAATGCACTTAGGAATTTTTTCTTTTGTTTGCACGATTAAGTTAAAAATTCTCGAAATGGCTTTGGTAATTAGGGTTCCATAGCATAATTTTAATGTGCTCAAGAGTTAGTTAGATATTTGAGGTTTGTGCTGCGATCCGTGAACTATTTTGTCCAGCCCTCCGCACAGCGTCTCATTCAGCAACAGCGAGTTTGCATTTTAGAGTTGCGCTTGAGGTTAGATAGGGATTCTAAGATTTCGGCACTTTAACAGTTCTGGTGAAAATATGCATATTGTGGAAATGCCTCTTGATTTCACATGTAAGAATATCTTGCCAACACTATCTTTGTATTATCCCTAAGTAATTTGATTTTTTATCAGCATAATCCAGCAAAGCATTTTTTCTGAACTGCTAACTTATGGTATGGATTTTTCGAGAAGTACTGGATTTCTATTGAACATTTTTCGTTTAAAGGTATATCCAAGAGAGCTCATAGGAACAAATAGGGACAATAAAGTAGAATTAGTTACAACCTTTTCATATATCATTTAAAAACGTTATAATTAAATATACATATGTATATACGCATTGTATGTATGTCAGTAGGTGATGATAGATAATTACAAAACAAAAGCAACGCTAAATATGTGCAACATTCGTTCGGTTATTCATAATAATAACAAGTAAGGATGGGCTAAGTTCGAATGTAACCAAACATTTTAAACTTACGCAACTTGCAAAGAGCACAGCCAGAGAAAATTACAGGGTTTGTCCGGAAAGTAATAGGACTGAGTCGATTTAAAAAATTGATTGAACCAATCGATGCAGTGCTGCTAGCGTTTCCAAGCATTGAAGACGTCGCGGAAGGAAAAGCCTTGAGAACATGCTGCTTAGATAACATAGTCGTCTCGAAATGTTTGCCTTTCATCGGCATGTTCAGGCCAGGAAACAAAAAATAAAAGTCGGGATCATACAAAAAGAACCATAGCTCGTCACCTGTGATTATGTTATTCAAAAAAGGTTGGAATTATATCTGAAACTTCTGATAATAATACGCCTATCAATTAGTATTAAGACTCAATGGTGATTGATCTTGCATGAAGTGAACATAAACTATCTGCTATAAAAACGAGCCCCTTATGGAAATTTCTAGGAGCACTTCCTAAAAATTCCTCTTCGGGTAAGAGTAATTTATGCTATTATTGTTGTAGCGTTTAACCCTATTTGATAGAAAGATAGGTGTCATCGACGTCATTTATCAGTTAAGCCAGCAGACGGGGTGGGGTTGACGACTGTGGTCAGTGTAATGCCGAGATTTTTAGCTAAGGCCTTCAAAAAACTGTATTATTCATATTATCATTACGAACTTGGATGAAGCTGATTTGTTCTAGAACACTTTCAGACCCACAAAAGTGCTCGATGGTGGTTTTACAGTTTATCAGGATTGCTTTGTGACTTCTTTCTTAACACAATTGTATTTTTTACCGCTAACTGTTCATTTACGGTTGTTTCAAAAAGGTAGAGCAATGCTTGTCAAAACTATTGGAAAGATGAGAGGAATTGATTCAGCGTTAGCAGTTCATACATAAATGTTGAAGAATCTTAATTATTATGCTCCTTGTTTTCAACAATTTATTTAAATATGTTAAAGGTTCTAAAAATTCTAAGACGTAAACTGAAAAAGTTGTAATGTAGTTTAGTGAAGTTCATGGATCCAAAATTAAGGGTAAGAATCACATTCGAAATTTGAATTTACGCACAAAGAAATCATATACAGTGGAATTCCTCATAACCCGCACACCTATAGTGGCAGTGTTTTTGTCCGGATAAGGGAACTGTCCATCTATGGAGAAGAAGTAAAAACGAGTGTCTAAAATATTTTCTTTGTTGGCTGTGATCATTTTTCGTATTGTTCATAAAAACACTAGCTCACAAAATAAAAAAAATTGTTGAGAATTCAAAAAAGAGCGAACTCTAAATTGTACAGAATCTTCTTGACAAATTTTATGAAATCTTGTTCGTTTATCAGAGATAATTTAAACGAAAGTGTCCATGTCTGGCCATTGGAACGCATTCATGTGCGGCTATTGGAATTGCTTTTATATGAAAATAATTATGGCAAACTTGTGTGCATGCTTTTTGTCCAGTTGTGGGAGATGTCCGGTTATGAGGACTGCCCGTAATGGGGAATTTCCCTGTAATTTATAATGTCAAATATATATGGATAATAGGTAATCGAGGTTGAAATAATATTGAGTTATGGCAAAGTGAAGAAATTTTTTTAAAAAATTTATCGAATCTATGTATTTTTTAGACCGTCTGCGCTATTGTTACACTTCCGACTTTGCCCAAAGGTGGTTCAAAACGCCACATCGAGTTGCAAATACTAAGAATAACATCTTTTGTGCAAAAACAATAACCGCACCAGCAGGTGATGGACTCGATATACACTCTTGTTACATACGTACATACATGAGTACACACATTAATACTTGAAAATTGGTATGTGTTCGCAGTCCTACAGCAAACCACGTTGTAAGCTGCACTGTCTGTCGTCGGAATGAATCATGAATGTATGTGGTAATTGTCTGAGCAGAGATAGACGCTGAGGCTGCCAGACATAGTAGCTACAACAATAATGCAACAAAATGCATATACTTGTGCGTGCAGCAGATTTGCAATTGCGTAACGTACACATGAATATACGTACATACATATGTATGTATATGTGCGTGTATATACAAACATACAATGTAACAAATGTACATTTGAATGAGTGGAATAATTTAGTGAAGAGTTTCTTGCAAAACATAACAACTGACGTGCAGAAAGAATTTACTGCAATTATTTTATTCAATGCAATGGTGAAATTGCAGCTGACATTCTCTAGCGGAAATAAACTTCGTTTATCTACCAGCTAAGCTGAAAGACCAAAAAACGTTCCTAAGGTACTGCATTTTTAATGCAAATACTTATATTGTATTATAATTTTATAGGATTATTGATTTCAATAATTTTTCCAGAATGTTCATTGATCTATTTGAGAGCACTAATTTTACTAAAAATATCTACACATATGCCAACAATTCTGATTAAGGTATTAACTGTAAACATACATACAAGATGCACATACATACTTACTACTGTGTCCAAAAAGGTGACATTTGAATTTAAACTGCGCGCGTCGAAGGATTTGGAGAATTTTTTTTTTTAGGTTTGTAGTGTTGTCTGTCACATTTATGCCAAATTTCATGTCAAAATATTCATTAGTGTTTGAGAAACGTGTCGTTTTGTGAGCTGCTAAAAGTGAGTTTTTCGCTTTTTGCGATGTCGAAATTTGTTGAGCAAAGAATTTGCATTAAATTTTGTTTACGGAATAAATTTTCTGCTGCGGATATGTTGAGGATGGTGCAGAAAGCCTTTGGTGATGTGGCTATGTCTAAAAAAATGTTTACAAGTGGTATAGTAAGTTTCAAGCCGGCCGTGAACATGTCGAAGACGAAGAGCGTCCAGGGCGACCATCAACCTCAACCGACGAAGTTCACGTTCAACAAATCAAAGATTTGGTGTTAAGAGACCGTCGATTAACAATTAGAGACCTTGCTGATGAAGTTGGCATATCGAAAAGCTCAGCCAATGCCATTTTGAAGGATGTTCTGGGCCTCAAGCGCGTCAAATCTCGACTGGTACCGAAAACATTGAATTTTTTGGAAAAAAGGCGTCGCGTTGAAGTGTGTGAAACGATGCTTTCCGACTACCAGGATGTCATGAAATGCATTGTAACTTGCGATTAGACTTGGATCTATGCTTACGACCCCGAAACAACCGATCAATCGAGCGAATATCGTGCCAAAAGAGAGCCGAGACCAAAAAAATCGCGCCAAAGTCGCTCAAAAATCAAGGTCACGTTGACTGTTTTCTTCGATTATCGTGGTGTTGTGCATTATGAATTCCTGAAAAGGCCGGAATTGTGGAAAGACATTTCTTGGTTTTTACACCACCATAATGCACCATCCCATACTGCCCTCGTAATTCGTGATCATTTCGTCAAAAACTCAACCCATATCGTTCCGCAACCACCGTATTCACCTGATCTGGCACCGTGCAACTTCTGGCTGTTGACCAAGCTCAAAAAACCGCTCCGGGGACACCGTTTTTATACGATAGAGGAGATTCAAGCCGCAGCGAAGACTAAAGGCCATCCCGGAAAGTGACTACAACCACCGTTTCGAAGGTCGGAAAATCCGTTGGCATAAGTGCATTGCATCGGGAGGGGATTACTTTAAAGGAGATGAAATTGATTTAGAAGAATAAATAAAAAGTTTTCAAAATAAATACAATGTCATAGTGGTATATGTATTTACCTACTATTCCAGCCTACCTTCAAATAATATTTTGCCTGCCGAGATGCACCGTTATAATAATAAGCGATGTAGGTGTCACTGGACGACTTTCGATAACAAACATTAAATTTTCTTTAACATAAACAAAAAGCACAATTACCAACAAAATTAAAAATATATGTTGACTTTGTTTCAGAATATTTACAAAATTTATATAAAACTAGCTGACCCCGCAGCCGTTGTCCTGCGAGAGAATTATGTATTTTGAAATGAAAAGAAAGTGAAATTCATCATTTAATTTTTGGCCATTTTTTTTTGTTTTCAATGTAATGCAGCTTTATAAACAAAATTTTAGGGTTTCTGTTCCGGTGTACAGAAAAGATGGTTTTCCAACTCGTGAGCACGCCACGGCCGTGTGAAAAACATAGCATTTCCAAATTTATGCTTCACACTGTGCGACTATCTTTAGGTCCTGTTGATTGTCATCTCAAATGCAATTTTCACTGGAAACGGAATACGTTTGAACTGAAAAGGGAAATCGTTAGAACTCATAGGAACTCGTAGAATCAAGCATTCTGCAGCTTGTATTCGATAGGTGCGTCACAATCAGTCGGGTTCCATTACACATAATAACGACGGATCCAACTTTGAGACGCAAATGATGCGGTGGCATACCAAGCCTGTCCAAAGAATTTAGAAATACCACTGGATAATTCACGGCGTCGTCTTCATTGTCAAGACGATCGATCGATTTGTATGAGCGCAAGTCTCCCGGAATTTGACTTTGAAACTTCCAGTTTAAGTCAACAACATCGGTATTTTTGGCAGCTAACATTGCGCGTGCACTTAAGGAATCGTAGTTACCATAATTTGGCCAATGTCCGAACATTTGTGATGAGTTCATCTTTCGTGAATTGATAAAGGGAAGATGGAATTGATATCGAACCACCGGAAGTATCAACCGAAATTGTACCATTTCCAATTTTTAGCGAAGACGATGTAAACTGTCTTCGGCAATTTCATTTTTGTTCGTATCGCATAATAGACGCGGATTTGAAGGCTGATATGTCGAAATGATTATCGCGAAAAGTGTGCTTTATTTGCATTCCAGTGATTATCATTTTCCAGGAATTGTAATTGCTGGTTTACTTCTCCAAAACTTGCACACATCGAACCATTTACAGTACGCAATGACTCGAATAAAGTTGAACCGCGTACATTAATCAATAGCAACCGAAGGTTGAAAAAATCGTCGTTTTTCGGGTGGATTGTATAAATTCGTTCTAATCCATTAGTTGATAAGACACCTGGATGTCAATCTACTGGTTGGCCTTGCTTTTTGCGTAACTATTTCTTCGACGATACATTCCATACATCAAGGTATTTCCGAATAGAGCAATGTTCTCACAAACAGATCACTGACGAAAGTTAAGAAAAAACTCGTCAATGTTAATTTTGTTGCTGGCGATGTTTCCACTGGCTATACTGTATTCCCTGGGTTAAAATACACTTTTTGGCCATTCTCCAAATTAACTGCGAGACGCAAAACAGTCGGAAAACGTTTATGAATTGCAAAAGTAAATATCCTAGAAAGCGCTTTATTGCAGTTCACGTATCGACCGTATCGTTTAAGAGCAATAACCGCCGTGTTGCTTCCTTTGGTGACGTACTTTCAAACGTATTTTATCAATTTCACCAAACTGCAATACTAAACACTGATATGAATTTTGAATGTGTATTAAACAATAATGGTGAATATAGTGCGATCCATGTGTTGTCAACTTCGATATTCACTTTTCTAAGTTGAATGCTGAATGTTCCGCCATTGTCGTCTGGTGAGCGACACCGATAGAGTTGATATCCATCATTTCCAGTTTGTGTTTTCAAAAGAAAAGCACATGGATAGTGTTTCGTGCATTTATTGTCAGACATACAAACCGAAAGGGATTGGAGTGTCCGCAAGGTCCATGCACCATATTGGTTTCCACCACTTCATATAATACTGGATCTTTCTCTACATCAGGAATTTCCGGAGAAATGATTTCATTAATTTGATCTGGTGTAACCATCATCCAAAGAAGAATGTGTGCGTGCGGAAAATTTCTATTTTTCCACTCAATAGAGTACATCAAGCATCCAACAGCACCACATATACGTTGCTTCAAGATAAAGTCAATCAAACATCGTAACTGTTGTTTGAAAAGTCGTGATGTGACATTGTGACGATTGTTTGCTGATTAACCGCGATCCATAATTCCTCACGTATGTCGCCGCATCTTGGGAGAACTTCTTGCCTTGCCTTGCCTTGAGCTGCCATACTTTGATGGCAAAAAGAACACCGACCGATATTAGGGCGACCTCTTGGTGGCTTCGTAACAAATTTCAATCTGCAATTGACCTCTTTGTGTGAAGCACCCGTAAAGTTTTCACTGAATAATTTTCAATAATTTTTCTTGTGAATAGCCGGAAAAAAAAAGCAACCGACCGAAATTGTACTATTCAAATAATTTACAAATCAAAATATTGAAAAACAAAAGAAACAAAAATTGAAAAAAAAAAAAAAATGTTTATGAAAAAAAGTTATTTTTTGGAATTATCCAATTTGCTGACTTTTCATGAAAAGTATAAGATATGTATGTATGCATTTTTATTTCAAAACCTTCCTTGATCCATAACGAACAACCTCTTAAAATTTCATCAATATTGGTTCAGCCGTTCTCTTGGCCTTACTAACGAACAAACATTCATTCGTTTGTATGAGAAAAAGAAAAGCGCTGTTTTTAGGGGTTTTCCGGCAATTATTTGAAATTTTTTCTCCGCAGAAACCATGTCAACGAACATTTTAAAAAAAGAATTATCTAATTTGGTTTAGTCGTATGAAAGTTATGAGCGTACATACATTTTGACGATTCATTTTTATTCATATGGATTTATTTATTTTTAACCTTTTCGGGTTTGAGTTGCTTACAAAATGAAAAAAAAACGACTGATTTCTATTCAGTATCTACCTCTATGGCAAACAAGAGTTTTTTCTAATTTTGTGACCTGTTAACTATCAGAGACTAACGCTAGAGACTGTTTAGTGAATAGCAACTAGTCACAAATTGAGACTTTACCTCAAAATGTCTCAAATAGAGACTGCTTACAGAATCGCACTATTAATTAACAATGTCTGTGAGCAGGTTTAGAAAACTTATTCTTCTTTATGATTTTGAAAAATCGGCTTCAAAATTTTCGGATGACGTAGGTACAGTGTGTCAAGATCGAGTTACTCTTTACAACAAGAGTTACGGAACTTTTTAATTTCGTAGAAACGCTGGCTAACCGCGAAGGTTTACAATACAGTATTTCACGACAATGGCAGAGTTAGTAATAGCGTTGCTGGGATTTTCAAAGTTTTAAATTCAGAAAAGTAGAAACTTTTATCCCGGGTGGAAAAGCATAACCGCAAACTTGCGGGTGACGTAAACCCGGCACTGTGAATAATCGAGATATACACATTCACATATGTATTTACCTATAATTTCGATTCCAATGTGGGAACTTAACTGCAACGAATATTACTCATTCCTCTTTCCTTTTTTGTCAAAACTAAATTTCTTCAAATTGTGTGAAACTCAGTCTAAAACACGAAAGGAAGGGCTAAGATCGGGTGTAACCAAATATTTTATACCCTTCGAGCTTCTTCTTCTTCTTTACTGGCGTAGACACCGCTTACGCGATTATAGCCGAGTCAACAACAGCGCGCCAGTCGTTTCTTCTCTTCGCTACGTGGCGCCAATTGGATATTCCAAGCGAGGCCAGGTCCTTCTCTACTTGGTCCTTCCAACGGAGTGGAGGTCTTCCTCTTCCTCTGCTTCCCGCGGCGGGTACTGCGTCGAATACTTTCAGAGCTGGAGTGTTTTCATCCATCCGGACAACATGACCTAGCCAGCGTAGCCGCTGTCTTTTAATTCGCTGAACTATGTCAATGTCGTCGTATATCTCGTATAGCTCATCGTTCCATCGAATGCTATATTCGCCGTGGCCAACGCGCAAAGGACCATAAATCTTTCGCAGAACCTTTCTCTCGAAAACTCGCAACGTCAACTCATCGGTTGTTGTCATCGTCCAAGCCTCTGCACCATATAGGAGGACGGGAATTATGAGAGACTTATAGAGTTTGGTTTTTGTTTGTCGAGAGAGGACTTTGCTTCTCAATTGCCTACTTAGTCCGAAGTAGCACCTGTTGGCAAGAGTTATCCTGCGTTGGATTTCTAGGCTGACATTGTTGGTGGTGTTTACGCTGGTTCCAAGATAGACGAAATTATCTACAACTTCAAAGTTATGACTGTCAACAGTGACGTGAGTGCCAAGTCGCGAGTGCGACGACTGTTTGTTTGATGACAGGAGATATTTCGTCTTGCCCTCGTTCACTGCCAGACCCATTTCTTTTGCTTCCTTGTCCAGTCTGGAGAAAGCAGAACTAACGGCGCGGGTGTTGAGGCCGATGATATCAATATCATCGGCATACGCCAGCAGTTGTACACTCTTATAAAAGATAGTACCCTCTCTGTTAAGTTCTGCAGCTCGAACTATTTTCTCCAGAAGCAGGTTGAAAAAGTCGCACGATAGGGAATCGCCTTGTCTGAAACCTCGTTTGGTATCGAACGGCTCGGAGAGGTCCTTCCCGATTCTGACGGAGCTTTTTGTGTTGCTCAACGTCAGTTTACACAGCCGTATTAGTTTTGCGGGGATACCAAATTCAGACATCGCGGCATAAAGGCAGCTCCTTTTCGTGCTGTCGAAAGCAGCTTTGAAATCGACGAAGAGGTGGTGTGTGTCGATTCTCCTTTCACGGGTCTTTTCCAAGATTTGGCGCATCGTGAATATCTGGTCGGTTGTTGATTTACCAGGTCTAAAGCCACACTGATAAGGTCCAATCAGTTTGTTGACGGTGGGCTTTAATCTTTCACACAATACGCTCGACAGAACCTTATATGCGATATTGAGGAGGCTAATCCCACGGTAGTTGGCGCAGATTGTGGGGTCTCCTTTTTTGTGGATTGGGCATAGCACACTTAAATTCCAATCGTTGGGCATACTTTCGTCCGACCATATTTTGCAAAGAAGCTGATGCATGCACCTTATCAGCTCTTCGCCGCCGTGTTTGAATAGCTCGGCCGGCAATCCATTGGCCCCTGCCGCTTTGTTGTTTTTCAGGCGGGCAATTGCTATTCGAACTTCTTCATGGTCGGGCAATGGAACGTCTGCTCCATCGTCATCGATTGGGGTATCGGGTTCGCTTTCTCCTGGTGTTGTGCGTTCACTGCCATTCAGCAGGCTGGAGAAGTGTTCCCTCCATAATTTAAGTATGCTCTGGGCATCGGTAACTAGATCATCTTTGCGGGTTCTACAAGAGTATGCTCCGGTCTTGAAACCTTCTGTAAGCCGCCGCATCTTTTCGTAGAATTTTCGAGCATTACCCCTGAGGGCCAGCTTATCAAGCTCTTCGTACTCACGCATTTCGGCCTCTTTCTTTTTCTGTCTACAAATGCGTCTCGCTTCCCTCTTCATCCCGCACGTGTTGTGGTCGATCGTAACGTTGCGAGGTAGGCAGCCTGTTTTCTCTCCGCTGCGACACGGCACTCCTCGTCGTACCAGCTGTTCTTCTGCACTTTCCGAAAACCAATGGTTTCGGTTGCAGCTGTACGTAAGGAGTTTGAAATGCCGTCCCACAGTTCCCTTATACCGAGTTGTTGACGAGTGCTCTCAGAGAGCAGGAGTGCAAGCCGAGTAGAAAAACGTTCGGCTGTCTGTTGTGATTGCAGCTTCTCGACGTCGAACCATCCTTGTGTTTGTTGGCGTGCATTTTTTGCTGCACAGAGGCGGGTGCGTATTTTGGCTGCAACAATATAGTGGTCCGAGTCGATGTTAGGACCTCGAAGCGCACGCACATCTAAAACACTGGAGACGTGTCTTCCGTCTATCACAACATGATCGATCTGGTTGGTGGTTTTTCGATCTGGAGACAGCCAGGTAGCTTGATGTATCTTCTTATGCTGGAATCTAGTGCTACAGATAACCATATTTCGGGCCCCGGCGAAGTCGATCAGCCTCAGCCCATTTGGGGATGTTTCCGCGTGGAGGCTGAATTTACCGACCGTAGTGCCAAAGATACCTTCTTTGCCCACCCTGGCATTGAAGTCACCAAGCACGATTTTGACATCGTGGCGGGGGCATCTCTCATAAGTGCGCTCCAAGCACTCATAAAAGGCATCTTTGGTCACATCGTCCTTCTCTTCCGTCGGGGCGTGGGCGCAAATCAGCGATATGTTGAAGAACCTCGCTTTGATGCGGATTGTGGCTAGACGTTCATTCTCCGGAGTGAATGATAGTACTCGGCGACGGAGTCTCTCTCCCACCACGAATCCAACACCAAACTTGCGCTCCTTTATATGGCCACTGTAGTAAATGTCACAAGGACCTACTCGTCTCTGTCCTTGTCCCGTCCATCGCATTTCTTGGACGGCGGTGATGTCAGCCTTTATCTTTACGAGGACATCTACCAGCTGGGCAGCGGCACCTTCCCAATTAAGGGACCGGACATTCCAGGTGCATGCCCTCAAATCATAGTCCTTATTTCGTTTGCCATGGTCGTCATCAAAAGGGGGGTCACTCATCCGAGGCTTGTTGTTGTCTTTCATTGAGGGTGTTTTTTTACGTGGCGGGTCCCAAACCCAGCGCACAACCCTATGCAGGGGTGTTTCGCCTTCTCACTTTAGCTCGCCTTCAAACGGATGTTCTTAGGCTACCCAGAGGATACTTGGTCAAAGACCGGAAGTCGTGAGCTGCTTGAGTCATATGTAAAAGAATCGTTTCTGGCCACTCCCAAGTGAATGGCGATCAGAGAACTTTCCTCACTTGCGTGAACTTCTACACATGACTCCATCCTCCTTCGAGCTTGCATTACATTATTAATAACCAATTTAACGTAATACTTCATTGTTCGACGAAATGGTGAACGAATTTCATTACAATTTGGTATCATATTCACTTATTTTGATTATCATAGACTCACTTAGTTTTTACTTTGAGTATATTTAAGAACTTTTTCCAGCAATTTTCATAAATATAGACTTTAAATATCCCCACAGGAAAAAGTCACACATCACACAATCTTGATGGCCTATTACCTGGCCTAGAACGAGAAATTATCGGCTCACTGAAGTGTTCTCTCAGTAAATCCGTTTATTGATACGATGTGTGGGTAGAGGCGCCATCTCGTTAAAACCTAATGTCGCCGAGATTACGAGCTTTAATTTATCAAATCTTGTTCTTCTTAATTGGCGAAGACATCCACACAACCACACAAAACCGTTATTTTTTTCTGGATGAAATGACAGCTCTTGAATCTCTTCAGGTTGCAGACAATTTTGCTTGTTTATTTACTCATTAAACTAGAAATGTGTCTCATCGCTAAACAAAATTTGGCTTGAGAACGTCGGATATTCTTGGAACTTTTCAAGACCTTATAGAGTGAATCAATGTCGCTTTGGAAGATTGAGCGGCTTTAGTTTTCACACAAGCTTTATTTTGTAGGCTTTGAGTTTAAGATCTCGACGTTAAAAGCCGAGTCGTTTCATTCGTCATTTCGTGTTGCTGCAAACGGCGCTGAATCGACTTTCCGCGGTCTTCCTGTACACGCTCAGCTACGGCTGCTTATTTCCTTCACAGAACTTGAATTTTCGTAATAAAGTTGAACGATTTGTAAATGTTGTTCCGGCAAAGTAAGGTAAGTCTTTCCATGATGAATTGCTAAATATTACGGAACAAAAATAACATGACAGCTTGACACGATGATCTATCAAAGTAAGGCTGTTGAAAAAAGTACCTCTACTAGGATCACTCGCTATAAGCAATGGGTGTGTATAACAAAATAGCCAAATGGTCTTTTCTGTAATTTTATAATTTAAAGTATTTGAAATGCACTTAAGTTATGTTATGTTTTCTCTTAATTTGTTCGAATGTTCAGTATGTGAGGAGAATAAGGTATATTTCTAATTAGAAATTAGTCTTTATGAGACTTTCGTGTCTAAGCGAAAAACTATTGAGACTCACTTGTGGCAAATTACCACTTTTGAACCACACTACATTTCGAACGTTTCACATTAGCGAAGTACCTGTATTTTCATTTCAATTAACTTTTGTTAGCAATACATGTGACATGTGGCGCTACACTCATTTAACAACCAACGTTGTTGGAGCTCAGAAATCAGCAACACTAAATTATCAAGTCAACTTATTAAGAAGTGTAGAAACAATCCCTCGCACACAGCCATACTTAACCTTCTCATGCCCGACGCTGTCTATAGGCAACACGGTACTTATGCTGTTATAACTCCCGCTATTCTTATTATTTTCGATAAAGTTTTTTTTGTGCAGTAGACTAAGGTTTTGTGTATGCATAGTATCAACGAAAAAGTATTGTAATTGCTCCTTCTGAGCTCATTGTCCCGTTGTCTACACGTGATCACAAATTTTTTTTTAAATAGCCTGTGCAAAATAATAAAACAAAAAGTTGTATAAAACAGTTTTTGTGTTACATAGTAAGTGATTTTTGTAACTTAATACAGGTAAGATATTACAATAAAACAAAAATAGGCAAACCTCAGTACTTTGTCCAACACGACATTGCCTATAGGCAACATCCTGTAACTTTCAAACCAGGTCTCCTGGGACTTTGAAATTTTGGTCGGTTCATATTAAGGTTGCGATTAAAACATATCTGTACTCAAATATTTTTTAGCATCGCTCATTTTATTTCAGACATGAGAGGGTTAAGGATATGTATGTATGTACATGTACACGTACTATAAATGAATGTACAATTGTATTTTACGGCTTTAGTTTTCGATGTTATCGGCTTATAGCAACGTTTAAATTTAGCCACTATAGAATTTGCTTTCGCTGTTGCATTGATTATTTTCCAACGCGAAAACTATGAAGAAGCAAATAAATAGAAAAATTAAAACAACAAATGTTATGCTAATCGTGTTTGTACATCAGCAAACGCCACTTTCAGCGGCACAAGCATGCATATAAACATACTCTATATCTACTTGCATACATACACACGAAGCCGATGGTGTGCGAAAATAGCCGGCGAGAGTTTATTTTTAGCTTCACACGATTCGCACAACCAAGCAGAGACAGGTATTTACACACATAAGTGTGGCTGTTCGGCTGGGGAGCTCGGTCAGCTGGCAAATGGAATACACACATCCGTGCATATACACATGTTGTGACCACAAAGCAACGTTTGCACGCCCCAGTTTAGTGGCGCCCCACTTGAGTTGCAGCTTATGGTTAAAATATAATATGTGCATACAATGTACTCGTTTGTATGTATGAATGTATTTACTTGCTTAGTTAGCTTGGCGTCTGGAAGCCAATGCATGGCTTGTGCCACAATTATGGTTATGACAGTGTGCAGTTAATTGTTTTTCAGTATAGAGTGCAAACCAATAGCGGTATATAAATACCTATACATTTGGCCATCCACTTATACAGGGTTTGTCCGGAAAGTAATAGGAATGAGTTGATTTGAAAAAAATTATCAGACCAATCGTTACACGTTAAAAACTTTCAAAATAGGCCTCGAAGCATTGAAGGTGTCAAGGAAGGCATTCTCCGGAATAGCCTTGAGAGCCGAGCTGCATGCTGTTTGGATCCTCTCTGTCGTCCCAAAATACTTGCCTTTCATCGGCTTTTTCAAGGCAAGGAAACAAAAATAAATCCGGAGGGCTACATCTGGGCTGTAAGGCGCCTGTGGAAGCGTTGGCATGCCGGCCTTGGTTGGGTAGCTGTTCACAGAAATTCGGTGTGAGCCAAGGTGTTGTCGTGCTGCAACGGGCCCGATTGACTCTTCGTTCGAGTCTCTTGAGGACTTCCACGGCGTTGACGGTTTGTTCAGGGTGAAGCCTTTGATGTCAAAAAAGACAATAAGCATCGTCTTCACTTTGGATTTGCTCATTCTTCCGGTCTTTAGTGGCCTCTTCCCGGCCCTTCAAAAAGCCCTGGTGCCACCGAAACACACCACTTCTTGCAAAAGCAACATGTGGCTAAGCCTGCTCGACCATACCGTCTCTGTCGCAGTTTACCGAGTTTCACACAGTATTTAATCACGTATCTCTGTTCTCACGAACGCTGCATTTTAGGCTTGCACCACTCACAGAAACGCGACGCGCGAAAATGTTTGTCCGGACTCTCCAGGTGCTCGTTAACTAGGAATGCCCTCTACCGAATCCAGTCGATGCGCGCACGCTCCGAAGTAGAGTCGCGGCGGAAGAAAATCAGTCCTATTACTTTCCGGACAATTCTGTATACGTTCATATATGTATATGTGTGCGTACACATTTATACACATTCGTATATATGCAAATATATTGACTTTGCTGCACGTTCGTAGGCTGGAGTCAGTGCAGCTATCCTTGACTGGTTAAAAGAGACCTTTTCAATTACTGATATCGACCTCACTTGTTGGCAGTCCTTGCAATTGAAAATTACATTACTATACACCCACACACAAGTACTTGGAGTTCGTAACAAGTATACATTTGTCATGAATCATGTCATGTTTCTCAAAGAAATCATCAGCCATTAGGAGTTCCAAGATGCGTATCTTCTTAACTAATGAAAACTAATTAAAAACCAGTAAGAAAAGCTTAAGTTCGAGTGCAACCGAAGATTTTACTCTTTCTGAACTTCCAAGGATCTAGGCTGGGGAAAAAAACATGCCTAAAATAATTGTATTAAACAAAGAAATCCATTTAATTTCATTAAAGTAAAATTGGCAACAAATCATCATACATATAGTATATCGCATTTCGGAGCCAGCGGAAGATCTGCACTAATTGCAACTGAAAATTCACACATGGATCGATAAATTCGGTGAAGCGTCTGCTAAAATAAGAAGGGTTTCACATATTTTCGGAACTTATTTTATAATTATATACTATATATAGTATATAGGTCAAAAGGAAGTAAATGCTTAGAAACATAAAATTATAACATAAATTCCGAAAATATGTGAAACCGTATGTATGTATAAACAAGGTATAAAGGCAATCGGAAGTTTGCAATTTTTTATTGGGTCAATGGGAGTGAGTGGGATATCGCACTTTAGGTAGTTTTCACCATAACCGTTATTCTCACTAGCTCTCCCTGGTTCTCATTCGGCCCCACAGGTTCTCAGAGGCTTGATTCTCAGTCTCTCTCCTTATTTCTTAGTGGATCTATCTGGTTCTCACTTGGTCTCCCAGATTGTCAGTTGATTTCACTGGTTCCCAATGTCTCTTCCTAGCTCTCAATGGCTCTCATTAGTTCTCACTGGGTCTCCCTGTTTCTTAGTGGCTCTCAGTTGTTTTCCCTAGTTCTTTCGGGTTCTCCGTGCTTCTCTGCGGCGCTCCCTGGATTTCGTTGGCTCTCTCTGGTTCTCAGTGACTCTTCCTGCTTCTCATATATAAGGCTTCCAATTTCATATAATATTTCGACAGTTTTTTATTCAAAAACAATGCGGCAATAAACTGCTTCGCTTGAGTTCTAAAAGACATATAAAATCTTTCAAGGTTAGGATAGGTTATACTTTACGATTGATTCCTAAAATGAAGAGAATGGGATGTGAAACCAGAAAACAAATTAGGCCTCAGATAATGATGCCGAGAAAAAGGGTCATTCTAAGAATAGTCAAGCATTTTATTCTTACCGCTTAAATACCGATTGAGCCTGTTAAAAATCCTATATCTGGTGACAGTCTGTCTGTCCGCCCATCCGTGCAAGCGATAACAGATATAAATGGTAATGGGTAAATGGGAGTTAGTGGGCAATCGTACCTTAAGTAATTTTCAATATAACAGAGAAACATGGTGGACCAATGAAAAATTGGAGAGTCAGTGACAGCCACTGAGAAATTAAGAAGACGCATTTATTTCAAAGTAGGTTTCAAACTCGGGGTTGCTTATTCAGCGTTGATGTGTTTCGTTTCCTTAAAGAGAGCATTTTTTGAGATCTGAAAACAAAAAAAATTACAAAAGTTAAATCCGAATAATCTACTCTGTTCAAGATCCGCATCTTCTACATTTTAATGATAAACTTATAAATAAAAGTCGTTCCTTTATCTCAACACTGTGGCATATCTGCAAACAAAATGCTGTCATATATTTAAATCACAGCGTACCGAATATAAAAGCAAAGCATAAAATAAATATGTACAAAATATTCTAAAAGCTATTTCTAATTAGCATTCAAAACCGATTGAGGTCAACGCTTGTTTAAAACGGCCTCAAATGCACATTTTGAATTTCTGTAATTTTTTTGAAGTGCAAATGTGGCAGCCACCCATCGTGTGTGCTACTAAATTTCAAACGCCACTTGTGTTGTTGCTTTACCAATTGAACACACTTTTGCAGAGTAAAACCACAGCTTTGATGGCTACTGCGGCGATGCGTCGGCACGATCCAATTACCACTACCGCCGCAGAAACCAAGTAAAAGTGAAATTATGCAACACCTCATTGCTGCTGCTTTGTTGGCTCTGTTGTCGCAAAATGTTGATAAGTGAATGGCGGTAAAAAATTACTGGCGACGAGAGATCAAAGTTGTAGCCAAATTTTATACCTTGCCACGACGCATGTCGGTAGTAGTGCTTCCTGATAGCGCCATTCGCTTGACCGAAGACCGTCGATCTGCTTTTGTTGAAAAAAGGTAGGGGTAAGGAATTTCTCTTAGAAGCTGTACCGTTGTAGGATCAGAGGAAACAATCAGCCGAAATTGCAAATGAACCGGAGTATTCCAAGCTGCATATAAATGATCTAGTGCCTCAGTGTTTGAGATAATGACCTGGAATTTTGATCATGTAGTTTTCTCACAAGAAGCTGCTCATATGTCGGCAGCGCCGATATCGGACAACTGTAGCTTCTAAACTGATGCGTCCAACACTCGTCCTTCTTTATTTGACATGTTACCATAGATATTTATCCAAGACATCGCTACAATACTTCCGAATAAATAAATGCACAATTAGAAATATAGTTGCCTCACAAGTGACCAGTCGAACTCAATTCCTAGCACGGAACTTGGTTTTATTTGACAAGGTATCGTTACCAAATTTAGCATAGATTATTATCTAGAGGTTCGCTACAATCTTCGAAGATTTCTTTTAAAAAAATATGTACAAAACTCCAAGAGTCGTCTTCTCTGAAAGATGTGAAATTTCTCAAAACATAGAAACAATCAGATATATCGGCTTGGCTAGATCGAAAAAAAGATTGTAAGTTAAGTCAGTTGTGTCTAAAGCCCAGCAAAATGTCTTCATGCAGTCGTTTGATCACATCAGTGGGTAAAAAAGGAAGGAAGGAAGACGAATGAGATACAATTGTATCATTATTTAAAGCAAATAATTACTCCATTTGTCGTCGTATGTATGTATGTATGCGCCACATGATTAGCATCGTAGTTCGATCTTATTGGCATTGTAACACGCGATGCCTTCAGAGATGTAGCGCTAAACCAGTGTTGCATTGAACAAATCTCTAGTTAAGGTTAAAAATTAAGCAACCGTCGACATGACGCAGCGCTACTTACTTTCAATACTCGTTTTAGCTGCGCTTGTGCCAACACCATGAATTTATATACATTCATACCCACACATACACATACATAAATTTACGTACCGTATATCGGCGCGCATGTCGCGACGAGCATCAGAAGTCAATGCCGACGCACAACGAAGCATCGGTAGATGTTCATTACTTTTATTTATTTCAGTTGTTGCCACAACTGAGGTGGCGACAGCAATAACACTATTACCATAAATATTGCCGCTGCTTGGCTGCTGACGCGTCAGTTTACGCCAACACCGTTGCGCCGGCTGTACTGCCGATGGAGTGGAGTCGTAAAAAGCGACTGCACTATAAAACGAGGCTAGGCATCAGCGGAACCACTCTTGTAGACATCGGCAGCTAGCCGGATGACCAACAACCGACCCATTAGGCGTTTGGTTGTTATTGTTGTTATATTGTAATTTTTGCTTTGCAGTTGCTGTTTCGCCTTCAATGCAAAGTTGTTCGTTGCAACTTAACGTGGTTGTCAAAGTGGTTTCGCAAATGTTTTTGCATTATGTCTAGGAGATGAACGTCTACTGATTTTTTATTGGCATTATTATTGTTGTGCGAGTCGAAGAGGCGAATAAGTAATTATGAATTTTTGGTTTGAACGTACCGGTTGTACTCGGTCATTCCAAATGGAGTTACATTCGGTTGAATATGGAAGATATATGAATATGTATATTTTTTGTTCCTATCACAAAAATAAACGCGGTAACTAATGAAATTGATGTGCTCTATGTAACTATATTTATAGATAATTGTTTATATGATGTATGAAAAGAAAGTTAACTATAACAAGACCAATCGAAAAAAAGTCTGAGAAGATGCCTGAACGCCCAAGTTAATTCTGTCCGACCGTCTGCGGAATTCCATGAATTTTAAAAATGTGGAAAGAGCGCAGTATCGTTTTGGTTTAACATGGTCGTACGTCGGTGTGTATCAATAATGGCTGCGATGGTGTATTGGCGAATCGCCGATTGAAGGTGGTCGAGGTACTTGAGACAATAAGCATTTAATTTATTTCATAAAGCTATTGGATTATATCCTGTAAGTGATAAGAAAGCTGTCAGCGCATGGGTTCCGCTCTGGATAAAAAGGACAATCATAAGCTTCTGCATTATTGTGTGGCAGTGAAGGAAATATGGATTTAGTGGAGAACACCAGAGGCCTAGAGACAGCCTCCGGCAAATCTGCCCTGAGAAAAAAAGTTTCAAGTCACCGTCCGTGGAACTCAAAACATCAATTACTTGCGGAAGGTCATTTGTCCTCGATTCGATTTCTAAATGCAGAATAAGTACTTTCGTTTGCATCACAGACCTCCGATCATATTTAACGAGCGTGCCAAAGAAGTTGCAGCAGCTTTGAGTCAATTGTATCGAGGTCAAAGGATATTATTTTATACGGAGTAACAAATCTTCATTTATCGAACTTTTCGTTTTTTTATACCAAGTACTTATCGGATTGCCCACATCCATATTATCCGATGATACAAAGAGCGCGAATCAGTGCTTAGAGCTTTTAATTGGATGTTCTCGGAACATCGTAATCATATTCTGGCTAGAAAGCTTTGTCTACTCTGTAATTAAGTTTAAGTTTAGCAATGCTTTGCGACTTTTCGACGGAATTTTACTTTGTCTGTGACACCATACTTTCCTTCTTTTTTGCTAACTATTTAAATTGCTTTTAATCTTACTCTTAGTAGCTGGTGGAATTTCCTTCTATATTATACGCGTTTTGAACAGCTCACGATTGTTGGCTCACCAACTATTTTTTGAGCGTCGAGTGTGCTTTTCATTCATACAATGCATCCATGACTCACTTGATTTCTATTATTATTTGGCTACGGCTGAACTCGCAAATTTTCCAATTATTAAAAAATATTGAAAACATCACAAAGCTAAGTCATCGTAAATCATGGATTAGCCGGCAACCGGCAATTGCCAACTGGCACGCGGAGCTTAATATGCAGCTGAATGTACGCCAGCCGACATTCTGAATCTTTGGCGAAATGTGTTCATTATATTTAGTAATTAGACGCGCTAATCAACTTCAGTACTTGGCTAACTTGGCAAGCGAGCGCGATAGCCATAAATAACAGTAATTGCCCTACCTGGCGACCCAACTTGGCAGTTTTGTGTTACGCTCGATCATGGAAATGGCTGACTACTTGGTTCATGTTGCACTTACCGGAACTGGAAATTAGATTTTGTAAAGATGTATTAAACAGTTTTGATGCTAGATCAGCTATCAGAACTCCAGAGACTGGAATATAAACTTAGTTACTAGCTGGTGTGGGCACTTCAATCTTCTGCTTTTCAAATCGAAATTTTCGATAACTAGCTTTCAAAGCAATAATTGAAAATTGATCTTGATAGACTGAAATTTATTCGACTTTTAATGTCGAGCATTGAACACTTGGCTGGATGGAAAACTTGGCTACTGACTACTGTGACTCTGAAAAATAATTAAAAACCAAAATTAATAAATTAAACTTCGAGAGTTTTAAACACTCCAAAGCCAATACTTAATTTAGGGCAAGAAATATCAAACTATTTTTCGACAAAGTGTTAGCCTTTACGAATAACGTAAATGCCAATGTTGCTGCATATGGGTATGCTGAACTAATTACAAGGCTTGTTTATTTTGCTCGAAATAGCAAGGGAATATGATCCAAATGTATTTATAGAATAAAATAAAAATATACAGTTAAAGCTCTCCTTGCGGCAGCTCTTACCGCCTATCAGCTCTCTTAAGCTGACAAATTTCTTAATCCCAAACTTTTCGTCGTGTTTCAGGAAGGAATCATGCTCCCTAAAACGGACGCTCCCTTGGACGGACGCGGACACTTTTTATTACGAAACATCTCCCATGAACTGACAACTCTCACCTCAACTTCAGTATTTGTTTTGGTTTATTCAGTTTCTAAATCATTGGTCGGCAAAAGCACACAACCATTATTTAATGGACAAAAAGAAAAGCTATAAGTCATTGGAAAAGCAGCCCGCCCGAGAGCTTTTAAACACATACAAATTGCCGATTTACCAGCCGATTGGAAATTGAACAAAAAGGCGTGGATGACAACAGAAATTATGACAGAGTGGTTACGACAACTTGACACAAAAATGTAATCTCGCAACAGGAATATTCTTTTATTTTTAGATAATCCTGCCTCTCATCCCAGAGATAACTGCCTGAAGAACATAACTTTAGAGTTTCTACCCTCTAATACAACATCCATATGACAGCTCTTGAATCAGGACATAATACAAATTTTTAAAGTCATATACAGAAACTTCATTATAAAGGATATGCTATCAAATATGCATACAGCTACAGCAAATCCGCATGAGAATTAATAAAAAAATAAATATACTTGATGATCTGTGTTTTGTTAAAGCTTCTTGGACAAAATTGAATCGCCAAACATAGAAAACTGTTTCCGAAAATCTGAATTTATACAAAATTCGAATGTCGAACTGTTTGAGCTTGAAGATGATACTCCATTAGCAACGCTCTTTAATTTAATCCTCTAACAGGCAAAATTAAAATCGTGGACAGAAAAGGTTGGGAATTTTTTTGTAGGGTAATTAGGCTCCATAAACCTCAAAAATACGATGATATAATTTTTTAAAATTTTTTTGTGCTCGCTGGTGAGAATAATCTGAAGCCCGCCTCAGAGCAGTTTTGCCGGTTTAAGTCAAAATAGAGAAATAGGAGTGGTTAAAATTAAAAGATAATTTTATTTCAAAAGAAAAGAAAATAAGAAAAACCAAAGAAGAATTTCAATAACTAGGGGAATTCAAATGTCTAAGTTTAATAATTTTTGTGATAATTGTCAAAAAAATAGTTTTACGTAGTTGGGTGGCAGTAATTTGGTTTATATTTGGAACAAAAACTCTGCGTTTCTGAACTTAAGCACAATTTACATTTTCTTTTTCCACCATCTTTCGGAAAACAAATGGGAAAGTAACCATACCGATCAAAGCAGACATGCGCGGGATGTTCTGCTCTATTGCAAACGTTTAGTTTCTTTCCTACGGATGTTGATGGTCTGAAACTTGGCCGACCGGCAGGACGATTGAGTTTGTAAGCGACAAGGCCAGCAGCAATTTTTTCACGGAACTCGAGCAACTTTAACAGTTTGTTATCTTGTGCTGATAGATTGTTGTTGCAATTTGTCCTAACTATATTTACGAAATGGTAAAATACCATATCATCGGATTTCGAGTCTTTGTAAGGATACGGTAACGTGAATCAATTGCTTCATTCATTTTCCGAATACACGATGAAATAGCATATAATCGCAGTCGTCCAATTAATCGTCATTGTTAAAATCACAATCATCCTCGCCTATTTCAACTGATTCTGTTAATTGGAGCAGATCTTCATTACTAACTTTACTTAGATTAAATTTCCTGTCATTTCTATGCTCCATTAAAAAAAAAAAAAAAAAAAAGTACTTTCAAACAAAGAAATACAAAGAAAAATTTCGCGTAAACAGGCAAGACCGCCCTGAGACGGTCTTCGTGTTTGTGTTCTTAAAACTCGAAATACTTTTTATATTTTGTTAAAAATTATATTAACATAAAATAAATTAACTTACTTAATCAAAAAAATTCTTCGGTATGAATATTTCGATAAAACACTTTTTATTTTAACTTTGAAAATTTTAAAATCGGCGTTGGAATTAATTGCATTTTAACACTGAATTTCTGCATTCAACTGCCGATAACAAAAAAATGAAGCGTCAAATAGATTTGTTGATATTAAGGAAATATGAGTTGATGCATTCGGCAACAGTCCTTATAACAGGTGTAGACAAAAATAAAATTTCTTATGAGTTTGGGACTATTTTAATACTAGGGAGGATTTAAGTGATTCTGATGAGGAGGTAGCTGTGGAAGACTCGGATCTAATAAATAATTATAATGAAAAATTTTAACAAATTTCTCGCTTGAAAACGTTTGCTAAAAGTAGTGTTGCTGCATATCAACAACTAACATCTTTAAAGATTTGTTTTGTGGAAAAGGAGAAAAAATGGAACCAAATTAAAGAAACCAGCAATTCGTCAATTTTTCCAGAAACAGAACTAATTTTTAAATTTCGTATAAGTATGTACTAATATCTAATACTAATTTCACTTAAAATGTTTGAAATGTATTAACATATGTATTTCCTTAGAGGAGGGAACATTCTACATACATATGTATTTAGGTTTTTATACCCTGAACAGGGTATATTAAGTTTGTCACGATGTTTGTAACACCCAGAAGGAAGCGTCGGAGAGCCTATAAAATATAAGTGTATTTAATATGTATGTATGTATGTATGTACATAAATGATCAGTATGTTGAGCTGAGTCGATTTAGCCATGTCCGTACGTCTGTCCATCCGTCTGTCTGTATATATACGAACTAGTCCCTCAGTTTTTAAGATATCCTTTTGAAATTTCGCAGACGTCATTTTTTCTTCAAAAAGCTGCTCATTTGTCGGAATGGCTGATATCGGACCACTATAACACATAGCTGCCATATAAACTGAACGATCGGAATCAAGTTCTTATATAGAAAAGGCAACAATTTAATCTCGAAAAAACTTGTCCAAAACCGGTTTACTAAAGCATATACATAACTTCCATACAAACTGGACACATAGTTACTAACAAAAATGCAGCTGTGAGGTTAACGTTTTTTCTTGTTTTTTTTTTTTATTTTCCTTAAAACGCGCTATTGGGCGGACATGTACCTTAAGCGGACAAAATCGTTGCGACCATCAGTGTCCGTTTAAGAGAGCTTTTACTGTATTTATTGTATATGTATATCTATTTACAATGAGATGATGATGATATGAATGATTTTTCCCACATTTTGTCATTATACTCTTGCACCCAGTTGCTAGAGAGTATTAAGATTTTGTTCACCTAACGGTTGTACGTATTACCTAAAATTAATGGAGATAGATGTAGGATTATACACATACAAGTATATATAAATGATCAGGGTGACTCTGTCCGTCCGTCCGTCCATGCAAGCTGTAACTTGAGTAAAAATTGAGATATCTTGATGAAACTTGGTATGTGGCCCCGCCCTCTAATATGTTCAATGCGCATATCTTCTAAACCCCTAAAGCTGCAAAAACCAAGTTCGTTAAGCGCGAATATTAGAAGAACTCCTAACAATATTGTGAAAATGGACGGATAATAACCATGCCTACTTTCCACATAGCACAACTTCAGATTCCTCTTAATTCGTTTCCAGTACACAAATCAAGAAGCAATTAATATAACGTAATAAAATTTTGCACTAATAATGTCTTTAGTGTGTGCCACCTTATAACCAAAAATTGTTCATATCCAATAAAAACTGTTCAAGCTCCTAGGTATCGAATATTTAGACCCCGATACCTATAGTTGACTTTTGATTGAAAATGTCATGCAATGTGTGATATATATAGCTAAAATTAAGGGATAATCCTTCTCTTATAATGATATGTTTGTATGTCAAAAACGAGTTGAATCGAACCAATACTTCCTTTAGCCCCCATATACATAAATGAAAGATTTTCGAACTTCCGTGTGACATTCTACCGCATATATCGGCCAATATGTGAGTTCAGTGGAAATAAGAGAACATGTTTTACTCGTAACAGTGTAACTTTGTGCCTAAAATAGATTAATTTGAGCGAAAACTGGGCCTAGGCCATATTTAACTAATATTAGGATTTTCGAACATCCGGTTCACGTTACTCTATATGATTGGTTTACACCTTAAAGTATTTCCACGGCTTTGATTTTTGCAATTTGCAAGAGAATAAATTGTTCGGTTCCATCGAGCTTAGCCCTTTCTTACTGGTTTTATTAATAATTTAATTTAATTAAATTGTTACAACATTTGAGCATATAAAAGCAACATTTGATTAATATTGTGTGTGCCTTTATGCCGCTATGGCTGTGTAAACTGACGTTGAGCAATACCAAAAGTTCCGCCAGGATCGGAAAGGACCTCTTCGAGCCGTTCGATACCAAACGAGGTTTAAGACAAGGCGATTCCCTATCGTATGACTTTTTCAACCTGCTTCTGGAGAAAATAGTTCGAGCTGCAGAACTTAATCAAACAGGTACAATCTTCTATAAGAGTGTACAGCTGCTGGCGTGTGACGATGATATTGATATTATTGGCCTTAACACCCACGCCGTTAGCTCTGCTTCCTCCAGACTGGATAAGGAAGCAAAGCAAATGGGTCTGGTAGTGATCAAGAGTAAGACGAAATATCTGCTGTAATTAAACAAACAGTCGTTGCACTCGCGATTAGGCTCCCACGTCACTGTTGACAGTCATACATAACTTCAAAGTCATACATAACTTCAAAGTCATAAACAATTTCGTCTATCTTGGAACCAGTATTAACAATGTCGGCCTCGAAATTCTCCCAGAATAACAACAGGTGCTACTTCGGACAGAGTTGGTAACTGAGAAGTAAAGTCTTCTCTCGATGAACAAAGATGTAGTCACTCATTATTCCCATCCAGAAAGACCTGGCTGCACTTGGTGACGCCAAATTGCAGAAGAAGAAATGACTGGCGCGCTGTTGTTAACTCGGCTATATCCGAGTAAGCAGTTTCTATGTCATTAAAGAAAAAGAATTTTTCATAAAAAACGTTGGAAATTCAGCCATTGACAGCTAATTTCGGGAGGTACCGAAAAGCATCTTCTCGCATAAGAGATAAAGTATTAATTTAAAGTCAAAAATTAAGTTTATTCTCCCAAAAGTTCTAACTCCTACACTTTTATTGCGATAGCCTTTAAACTTTGGAAATTATTGTAGACATGTCAAAGTATTTGAGAAACGATTTTTTAAATTTCAAAATCCACGTAATTCCTTAAGGCTAGCCTTTAAGCTATATCGCTGATTCCACATACAAGATTCTGTCTCAATCTGCTTTTATCTTGGAGATCATTTTACCTGATAAACATTTCTTCGGACTGTATCTTACAAAACAAACAGCATCTGAAATTATTTCTTTCGTAATTTAAATGTATTACTTGAGTTATTCCATCGCTTTAAAAAATAAGAAACCGAAACCACATTACAGCTGAGACAAACTGGGATGCGGATACGTTTTAAAGAAAACGCAACTGAAACAACTTCCTTTAAAATTAGTGAGACTTTATCGAAACAGTTTTGCTAGGGTAGGTTATATAAGTAAATCATGGCTTCGAGAGTTGAAAAAAAAAAATCAGATGCAACCGGAACAATGTTTAAATTTTATAAAGCTAAGTTTAATCATCTTCAGGCAGCTGAAGTTTTGTAGAACATGGAAAGACAAATTAATTGTCGGATAAGCCATAACCGATTTTTTCCAAGCCTGATACATGTCTATCTTATTTTTCGAAATCGAAGTGCTTGGTTTGTGCGTCGCTGCTTCTACTTGGAATACACTTTACAGCTTCATAGACTACTGCATTGAGGAACATGCCAAATGTTAAATTAGCGTGAAGCATTTACAGTGTGCAGATAAGATGAGTCGTTGTAAAAAAGGAAATCAATTTCTCGCAAAACACAATTTAGGATTGCAATAAAAAACTGCAAGTGAACCTGCGCAGCTGGACAGGTTGCTGAGATCGCTTGTGTGTTAATCGTTTCATGAAATGAATAGTTCGTATGTTTATCATGAGTGTCGGCTATCATGAGTGCCATCTAGCTGTGTAGCAAGTAACTAAGTATATAGGCGTTTGTAATCTAAGCTGGCAGGAACCTATCAAGCAGGCGCGTCCAACGCACCAAAAACTTCACAACACAAAATGGATCTCGTGGAGCTATGCGGCAAATTACATAAAAAATTAGCAATAAAAACGGAGCAAAGTCCATGCATAGGTAGTCCTTAAATGGATGGCTCTGTTTTAATAGCAACGGGCGACGATCAGTTGCCAACGATAAAGCAATGACGTTGCAGCCAACAAACGGCATGGAAGCTCGACTATAACGAGAGCGCGAACTGCACCATTAAAACCCTAAAAGATATAAAAAGGTTAATAAAAAAGACTGGCAATAAAAATGTAACTTGCAACTGGAGATATAAATGCGAGCTTCGCAATACCAAAGCCATTGGCACGCGCTAACATTCAAACCTGTGCGGCTTTGCTTTTGCTTTGCCAGTTGGACCGGTTTCCCAACATACATACATACATATGTGTGTAATACCTATGTTATGTAGCAACAAAACATTATATTAATCTAAAAACACTGGTGGAAACAACGGTCCGTGTCACAATAAAAAAGAAATTCAAAAAAAAAAAAAAAAGAAAAACGTTAACTTCGATTGTTCCGAAGTTATAATACCCTCCACAAATACAAAATGTTTCTATATATTTATACTTAGGATATACATATGTATGTACAATAGTATGTAGTGATTCGATCTAAACAATTGCTTCGGAGATTGCGGCTATATCTTGGAATACAATCTCTGCGAAATTTCTTGAAGATATTTCGTCAAATTAAATAGCTTTCCAAAGAAGTTTGTATGGTGGCTATTTGCCATAGTGGTCCCATATCGGCCGTACCGACAAATAAGCACCTTCTTGGTATATACTATATAATGAAAGACAGACAGACAGACATTTCTTTTTGGATGCTAAGAAACAATGTTAAGAAACAATCACACAAGGTCAACACAAGTTTCTAATAATTTTCGTTTATTGAGAGAAATTATTTTGATTCGAATCGAATAATCTGATGGTTAAATCAGTTGCAGAAAGTTCAGGATGTGAGTGTCCCGTATTTCTAAACTATCGGTGGTCTAAAGTTTTAACCAAAGAGGTAGAAATTACTTAATATTTTGGATCCTATAGGTTGGGTTGAGGAATAATTTACTTGAAGCTCCTTAAACATATTATACTATAAAAGCATAACACGAAAAAAGCTGTTTGGATGTTGTTAAAATTTTAATATAAAACTATTCCAAAATCAATACCCAAAACCTCAAGAAACTCCTTCCATACCGATTTTTATATAGCTTTCAGTAATCTAAGATTTTCAAAAAATTGAAATATTTTTAAAGAGTGCTAATAAGATTATGGCTTTGATAGTGTGGTAAATAATACAATGTTTTAAGGTCAAATCCGTTTTGGTGTTGAAGCGAGAAGCTTAGTCAGTTCCAGCCTGTAAGATTGTGGTTTGGAAACATGGAAACTACAATACTAATAAAGAAGAATAAGAATGGCGCTTGACGTCCACGCAACAGTCTTGGTTGTGCGATCCTATAAAGTATTGAACATAATGTGTATACTATACGAGTATATGGGGTATTCCACACCAAATCGACCACTTTTGAACCCGACCCCTTTAGGTTTTGCTGAAACTTATCCATCCTTTTTTACCCTTTGAAAAACATTTTTGAATTTTTTTTAAATTTTTTGTCCAACTTCAAAAAAGTTATGAATTTTTCAAAAAATTGGCTTTTTTTCAAATAATCATAACTTTTGTAGAAATTAACTTTTGGGGACCTTTTTTTTAAAAAAATGTTTGTTTTTGAATGAACTTTTCGAAAAAATACACGAAAAAAATGTAACACGATTAATTATTAGATTAGACTTATTTTACGAATATAATCACCAAGATTCAAATTTTTACCTATTAGTAAGGTCGATAAACTAGGGTTGGACAATTATGGACTTACCTATAGTCAGTATACTAGAAACTATACGCTAGTGTGTATCGATTTATTTCTATAAATTGAGAATATTATATAATAAAATTGTTAAATTATATTTTTTATATGATAGAAATAAAGTTTACGAAAAACAAAATTTTTAATTTTTGAAAATTTGACAATTTTTTTTTAAATAAATAAAAAAAAATATATAAAAAAATCGTCTCACTCCGGGATTAGCAGGGATGGTTGTCAAATTAATTGAAGTTTTTTTGAGAAAAAAACAAAAATGGCGAACTTCCAAAAAATGGCGAAATTCCAAAAAATTACGATTTTACTTAAAAAAAAAACGATTATTTTTTATAATTGATAATGTTAAATTTTTTTCGTGAATTTTTTCGAAAAGTTCATTCAAAAACAATTTTTTTATTTTAAACAAGGTCCTCAAAAGTCAATTTCCATAAAAGTTATGACTATTTGAAAATAAAAAAGCCACATTTTTGAAAAATTCATAACTTTTTTGAAGTTGGACAAAAAATGTTGAAAAAATTCTCAAAAATGTTTTTCAAAGGGTAGAAAAGGATGGATAAGTTTCAGCAAACTCTAAAGGGGTTGGGTTCAAAAGTGGACGATTTGGTATGGAATACCCCATGTGTATCTGCAGCTTGCATCTAGTTCAACTTTAAATAAACTCTTCTGTGCTCAATTGTTTTCTTAACCATTCGCTATTAAGATTAATTAGTAAAATCGATATTTTATGAAAGAATTTATGTCGATAAAAACAAATTCAAGTAATTGCTCGGTGCTTAGATAATTCAGAAATGCCTATCAATCTCTACATGACCTTTGAAGTACATAGAGAGGTCTCTCACTTTCTTTAAAAAGGTTTACACTTACATCATTACATAACACAATGCAGGGCATAAAAAATCGTTCAGTAGGAAAATTTGTATTATGAGCTACAATATGCATTCAGGAGAAAAAGTGAAAATAACAGTTTCTTGGGATGGAGATAGCGAACAAATAAATTATTAGCCACAAATTATTAATGTTAAGTTTTTGAAAAGGATGTTTTACACAAATTTGGTCAAATTATTAATTTTAGGAATATTCAAATATTCAAATTTTGGAAGATCACAATATTGATTACAAAATTCATTAAAATAGGAATATCACATTGATTGTTTTTTATCTAATAATTTTACTCTATTTATTCGGAAATACCTTAATCAATATTTTGGGCGTAATCCATTCTTTTTAGTTATTCGGCTTTTGTGCGAGAACCTGATTTTTCATAATCGCCCACAGGTTTTCGATGGGATTGAAATCGGGTTTGTTCTCAGGCCGCACCAACTGCTTTATTCCATTTCCAGTCATAAAATCGCAAACCTGCAAAAAAAAATTAAGTAGAAGATCAAAATTAAGTAGCGGAACTGAAAAAATTCCCTTTGTCTTCGTGCAGAATCGTGTTGAAAGATGAATTCGTTGAATCTTACCTATCTGAGCCTTCGGCGAACCGTTGATACATCCACTATCACTCCTGACGCAGCAGGTTCGACATTTTAAAAGGATTCATTATCTGCGATAAGGCTTATTTGCCCTTTAGTGACATTAGTCATTTGACATGTTGTTTATATAACTGCACTTTTATAAACATTTTACAAATTCAGTTGATATTTCAATGATGCAAATCAACTTTTTACACTATACCAGAAAAAAATTTGCATGCCACTCCAATTAGGAATAGCGGACTTTTTAAAATTTAAAATTTGTACAATTACCTGACATTTTTTTTACCCTGCTATTTATTCGTGGTCTCCGAAAAATTGTGCAACGAACAACTTCGAAAGACTGGAGGGAGAAATTTGTGAAATTGTTTTGTTTTTAATAGACACCTCTTAGCACCACAGGCAGCTATGGTATTATCATACGTAATACTTGTTCACTTGTAGTTATTAAATATGTAACGCCTACTTTTAATTGAAATGTTTCTTCTACAAACTTTTTTCATGTTTATTATCAATTTGCCCAACCATTGTTACTGAACCCTTTTGACCTCTGAACTAAACTAATTTGCATTTGAATGGCTTAAATAAGCAGACGTTTACTCGTTTAACTGTAGGACAAAAGCTGCAAATAAAGCCGACTAATTTTCTAAGTATGTCGCACTGGTTTCTAAAGAGTATGGAAAATAATGAAAATGAAATGTGAACTATGAGCAGAGTTAAGATGTCAAAAGTGAGGATTATCTTTGGGCCTAAGACGTAAAGCGGGGAAAATGAGGCAATACCGGAACGAATATTCGGAAGCAAGAGAATAAATTTACGAATGTATGCACAACTGCAAACACGAGCATATTTACGCAAATAAAACAATGACAACAAATGCGCACAAAGGACGGTAAATGCCGAAGGTGTGACAGACGAAATTTGTCCTTTTGTGTACCTACTACATATGTACGTATCTTAATACCTACAGACTTACTATATAGTATACGAGTACATAAGTATGCTCAGCTTCGTATGTGAATAAGTTGTGAGACGTGCAGTTGGCCGATCGTTCATCTGCCTGGACTAACCGTTCGGTCATGCTTACCATGTTAATCAAAGCGAGAGCATGTGTTTGTTGTCATCACACACAAAAATGTAAACATACATACATCTAGTGTTGTGAAACAAGCCCAATTCTAACGTATTTGAGCAGCACAAAAGGATATGAAAAAGCTAAGCACAAATATTTCCTTAGCTTAAATAACACAAATTTAAAGAGAGGCTTGGAGTGCCAATTTTTGTTGAAATTATTATATACATAAAATTCTTTTTCTGATTATATACGCTCAGCTTTCAAATCTATTAATTTTATTAAAGCAGGAGCAACGAAACAACACGATCGGAGAGTAAGCAATGGCCTGACAAAATGTTTTAAAGGAATTATATATTTATAAATGACAAATGCAATAA
Source organism: Bactrocera correcta (assembly GCA_027475135.1). NCBI lineage: Eukaryota > Metazoa > Arthropoda > Insecta > Diptera > Tephritidae > Bactrocera > Bactrocera correcta. The sequence goes on from CM050325.1 coordinate 73,398,016, forward strand.
AATCAATATTTTTTAATTAAAACAAGAAAGACGTTAGTTCGTCTGAACCTAAGCCATAATGCCCTTCACAGGTGCATTTTTATAGTATTAAAAAATATCTTCATTTGATTTTGATCGGTCGGCTTGTATGGCAGCTACATACACGCTATGGGTTCCGATTTTAATTTTTTTTTGCCAAATTTGGTGAAGATATCTCGTCAAATAAAAAAATGTTCGTACCACGACATGATTTAGATTGTTCTGTTTGTGACAACTATAGGCTACAGTCATGCAATATTGGCGGACTGTAGCCTATAGTTTGTCACAAACAGAACAATCTAAATCATGTCGTGGTACGAACATTTTTTTATTTGACGAGATTTCTTCACCAAATTTGGCAAAAACAAATAAACTGCTTCTTGGGAAGCCAAGAACGTGTGGAAAATTTCAAATCTATATCCCCTAAAATGAGGAACAATATCGCATTTTTACAAACAGACGAACCTAGCTAAATCGACTCAGCTTACCATTTTGATCATTTAAAAATTATAAATAATTTACAGGGTGTCTGACGTTTCTTTTTGGGTGTTACAAACATCATGGCAAACTTAATATACTAGGTTCAGGGTATAAAAACTTCGTTGTAATTCGCAATAAATAAGTTGAACTTGTCTAAATTTTATTCTTTTCAACACAATACAGCTTATGGCTGAAAATATTTGTCGACAGACATTCTGCAAACAAGTTCCTTAAGCTTAATAAGTACCATATATGAAGTACAAATATGTATATGCTTAAACAGGTGTTAACTCTTGCCCAAAAGGTTTTATAAACTGTGGTGATTTAGTTTTACTTCCGATTGTAAGAAGCTCTTTTGTTGGAATTATGAAACAACTGTAATTACCGCTGCTCGGCAAAGGCCGTACTTGCATCCAAGTATTTCGCGTCGGTTTGTACACTTCGACAATACCTTTAAACTCAGTTGATGGTGATCCGCCGACGGCCATCAAACGGTCACTTAGTGTTACGGCACAGATCCCACTCCGTGCTATATTGACTGGTGGTGCCTAAAAGATACATAAGTATTTACACTTACTTCTCTTTTTTTTTTAATTTTTAATACACCTGTGACCATGTATCAGTTTTCATATCGTAAAACTCAACGTCGCTCCTGTAGGGGGGCTGCGTGTTTCCTGAACTTACTACATATAATAGATCTTTAAAAACGGATGCCTGTCACAAAAAGACGTGTACCCGTTTTATTATTTTGGACCACAGTTGCATATTTCATGATACTTTTACCCCGCAATTGAAACGTCCCTGAAGCATGTCTGCGCATTTTCGCCACTTCCCTGTTTTGATGTTATAGCATTCAACTGACTTTAATTCTTCACGATCGATTCCAACACCTCCAAGTATATAAATTTGATGGCCAATAGCCACAGCTGTGCTTTCGGCTCGTGAGACACACATAGAAGGTAGTGAAGTCCATTGGCCGGTGGAAGGATCAAATCTATTGTAACATACATACATATTTTTTATAGAATTCAAATTAAATATCGGAAAACACTAACTTCTCTGCAGTCATGGTTGCAATGTACTGATGGCTCATATATCCACCCATTGCGTAAATGATCCCGTCTACGGTGACCGCACACAACCCAACTCGTGCAACCTTCATCGGGGGCAATTGTTTCCATATTTGAGTCTCTAAATTGCAGGAGTGCACACAAGTCATCGGTAGATTTTGTGGGCTAATGCCACCTAGAGTTATTAGCCTTTTATTTGAGTACACCAAAACTGCTCGTTGTGTGGGGAATTTTAACACACCACACTGTATCCATATCTTCTCCATCTCGTCGCATCGGTAAATACAACTCTCAGTATCCTGTGAAATAAAATTTCAAGTTGAGTAAATCTCTCTATCTCATGGCGGAAGCTAATATTAGAAGTATGAGAACTTATCCAAAAGTATTCGACTTTTGTCGGCCGTCCGATCTCCCTATGTAAAAGAATGTCCAAACTTATTTAAATAAGATAGAGTTGAGATAGTTCAGAACAAGGCTTCCTTTTCAAAATGGATAATTGTAAATATATTCAAAATCATTTCACATCCAATGGAATGGTTGCATAGTCTGGTACCAATAATCTGTGAGACACGTAGTCGTTAGTGAACGTCTTTTTATTTAGGAGTTTACCTGTCATCTTTAGAATCAGACTTTTGCTACTGGAGTTTAATTTATTCCGGATCAATCGTTAACTAAATTCCATGTCAGTTAATTTTGTATTCTGATTTCGAAACTTATTGGTGTGATGAGGTTCATGCAACTAGAATATGTACTAAACAAGCTAACGATGTGCTCAGAAAGCGTTGTATGCAATATGTGTAAATATTCTTCGGGGGCTATTTCGAAAGTCCCTATATGTAAATGTTACAAAGTTTTCATTTCTGAAGAAGTTTACCTGCTTTCCGTTGCTTTGTCGCACTGCCAATATAGATTTATTTGTGTCAGTATTACTTGATGTTGGGTGGTTTGAAGGTAATTGCAAAGGTGTAATGCGTGGTGGGTGTGATATTTTCGTCGATCCTTTTAAGAAAGCAGTGCAAATGGCAGCGGCGCCGTCAAGCTTCAAAATCGTGGCTCCATTTAAAAGTCTACTGACGTTAGGCATTTTCGGGTTGAGCCTACCCGTGTAACAGTAGGCTATAAGTAATTCAAATTCATCCGGTGCAATATCTTCAATGTAAATAGCTGGAGCCGAACCGTGCTCGGTTTGAAAAAGTTCGTCGAAATAAACACTGGCAGCGGCCAAGATAATTCGATGAGCTGTAATACTAAACAAAAGTGTTAAGCCAATACTCTAACAAATGGATGACCGTTGAATCGTAATTAAACTAACCGCTTGGGATAACTCCGCCACAAAAACGTAACATCAATATGTTTTTCTTTATCATAGAATTCATGACAATTTTCCCACACTAAATCGCTGAAACGTTTGTCTTGACGCACAACGTCCTTTTTAGGAACAGCACTGGCCATTTGATGCTATTAGATGTATACGAACTGGGTTCTTATAATTATTCTATTGTAATAAAAATAAATTTTATATAGTTACTTATATTTTTTGTTGACTGAAGTTACAGCCCTACAGGTTAGGTTTGCCTAAACACAGTGAGGAAACATTCCGTACCTAACCATCTAGGAAGGAGCTAACGTAATACTTCTAAATGCCTCTCTTCTTATGAAGTTCCAAATTTAACTATATGAAGACTTGTGTAATATAATATTATGAATCTCACTCTTCTGGTTGACTATAATACTAAAAATTTAGGAATTTGTCCGTCCGTTTGTTTGTATTTGTGCGAACTAGTACCTCAGTTTATGCAATATCAATCTCTAACTTTGCACATCTTTAACAAACCGATCCAAATTAAGTTGAATGAAAACATTTATATTTGTGAAGGGTATTCCAGTTTCGGTGCAACCGAAGTTATTGTTTTTTCTTGTTTTAAACGAATTTTGTATTTTAACAGACTTCCGAATGTTGTCACCCTATTTACTGCATTTAACTTATGTACGCTATTATGGGTTGAAAGGAATTACTAAACGTACTGCTGTCGTGATAAGTTGGATATATTCCAGCCTGCGGTTTTTTGAGTAGTTTATGAAATAGTATTTTTTTCGTGCATATCTCAATTGTTCGTCATTTGTGCAGTGCTGTGTTGATATGCCATGTCCCATTTGTTGTTTGAGTCACTGTTTACTCAAATTGTAAATATTAATTGTATTTATTGTCGCTTAATATAAGAGATTAGCTTTGTATTTCATTCTCCGCATTTTCGCACTTACACACACACAAATCTACTTATGTATATATGTTCGTGGTATGTAATATATATATATAATTATGCAGAGATATGGACTACATTTACTTTTATGCCTTTCTGTGCAGGAAATCGCTGATCACGAATAATGTTCCGCTACAAATCACGAATACCTGTTTAATGAAGGAAAATTAATTATTAAATATTGTATTGTTCGGTGTAGATGTACATAGTTGCGGTTCAAATAATTTGCAATGAAATATATTTACACACATGCAACAGCGTAAATCAAATCAACCGATCGGCTTACACCGTGAAACTATACTACTCATAAACAGCTGAGACGTGCTTGCTCAAAACTTATCGAGTCAGCACTCGCGTTCCTATGAAATTTATTCATTAGGGGCGTACAAAAGCAACGTTCGTAAAAAGTAAAAGTTATATCTAAAGTATGTTAGTTGAATATTGTTTTGGATTTTTCAATAAAATCGTTAAGAGAACATATTAGGAGCTGCCAGCAGTTTGAAAATGAGATTTTTAAAAGTCTTACATTTCATGTAACATATTTTGTTTGTTTAAAGTGTTGTAAACTGTTTCAAATATTGTAAACGAGATGAAATGTTGGAGAAAAACTTTGAACCAAAGATATTGCTGAACCATTTTTGTCGACCAATTTTTCCGCTAGAGACATTATTGCATCAGTGTAAAAGTTTTGAACAGCAGTTACTTTTTTTCAACTTCCACATCTATTGACAAAATACGAAATTTCGACTTCCCAATATTACTAAGCTCTTTAAATTTTCATTAATTTATAGTTTTCAAATGCTTTGTATATAATTCTATGGAAAGAACAATTAAAAGAATCAGTTAAATTAAGAAAAGGAAAACATGAAAAAAAAAAAAAAATAAAATACGTATATCGATAACCGCTTCGTCATTCAGTATGTACCTAAGTTTAATACTTCATATACTTCTGTGATCAAATTGAAAGGTGAATTTTTTTAAATTTTTACTTCGCGTGTTTTTCGGATCGGTAAATATTTTTTTCTGTAAGTTGGTAGTACTTTTAGTGACATCTATGCTAAGATTAGCCTAAAAATATTTATTAGTATTTGAGATACAGGTCGTTTTGTGAGGCTTTAAAAGTGAATTCTTTGATTTTTACTACATATGTATGTCTGAATTTATTGAACAAACAAGTGCGATAATGTACCATCTCATACTGTATTGGTTTTTCGTGATCATTTCGCCACATTTTCAACTAATATCGTGCCGTAACCACTGCATTCGCCTGATTTATCTTCGTGTAACTTCTGGCTATTTAGCAAATTCACATGACTACTCCCAGGACACCCGGGTTTTTACTCAATTGAGGATATAAAAGCTAATTCCAAGAAGGCTCTGAGGATTTTTCCAAGAGCTATGATGACAGCTAAGTGTATTGCAACGGGAGGATATTATTTTGAAGGGAATGAAATGGACAAAATTCACCTTTCAATTTTATTACAGCAGTATATTTGCGAACTTATCATCCGTATCAAAAGAAATTTGTCTATAGTTATGCCCGTAGTGACAACGTAGGAATCAGCTGTTCTCTTTCGTTCAATTTTTTGTATACAGGTTTTCCACAAATCTACCTTCTCAGTTGTAATATTTTATAATGTAAAAGATCAAAACTAAAATCCAACTATTAAAAATAGTCTACCTATTTATAAAGAACCGTGAGTTAGCTTAAGAATATTTTAAATATATTTAAGTTTATTTTTTAATTAATACAAAATAGTGAGACTGGCAATTCGTTGTAAGGTGCAATCAGCTGACGCGTTTCTACGGGAAAAATCTAATTTTCATTTACATTGCGCTCTCATAAGATAGATCGTGTCAGCTGATACGCTTTTGCGTCGTTCACTAATCGATGCATTAGCCAAACACCAAATATAATATGAAAAAGCAGTTGTCGTAATCGAGAGAGAAGTAACATCCCTAATAAGTTTTCGTAAAAATTCTCCTATGGCATGTGTGAGCGGAGAGAGTAGAGACTTATTTTCTGAGTGCATACATTTTTTAAACTCAGCATTTGTTTGACAGTCAGCGAGAACTCATAATAATATGGGTATTCCCCGAATTATTTTCTTATCTTGAGAATAAAAACTTTTGATTTGATGGCCGTTTGAATTTTAAAAAAAGCTAGCGAAAGTTTTTTTTCAGTAGTGTAAAAAAAAAAATTTCTACTTGTATCTATAATGCTTTATAGTATATGATATAGTAAGCGTATGCGTATAATTTCTTAATACTACCTTGCACCGACCTAAGAAATGGTTATACCAAGCCAAAATAAAGCAAATAAAGTTCTTATTGATTGTTACCCCAATTCTGTTCTTTAGTTTAAGTTATCTACTTGTGTAATTGTAATTTAATTATTTAGAATTCAAATTTGAATCTAATTCTCCCTTAGTCTTAAAAATAATGTTCATAGACTTAGCTAAATAAATAAATAAAATACATATGATGTATGTATGTACTATATTATCTGATTCAAAATAGGTTCATAAAATCAACGGAGTCGAGTTTTCTCCTATGATTAGCTTTACGCTCTGCTTCGATCTGCTCCCAAATCTGCACTCCTGTGGGATTTCGCATGAAAATGTTCGCTTTTAGTTTTGAAGCTGATTTTTCGCATTCTTTAGCGGATTTAATAATGCTGCTGTCCGATTTATCCTTAGGGCCTTCCGGACAACTCCTGTAAATATCTGCTAGCCAAACGAGGTTTTCTTTCATTAGTAGATCGTGTCCAAAAAATAAGGAAATTTTAATTTAAACTGCGCGCGTTGAAGGATTTGGAGAATTCTTTTTTTTAGGTTGGTAGTGCTGTCAGTCACATTTATGTCAAATTTCATGTCAAAATATTCCTTAGTGTTTGAGATACGTGTCGTTTTGTGAGCTGCTAAAAGGGAGTTTTTCGTTTTTTGCGATGTCTAAATTTGTTGAGCAAAGAATTTGCATTCAATTTTGTTTACGGAATCAATTTTCTGCTACGGATACATTGAGGATGGTGTAGAAAACCTTTGGTGATGAGGCTATGTCTAAAAAAAATGTTTACAAGTGGTATGGTGAGTTCCAAGCAGGCCGTGAACGTGTCGAAGACGAAGAGCGTCCAGGGCGACCATCAACCTCAACCGACGAAGCTCATGTTCAACAAATCAAAGATTTGGTGTTGAAAGATAATGGATTAACAATTAGGGACATTGCTGTTGAAGTTGGCATATCGAAAGGCTCAGCCAATACCATTTTGAAGGATGTTTTGGGCCTCAAGCGCGTCAAATTTCGACTGGTACCGAAAACATTGAATTTTTTGGAAAAAATGCGTCGCGTTGTAGTGTGTGAAACGATGCTTTCCGACTACCAGGGTGTCATGAAATGCATTATAACTGGTGTTTCGAAGATTGGAAAATCCGTTAGCATAAGTGCATTGCATCGCGAGGGGATTACTTTGAGGGGATGAAATTGATTTGGAAGAAGAAATAAAAAATTTTCAAAATAAATACAATGTCACCTTATTTTTTGGGCAGTATGTTAAAACAGGGAAAATACCAAATCTATAAAATCATGTCCTGTGGAGATGTTCTACATAAGCAAACACAGAAATGGGTAATCAAAAACTCAGGGAAACATATCACTCTGCCTTGGTTGCTATGTTCCGTATCATTTATCAACACGCTACTCTGTATATCTTAAAGAATCAGGTAGGAGTGCAGCCCTATCGGGCTCAATTAGCACTGATGTGTCATTTTGGTCTTAAAGAGTCAACTAGCCCATTTATCTATAAACAAGCATTTCTAGAGGCGGCTGCTCCATTAAAAAACAACCACTGGAAATTTCTATTTACGGATGGGTCAACAAATAATAATGGAACATCTTTTTCAGTAGTCATGAAAATTGTGATCTGATAGCAAAGCGAGTTTTGCAAGATCAAACATCACCTAACGAGACTGAAATTCAAGCTGTCCTAAGTGTGTTCCAATTCGCCAGCAAAAAAAGCAATAGGTTATTATTTGCACAGACAGCAAAGCAATACTGCATGGAGTTCACAACCTCTACAATCAACCAGAAGAAATATCTACCATTAGGATTTCCTTAATAAATTTGAAAAAAATAATCAAGCTCATCTAGATCCCAGGTCATGTTGATGTAACAGAAAATGAGCTAGCTAAAGCAGCCAAAGCGGCTTCAACATCTCCCCATCAGCTATTTATTGCCTTCCCGAAAAAACGAGTCAAAAGTGAGATATTACAAGTCCTTAACAAAAGTACTCCAATACGAATGGAGCAAAGAAATTAGTCATTAAGGAAAAATAAATCCAGACAAACACGCAATAAGACTGCTAAGACCAATACCTCAGTTGTAATCAACAAAAGTTTCATAAGACTACGCCTTGGGCACACCCGTCTTACACATCTTCACTGTTGCTTTAGAAAATAATCTACACCAAATTTCGTGAATATATCTTCTCAAATGCAAAAATTTTCCATACCAGCACTAGACTCCCATCGTTCAGTTTGTATAGCAGCTATATGCTATAGTTGGCCGATCTGAACAATTTCTTCGTATATTACATTATTAACTTAGAAAATAACCTGTGCCAACTTTTGTGAAGATACATTGTCAAATGTGGAAGAACTTGATTCCGATCGTTCAGTTTGTATGGCAACTATATGTTATAGTGGTCCGATATCAGCAGTTCCGACAAATGACCAGCTTCGTGAACATAAAATGACGTTTGCAAAATTTCAAAACGATATCTTAAAAACTTAGGGACTAGTTCGTATATGTACAGACAGACGGACAGACAGACAGACGGACAGACGGACATGGCTAAATAGACTCAGCTGAACATACTGATCATTTAAATATATAATTTATAGGGTCTCCGATGCTTACTTCTGGGTGTTACAAACTTCGTGACAAACTTTATATACCCTGTTAAGGGTATAATAAATAATAATAATTCCTGACATGAACTTTAATTTTCAAATAACCCCACAAAAATATCGAAATCAGAGATCGGTTTGACCAGTCATGTCACCTTTCTGTTACATCAGTCACTTATGTGTTGCAAACTGAAAAAATTAATTTGCAGTGTAACATAAAATCATTCTGCAATTGCAGACAGACATAATGAACCAATATCATATAAAATTGATTTCTGGCGATTATTGAGTTTTATTGTACAATGAATGCATCGCACAACAATAGTTCCCGAATTTATTTATTTACTTTCTTTTTTTTAAGTAATAGTGTTTGTCGACGTTACGAGTTTTCGAGAGAAAGGTTCTGCGAAAGATTTATGGTCCTTTGCGCATTGGCCACGGCGAATATCGCATTCGATGGATGGATGTCCCGATGGATGAAAACACTCCAGCTCTGAAAGTATTAGACGCAGTATCCGACGCGGGAGGCAGAAGAAGATGAAGACCTCCACTCCGTTGAAAGGACCAAGTGGAGAAGGACCTGGCTTCGGTTGGAATATCCAATTGGCGCCAGAGAAGAGACGACTGGCGCGCTGTTGTTGACTCAGCTATAATCGCGTAAGCGGTGTCTACGCCAGCAAAGAAGAAGAAGAAATGTTTTATGAATCTCGGAAGGATTTTCTATTCCTGAACTGTAATTTTTTTTACTCACTCGAGGTAAAAACGCGATCGGGTTGCCATATTCTTCCTCTCAAAAAATTGTGCAATTGTACGCCAGTAAAGAAGGAGAATCTTTACTGGAGTAGGTTATAGCCGAATTGACAACAGCGCCAGTCATTTCTCCTTTTTACTATGTGACGCCAATTGGAAATTCCAAGCGAAGCCAGGTTTCCTCCACCTGGTCTTTCCAACGGAGTCTTCCTCTTTCTCTGCTTCCCCCCGTGGGTAATGCGTCGAAAAATTCGTTCATACGTACGACATGACCTAGCCTGCATAGCCGCTGTCTTTTAATTCGATGATGTTTGTCTATATCGTCGTATACCTCATACAGCTCATCGTTCTATCGATTGCGGTATTCGCCGTGGCCAATGCGCAAACTCGTAACGTTGAGTCATCAGATGTTGTCTTCGTCCATGCCTCTGCACCATATAGTAGGATGGGACTAATGAATGACTTATAGACTTTGGTTTTTGTTCGTCGAGACAGGACTTTACTTCTCAACTGTCCACTCAGTTGCATCTGTTGACAAGAGTTATTCTGTGTTGGATTTCGAGGCTGCCATTATTGTTGGTGGTGATGTGATTGTCAACAGTGACATGGCACCTTTTCTATTTGGTTATGCAGCTTGAATTATTTATTTCAAGAGCAGATTGAAGAAGTCACACGAAAGGGAGTCCCTTGTCTGAAACTTCTTTTGGTATCGAACGGCTCGGAGAAGTTCTTCCCGATCTTGACGGAGCTTTTGGTATTGTTCAACGTTAGTTTACGTAGCCGTAATAGTTTTGCGAGGATACCAAATTCTGTCATAGCGACGTAAAGGCAACTCTTTTTCGTACTGTTAAAAGCAGCAACGAAAAAGTGGTGTGTATCGATTCTCTTTCCACTGGTCTTTTCCAAGATTTGGAGCATTGTGATTATCTGGTCGTTTGTTTATTTTCCAGGTCTTAGGCCTTACTGTTGACCTCAAATCAGTTTGTTCATGGTGATCTTTAATATTTCACACAATACGCTCTATAGAACCTTATATGCGATGTTGACGAGGCTTATCCCAAGGTAGTTGGCGCGGATTGTGGGGTCTTCCTTTTTGTAGATTGGGCAGACCATTCCAATCATTGGGCATCTTTCGGCTATATTTTACAAAAAAACTGATGCATTTTCCTTATCTGTTCATCGGCCCTGTGTTGGAATAGATCAGATGGCAATAAATGAAATTCCTCCACTTTGATGTTCATCAGGTGGGCAATATCATAATCAATAGTCGCCGCATCTTTTCGTAAAATTTTCGAGCATTTCCTCTGTCGGCCAGTTTGTTAAGCTCATGCATTTCGGCCCCTTTCTTTTTTTTCTGTAGATATCCCATCCCGCATGTGTTGTAGTTGATTGTAATGCTGCAAGTAGTCTGTTTTCTCTCCATTGCCGTACGGCACTTCTCGTCGTACCTGCTGTTGTTATGTTTTTTTCGAAAACCAATGGTTTCGTTTGCAGTTGTATGTAAGGAGCTTGAAATGCTGTCAAACAGTTTCCTTATACAGAGTGCTCTCAGAGAGCAAGAATGCAAGTCAAGTAGAAAATCGAACCGTTCGGTTGTCTGTTGTGATTGCAGCTTCTCTGTTTTTTGCTAAACAGAGGCGGGTGCGCATCTTGGCTGGAACAAGATAGGGGTCCGAGTCACTGTAAGGACCTCGAAGCGTACGCGCGTCTAAAATACTGGACACGTGTCTTCCGTCTATCACAAGATGGTCGATCTGGATGGTGATTTTTCGATCCAGAGACAGCCAGGAAACTTGATTAATTTTTCTATGCTGGAATGTAGTACTACAGATAACCATATTTCGGGCCGCAGCAAAGTTGATCAGTCTCAATCCATTTGGAGATGTTTCTTCGTGGAGGCTGAGTCTATCGACTTATAGGTGCACTTAGTTTGTTTAAATACTCGTTATATCGTTATATAAGTATGTATGTTCTTCAGTTTTTCTTCGATAAAAGCAATCCAGGTGGCTAAAATGTGAGTACTGTTTATGGTTCTAGTTATGGAGGATGGAGTCATGTGTAGAAGTTCACGCAAGAGAGGAAAGTTCTATGAGCGCCATCCACTTGGGAGTGGTCCGATACCATAATTTTACATAGACTTCCGGTATTAGATCAAGCTAACCAGGGGAGCCAAGGAACATCCGTTTGAAAGCAAGTTAAAGAGAGAAGGCGAAACAGTCCTGATGGGTTAGGGACCCACCACGTAAACAAACACTCTCCTTTGATGGCGACTACTGCAAACGTATCCAAGTTTATAGTTCTGACACTCTAACAGGCAATTGCACGCAATTTTTATTTCGTCGATTCCGATATCCGATTCTAATTTTGATCACGACCAAATGTTTCACATCATTTGAATAAGGCCTCACGAGTTAACACAAAAAATGTCATTGACCAAATTTCCTTTTGTGAATCGTAATCAAATAGATCCATTACCAAGCGGATGGTTATTGGTGATAAAAAGTGTGTAATTTTCAATGAAATCATACGAAAACGGTCGTGATTGAATCGCGGTGAGCCGACGCAAACGACAGCTAAGCAAGGTTTCGCTATCTTATAGTATGCACTGCTTCCTAGCGGCCAAACTATTAACTATTCTACCTTCTGCAGGAAGCATGCGCCAAGAAGAGAACAATTGATGGAAACTTGAACTCGCGTCGTAATCCGGCGGCGTGGCCTCAAAGATAGTGTGATTTTACCCAGCAGGACAATTTTTTGTGCGGTTATGTCAAGTCCCTTGTCTAAGTAGATAAACTCAAGATGATTGACACCTCGAAAGACAATATTTAGCGCTTTATTGATATCACATCGCCCCAATTCCTGCAAAAAATTGGACTGGTCGGGTGAAATATACTTGAGCCAACCGCAGCGGTGTCTTGTCCGAATTAATTATTAAACATAATGGCAAAGCCTTATATTTTTAATAAAGCCATAATATTTAATTAAATGCGACATCTTTAAGAAAGAAAAGCGGTGCTTTTTTTAGATTGCATAGAATGTATGTATGTACATATGTATCTACGATACATTTGATTGAGATTTTGTTTGAACTCACACACTAGGTACGTATAGACAAAATAGATATTTAGGGAAAACGCTTCGTGGTTTAATCGCCATTTGTTTTGCCTCAACGCAGATTAGAAATTAGCATCACTTAAGCTGCGTTATAAGCACATAAGTATGTATGTATATGTTCAGATGTTATTTTTTGCGTAAGCGAATAGCATTCAGTATTAGTTTTGTTGTTGGTGTCATTAATGATTTTCACATGGCGTTGGCAACATTGAATGGGCGTTGGCTGTCAGTCAGCTAAGTAGCAATTTTCGATGACAGCGAGAACCCCAAACCAGGACCATGAAAAGCGAAGAGGAAGTGGCGTAAAAGTAAAACCGTAAAGTAGGTGTACATATCGACACAACGAAAGTTGGACAAAGAAGCTGAAGCGAGGCAAACAAAACGAAATGACTTTTTACTTGTAGAATGTCCTGATTTTTCCAACTCAAAGCGATTATGTGTTGACGTCGTAAATGGGTAATGAAGGTTGTTACTGTGTTGGGAGGAGAAGGTTTATTAAATTTGCTGAAGTTTTATTATGGAGTACAATTCGGGCGTCTTCAAACTCGGTTTGTTGTTGATTTTGTTGCTCGGTAAGAAACTTTGGTACGCTATTTAGCACTGGTATGAAAAGATGTTTTTCGGTTATTTTTTTTTGGATTTGCGTCTTTTAAGAGATTGCAGATAAAAATGTTACTTATACGCAAATGTGGCAGGCTGAAGGCAAAAGGAATGTGAACATTTATATATATGTATATATTCATTAACACTTCCTTTTCATCTCTTGTCCGCCATCTTTAGGTGTCTAAAAATTGACTATTTCATAGCATGACCAATTTCCTATTAAAAAATGTGCATTAATTAGGCAAGCAAGACCAATAATGGCCGACTAAGAAATAATCGTACATTAATCTATATTACAGTGAGGTGCATTTGATGGATGCCCACTAGGGTGATTCAAAAAAAAATTTTTTTTTTCGATTGGTATTCAGAAAAATAGGTTCCTAGATACCTCTAAGAAAGCCTCTCCAAATACGAGTTTTTAATTGTAACGGGAAGGTCCTCCTACATACAGTGTTCTATTTGTTCTTATTATCAGATAGAAAAATTTATATCTCGCTTCCAACTACTTGCAAAAATATCTTGTTCCTTAGATTTTGTAGGAAATTGAATATTCTACAAAAAAGTTCTCCACAATTTTTTCGTAAATCCAACCGTTTAAAAGATAAATGTCTAGCTCTCATGACATCCCTCTAAAACTCGTCTGACGATTTCCAAGCACAATCTCCTTCAATTTTTTAATATTTTCATCAGTTGAAGAGATCAAAGTTCGACCAGAAAAAGGGCAAATCTTCAACGATCCCTTGACCATCTTTGAAGCCATTGTACCACTCGTACATAGGCATATGTCTTTAATAAAACTAAATCACCATAAGCCATTTTAAACATTCACAAAGATTCTGCACACGGAATTTGCAACGCACTACTGAGGTGTACGGACTTAAGCAGCTGCTGTAAACAAACTGGTTGACAGATCGCGCTTATATTTTGCATAGTCATTAAAGATAACTTCGTCTATTTTGGAAGCAGTGTTAACATCAACGGCAATTTCAGCCTCGAAATCGAACGCGGAATACCTCTTGGTAACTTGGAATTTTATTTTTCTTTGGTCTGAGCAGGCAATTAAGAAGTCAAGTCCTCTCTCGAGGACACTGGTGCAGTGGCATGGTCGATGGCAACATCTGTTGAGTCGACGTTTCGAGAGAAAGGTTATGCGTAAGATTTATCGCATTCGATGGAACGATGATCTGTACGAGATATACGACGACATTGACATAGTTCAGCGAGTTAAAAGACAGCGGTTACGCCATCCGAAGGGATGAAAAGACTTCAGCTCTGAAAGTATTCGAATAAGTACTATGTCAAGCCATCCGAAGGGATGAAAACACTTCAGCTCTGAAAGTATTCGAATAAGTAACCGATGGGGGAAAGAGAGAAGGAGGAAGACCTCCACTCCTTCGGAGAGATAGAGATCAGGTGGAGAAGAACCAGGCTGCACTTGGTACCAATTAGCGTCAAATTGCTAAGAGTAGAAACGATTGGCGCACTGTTGTTAACTCGGCTATAACCGAGTTTCTACGCCATTAAAAAAGAATTAAGGATAGTCCTACTTAGCAAAAACATTTCTTGGAACTATAATTTATGCGGAGAATTTTATTACAATTTCCGAGTGGGATTTTGTCATAATGTATATTTTCTAGAAACAAGAGCATATCCAAAAAAGTTACAACTAATCATCGGCTGCACGAGATTCGTTAAGGAAGTTTTGATTATATGGATCTGCAGATCTGAGTTGCTTGCGTTCTCGTTATAAGCATATTATAGCAAAAAATGTAAACTAAGCATAAGTATTGGTCAATATATTGAATTACTAAATTGATAGGTGTTGCAGTTTAATTAAATTGATAAAACTAATGTTTAGGTTTGCTAAAATATTTTCCGAAATTCATGTCCGGAAGCTGCCGGGGTACTTAGTTTGCAATTAGTGATATTCCTTGGTATGGTTAATTTGTTGTCAAGATGGATTCCATTTTGCTTCCCAAACACCAAAAAAAAAAAAATTAGGAAAGGCTAAGTTCGGGATAACACTTGCCACTTGCAAGGATTAAAGCCGGTGAAATACATTCAGGTGTTGGAAAAACTTTATATTGATTATATTGAACAAGTAAGAAAGGGCTAAGTTCGGGTGCAACCGAAAACTTACTAATTTTACAACTTGCAAGAATTAAATCTAAGGAGATACCTTAAGATGTAAAACGTCAAACAGAGGATCGGGATCTAAGCAATTTTATATACATACTATATATGCACAAACTCTATACAACTCATAAACTGACCGACAGATTCACCATAATCTTTGTTAGAAAAATGCCAATCATTATATGTAGTATTATATATGGGAGAAGATAACGGGTGCGCCATATAAAATTTTAAATTTAAAAAGTCAATAAAAAAACGGCTTAATATTTTTCAAAGGTCTAATATTTATTTAAAAGGTTGTTTTATGAAATTCAATTGTAGAAAACAAGTTCGGACAATTGACCACCACGGCTAAGTTTACAGTAGCTTATCCGATCCACCCAATTTTGGAGTACTTTCTCGATGGTTTCAAGCCTTATGGCAGCTACAGCAGCTTGAACCTCGTACTTTAGATCTTGAATTGGTTCTTTATGGTTGGCGTAACATTTATCTTTAACAGCTCCCCACAGAAAATAGTCCAACGGAGTTAAATCGCAGCTCCAGACCAAAATCCGCACCATACAGTGATTCGTGCTGGGTGCATTGGCTTCTCGACGATTACGTGCGGGTTTTCTGTGCCCCAAATGCGACAATTCTGCTTGTTAACGTAACCATCGAGGTGGAAATGAGCCTCTTCCGAAAAGATGATTTTTCGGTAAGATTAACCATCCACTTGACTCACCACCTTCGAAAAAGTTTTCAATATTTCCCAGTTTTCTGCTAGTGAATAGCGACCCATTTCGTAAATTTTAGACCTTTTACTGAATATCTGTCACTTTCCGAATGGTATTTGACGTTTCCAATGTCGAAATATAGATAATTCAAATTTAAAAGATTAGATGGCCCACCCTTTATAATGGTGTGAGTAAAACATGTTCTGTAATTTTCATTGAGATAACTCAAATCCTGGCCGATATATAGTATGCAGTACGAAGTCATTTGGAAATTCGAAATCGATATACTGGGTATATGGGACTCAGTATTTACCCGAGTCAACCCATATTTGATCCACAGACTTAGTATTGTCAAGAAAGAATTCTCTCTGAATTTGCATATCTTCCTCATTGAGCGATATTTTCGGTCAAACGTCAACTATAAATACTGGGGTCTACATATTCGGTACCTAGGGGCTTGAACAGTTTATGTTGGATTTGAGCAATTTTTGGTGATAAGGTGGCGTATCTAAAAGGAATTATGAAAAATATTAGCGCGAAATTGTATTCCATTGTATTAATTACTTCCTGATTTGTATCCATCGACGAACTCGCATACCAAGTTTGATCAAGATATCTCAATTTTTACTTAAGTTACAGCTTGCACGGACGGACAAACAAACATTCACCCGGATTTCCATTTTTCTCGTCATTCTGATCATTTATACCAGGGATGAGCATGAGATGAGGGGAATATCAGTTTACGGAGGGAAGTGCATAAAAAGTTGCGAAAAAAATCAATCACATTCCTACGTAACTAAATGTTCACCGCAGAAATCAGCTCGAAAAGTGCGTGATTCTTTTTCTATTTCCTTTTTGATTATTGGATAAAAACTATCGATTTCAGTAGGGTAACATTCTTTGTTCCTGTTAATCGCATTATTTGGACATTTATATGTCTCATTATAATACGAGTATTATGTAACTTTTTTACATCAAAATACATATGAAAAAAACCTTTTTAAGTACATCTTTGTCACAATAATTTTTCACCCCTGTTTTTGGTATAGGGTGTCCGGTAGAGAACAACAAAAAGTATCGATTTCACTTACAAAGTATCCTAAAGTGGATAAGCCACCTTTGCTGTTGCAAAAATGCTCACCTCAGACTATTTCAATTTGTCCATCAATTTCTTTTCACATACAGAAACTACAAATTTAATGGGGAATGTTTTTTATCATTCGAAAGACATAATTTGGCATTTGTACTACTCACATGGTCCGTCCATTGAGTAAAATTATCGATGACGAATGTCCCACGTGATTGTTTGCTCCAAAGCCGGAATAAAAGCGGGATTGTCCGCATAGAATTGCCGCATTTGGGGCACATGACGGCGTTACGTGCCATACAGCAAACGCTAAACTCAATCTTTTACGCCCTATCTTCGAAAATCGCATAATCAGCAAAAGAGTTGATGTGAATTGGCCTCCCAGAAGCTGCGATTTAACTTCGTTGGACTATTTTCTGTGGGGAGCTGTTAAAGACAAATGTTGCGCCAACCATCCAGAAACAATTCAAGATCTAGAGTACGAGATTCAAGCTGCTGTAGCTGCCATAAGGCCTGAAACCATCGAGAAAGTACTCCAAAATTGGGTGAATCGGATAAGCTACTGTAAACTCAGCCGTGGTTTCCACAAATAAATTTCATAAAACAATCTTTTAAATAAATGTTAAACCTTTGAAAAATATCAAGCCTTTTTTTTATTGACTTTTTAAATTTAAAATTTTATATGGCCCACCCTTTATTTTGCGCACGCCTTTCCTTTTACTCGGCACCGCCTATATTGGATAGCTATAGATTAAAGCTGTTATACAAACTGACCGTCATGAAATTTTGTATGAAAAACTTCTTTATTATCTCAGCCATCGCGAAAATCTCTGAATATATAGACTGTAAAGTTAAAAATAAAGTTAAAATGCCTTCGCACTATATAGGGATCGTCATCATATGTTAGTAGTATACTCGCTAAAACTCTCTCCAAGGTTTACTAGAGGGACTCATTTCAGATCAGTTTCTACTCGATCAAGCTATTTGGCACACCTAATTTTGACTCCAATTCTTGCTCAATTTTTTAATTAGTCAAACATACTTCACATAAAAGGTAACTTGCTGCTAATTTTCGCCGCTAGCAGCAATTTTTTTAATGTATTTTCCGTTCCGATTTCGCATAAACACTACATTCCTTGAGAGAATTTATTAGCAGCTCTTTAAAATGAAGGATTTAAGGGTGCTTTACCCAAACGCTTCTCTTACTTCTCTTCACAAGTTACTGAAGAGTATTGTAGTCTAGCAACGATCTACAGGATGTGAGGTAAATGCCCTCTGGGAAGCACCTACTGAAGCAGTTGCGGTATTTGGGTTTGTAGATGCATGCGTGAGTGTGTGTGTCTGCGGTGGAACGTGGCGGCAAAAGGAGTTGAAGACCCTTAACACCTGGTGCGTCTACGCTTACATATGTATCTAGATACATAAACATCTGTTAAACACTACTGCGCAACGATCCTGCTAAGGGCCAACTCGACTGCTGTAGTTGTTGTAAACGATTGGTTCTAATTACGCA
The DNA here is from genome assembly GCA_027475135.1 of Bactrocera correcta. Classification (NCBI taxonomy): domain Eukaryota; kingdom Metazoa; phylum Arthropoda; class Insecta; order Diptera; family Tephritidae; genus Bactrocera; species Bactrocera correcta. Next base: position 73,416,665 of record CM050325.1, read on the forward strand.
TACAAATATACTTGACATACCTGCTTACACACACATCGAGATAACTGCTACCCAGATTGCAGTTGACAATAACACATTTATGATCATCATCGTGCTCTTACTAAAGCATATGCAGCAGCACATACATAAATATGTACGTATGACTTGCAAGCTACGCAACGATGCACTGGGGTTGTGTCCATCAACGCCTTCGTGCAGCATGAAGGGTGCTTATGCATTTAAATTAGCATTGAGCCTTTTGTCGGGCGCAGAGCTCGGCTCAATCTTATGCCTTTCAGCATGTTCACTTATTTATCCATTCAACGCTTTTCCCTTTCCAACAAATACTTACCATTCTGATATGCCGCGACTGAGGCACGTTTCATGTGGCATGATTGCACTGTAGCTGATCTCTATGTTAATGGAAAAGAGCGTAGATGCGATGTTCTGTGAATGTATGAAACCTCACATTTGCAAGTACATATTTACTACATAGATAGGTACATATAATATACCTAACCTGGTATATATACCATATGTATATGCTTGCATTTGAGGTCAGTCGATTAGGCGCGCCAATAGAATTTTTAATGCAAATTCTAACTGTATAACTTTGTGCTAAATAAATTGGGGAGGACACATAATTGCTTAGGGATTACGAAACCAAATACTTTTATTGAGTACATTGAGGGTAATAGCATAATTCGCTAAGTAAACTCAGTTACACTAGAAATAAGGTGTTGGAACTGACCAGAAGAATATCAGACAGCCCTAGAAATGTTATAGTCGCATAAAAAACGCATTTTTTAACAAAATTTAATTTTTTGAACAATCCATCGATTATGAATATTTTTTCACATTTGTAACACCAGTTCTCTTTTGCTTCAACAGAGGCTTAAAAATTACTCTGTGAACCAGAGCTTTGGATGGACCCATGTGTAGAAGCTTTCGCATGTGAGCAAAGTTCTCTGAGCGCTATTCACTTGGGATTGGCCAGAAACGATTATATTACATATGGCTCAAGCAGCTGACGACTTCCGGTCTTACACCAAGTATCCTCTGGTGACGCCAAACAGCGAAAAGGAAACTGGGATATAACCACGAAAGCGGTGTCCACGCCAATAAAAAAGAAGAACCAGAACTGAACAATTCATGCAATTTATTGTCTTCCAATGGAGTAGCAGTCTTCCTCTTCCTCTGCTTCCTACGGAGATAACTGTGTCGAATACTTTCCTTTCGTACGACATGACCTAACCAGTTCTTAACCATGTAAATCTCATACAGCTCATCGTTCCATCGAATGCGGTATTAGCTGTGACCATAAATATTCCGCAGAACCTTTCTCTCGAAAACTCGTAACGTCGACTCATCAGCAAGACTGGAATAATGAGTGATTTATAGAGTTTGGTTTTTGTTCGTTGAAACTTTTCAATTGCTTACTCAGTCCAAAGTAGCACAGTAGAGTTATTCTGTGTTGGATTTCGATGCTGACATTATTGTTGATGTTGATACTGGTTCCAAGATAAACGACAGAATTATCTACGACTTCGAAGTTATGACTGTCAACAGCGACGTGTGAGCCTAGTCGCGGGTGCGACGACTGTTTCTTTAATGACAGGAAACATTTCGTCTTGCCCACATTCACTACCAGATCCATTTCCTTTGCTTATTTATCCATTGTGGAGAATGCAGAACTAATGGCGCGGTTGTTGAGGCCAGTAATATCGGCCGGCAATCCATCGGACCCCGCCGCTTTGTTGTTTTTCAGACGGGTGCCGGACGATTGGTCAAGCGGGTTCGCATTCTACTGGCGTTATGCTTTCATTGCCATTCATCAGGCTGGAGAAGTGTTTTCTCCATAATAACCCCGTTCACTCTCCATATACGGTACTTTCCAAAACTACTAAATGTGCAATAAATCCATAACTAATTACCACAGAGATATTACAATCTACCTCTGAGATGGAATGAGAAGGCATTATGAGACTTGGTGCGAAAATTGAACAATGGGCGTCTCATTTTTGGTGAAATCCTATATCTCAGGCCCCGACCAACCGATTTCAACTAAATTTAGTACATTTATTTAGTTATTTATTTATTTTTTTTTCATTTTAAATATTCCTTTGTAACAGTGTGAAAATAGGCGAAATCTGACTACAACCCTGCCTACTTCTCATATATGTAATACAATCTAAAATTTGATTCATTCACTTTCCAGTACACAAATTAAGAAGTAATTAATATAAAGGAAAATTTTGCAGTAATAATTACCTTAAAGTAGGGCACCTTTCGACCAAATTGGCCAAATCTAACCAAGACCCTAGGTACCGTATATGTGGACCCCAGTAACTATAGTTGAAATATCGGCCAATGTGGGAGGTATATAATATAAATTCATGGATAATCCTTCTCTGACAATGGTCTGTTTGTATGCCAAAAATTAGTCGAATCAGGCTTATACTTCCGTTAGTCTCCATATACTTAATATAAAGATTTTGGAGTTTCCAGTTCTACCAACTTACAGCAAACAAAGTTACCGATTCGTAAAACACGCGAAGTATAAACTAAAAATTCGCCTTTCAATTTGATCAATGAGTTTACACATTTACAATTCTCAGTGCTATGTTTTCGAAACGTTATAACTTATAACTTTATGAGACTATGTGAAACCCTAAATGTTAGAAGTAGTAGTAGTTAGAAGTACCACTTTGCTTTAGTTTTGTAAACTCGATTACAGTTTGAATTGCTGGTACGGATTCAGACACATTTCAGCAAATGCCAATAAGGAGTGCGTAAATAAATTGCACAAAGGTTATGTTTATATGCACATATGTATGTAGTGACGAAAGAGTACAAAGAAACTGAGAAATATTTTCATCGAAATGTGAAATAACTTGGTCGTTTAGTTTGCATGGCAGCTGTATGCTGTAGTGATCCGATCTGAACAATTTCTACGAACAGTACACTCTTGCCTTAGACAATAACTCATGTCAAATTTGGTAAAGATATCTCGTCCAATGAAAAATTTGTCCATACAAGCACTAGATTCAGGTCGATCATAGCTACAATCGACTCAGCTCGTCGTGCTTATCTTTATATGTATGTACATATGTATGTATATACCTTCTGGGTGTTAAGGCTTCTTTTCTTACTTTCTTGAAAATTTTTAGTCAGTATTTTAATTAAAAATTAAGATATGTACACAGCTTACAATTTCAATATACAAATTTCTCCAACTCTCCAATTTTTGTACAGTGACAATGAGATGAATAAGAGTAAACTTTGAGAGAGTGGAAAGTTAAAATGTTTGTCCTTTTGGGCTTTGCTTTGCAAGAATATATTTTAAAGTTAATAAAGGTTATTTTTTCGTGTTTCCAATGGTAAATTAGTGATCTATAAAAAGTCTATAGAAAAAAATTTAAAGATCTTCATATTTAGTATTTGGAAAACTACTCTTAACACAGTTATTGGGCTTGATTAAATTTTTTATTGCACAACAAAAAATTAGCATTAAGCAACTCCTTATATCTCTTACACATTGTTTGTCCAAGAAAAATTCCTAAACTACTAAACCGATTTTAGTAAAATTTAGTACATTGTGTTCAGTATATTCAATTACCAGTTCATATCCCAATAAGGTTAAAAGTAAAAACACTTCCTCAGTATCCCATTCGTTTAGTTATCTCCGTGACTGAAAATATGCTACTGTGCCCAAAAAATAAGGTGACATTGTATTTATTTTGAAAATTCTTTATTTATTCTTCCAAATCAATTTCATCTTCTTCAAAGTAATCCCCTCCCGATGCAATGCACTTATGCCTACGGATTTTCCAATCTTCGAAACACTGGTTGTAGTCACTTTCCGGGATGGCCTTCAGTTCCGTCTTCGCTGCGGCTTGAAACTCCTCTATCGTATAAAAACGGAGTTCCCGGAGCGGTCTTTTGAGCTTGGTGAACAACCAGAAGTCACACGGCGCCATATCAGGTGAATACGGTGGTTGCGGAACGATATGGGTTGTGTTTTTGGCGAAATGATCACGAATTACGAGGGCAGTATGGGATGGTGAATTATCGTGGTGTAAAAACCAAGAATTGTCTTTCCACAATTCTGGCCTTTTTAGGCAGATAGCGTTACGCAAACTACGCATAACATTCAAATAACATTCCTTGTGGACTGTTTGACCGGTTCGAAGGAATTCATAATGCACAACACCACGATAATCGAAGAAAACAGTCAGCATGACCTTGATTTTTGAGCGACTTTGGCGCGATTTTTTTGGTCTCGGCTCTCTTTTGGCACGATACTCGCTCGATTGATCGGTTGTTTGGGGATCGTAAGCATAGATCCAAGTCTCATCGCCAGCTATAATGCATTTCA
>CM050325.1:73421521-73489021 GCA_027475135.1 Bactrocera correcta
TACGTTTTTGTCAAATATTTTCAGATATAACAAATCTTTGCGCCTCCAAAGCATAAAACGCCGATTTCCTGGCATTTTGTTTATTATATTTACAAGCAAAGTTGTTTATGGGCTGTAAAAGCCATTTGCTCTTAACATTGTCGTGAAAATTTATGAACTGCTTTTTATAATACAATTAATGGCGTAGCATACTTGTAGGCGCATGATTTGTTAATCTTTTGAAATATTGTTAATGGGATGTAAAAATGTTCATATTAAACATTTTATGTTCTTAAAAATAAATAAAAGAAATAGCAAAATATTTATATATTTTGTTTTTTTTTTTTTTGTTTAAGCTTTTCGTTGGGAGGTGAGAGTATGAGAATGTATAAATAATATGTTTGTCTTTACGTACATATACAATATTGATTAATCAAAATTTTTTATTGACTACTCACTTTGAACTCAACACGCATTTTATTGCGGCAAAGCCAACAGCTACCTGTGCTCGCTGCAGGGGTCTCCGCGTAGGCCAAAACAATAGACGTCAGTTGTGGCAATCAAAGCTGCCTTTAATGATTTCCACATTTTCACAGCAATACGAAATTCCGGTATTAATATGCTTTTTTTACATATCAAACATGTTCTAACGGTTTTTTTTTTTTTTTGATGTGGCACATTTCGCTTTGTATTGCGTGCGCTCTACGCAGCGTTTCCGTCATCAAAAATGGCAGCTCGTAAGGCAAAGTACAAATTGCAATTCCTGCCTGGAAAAAATAAAAGAAAGCAATAAAAAAAAATAAAAAAAAAAATAAAAAAAAAAATAAAAGAAGAAAAAATAAAAATTAAAGAAATAAAAATAAAAAAATATATAAACAAAACAAATAAAAAATATATAAAAAAGTAAAATAAAATAAAAAAGTAAATAAAAGTCGTATTAACAATAAAAAGCGAGTAAAAAATAAATTAAAATGATCTATGTCGCGCATTTCGCCAGGCAAATCAAAGAAATTGCCTATTTGCGTGCACTGCCTACTTTTGGGCTGTGACTTAATTGCGCACCGCACCTAGCACACATTTAGGGTGGTTTATATATCACGTAGCATACATTTAGGGTGGTTTATATATCACGTAGCATACATTTTGGCTCACACATAAAGTTTTAAAGCATTCATTTATGCCAGTTCCTGCCTTGCTATATCAAGGTAAGTTACGTGGTCTTAACCGATTCGCGTGAATTGTCGCACATTAACACTGAGTTACTTCATAACTTCGGTTATAAATGAGTATAACTTATGTGAACAGTAAAGTATATGCAATAAGTCTATTAAATAGAACTATCAACAAGCTCACAGAAATGTAATTACAACGAAAGTGGAGGTACACAAAAATGGAGTTAAGTTTTAGGTACAGAAAAGTTCTAGTGGCTTTCTCACAAAGCAAAAACGCTATCATATAGCAGTCATACAAACTGAACGATGAAACTCAAACTCAAAATCTTTTCATACCCCTTTGTGCAACAAGAAATGCATCTATGAAGTGTATAATAATTTTGGTCTCACCGAAGTTAGCATTTCTCATCATTCTTTTCTTTTTAAACTTCAAAAATAAACATTTTCATCAAAATTGCGAAATTTCCGCAAGTTTGTTGGCTCATTTATAATTATCATACCTTCATTGTGCGCTCGGCTAAGAAGTTATTTACCTTCGCATTCTGTTTGTGCCGTGCATTTTCTATTTAAGCATGACAAGCTTTCACCGAAATTACAAAACACAAATAAAAGTTATTTGATTGAAGTAGAGCGAATTCTTGCATTCAAATTAATTAAGCTCTTAAACTGGCGCAGTGCAAATGAGCAGAACTTTTGTGCGAATGCAAGATGAAAATTATATAATTATAAAGATATCATTAGAGTGGCAGGCGAAATTATATTTAAGGCCATAAACTGCAGCTATTCTGGTGATTACTTCATTAGCGCGCATTGCAGGTATAATAAGGAATATTTCAAATAATAATTTTGGTTTTTAGGGTTAAATATCGTAAAGTCGCTGGTGAAAATGTTGTTATTAAATTAGCGTAAGGTTTGAGGGTTTATTTTATGGAAGCCTGGAAAATATATAAGCTTAAGATGCAGACGATTTGTGCTGAAAGGATATAAATATGTATGTTTTATCACTAAAGAGGAATACAGAAAAATTAATTAAATAAAAGAAGAAATAATTAATTTGGAAAGACGAAAATGTTAATATTTCCCATCTTTGTTCATATGTATACTTAACATAATGTACATACATGGTGTACGAGTGATCTACTTAACACGAACAGGATCACATTGTCACCGACGTGGCGTATGAGTAACTTAATGACAAATAAGGGTGATTTTGTGATATGCTCAACATGGCGTATGAGTAACTAGATTACGAGGAAGAGTAATAGGGAGATACATATTTGATCAACATTACGTATAAGTAATTTCAATATAACTAAGGGTGGTGGTCATATGATCAACATGGCGTATGAGTAACTAAACTATAAGTAAGGTATGAGTTACCAGTTAATTATTATATTTCCATCTATGTACATATACTTAACATAATGTATATATGTACATGGTGTACGTGTGATCTACTTAACACATATTGCGGCTGAGTAACTCATTGACAATTGAGGGTAGTGGTGTGATATGATCAACCTGACGTAAGAGTAACAAAAGGGTTAGGGTAATAGCTGAATTATGACCAACACGGCGTATGAGTTACCAATTAATTATGTCTGCCTACATCGTTGATAGCATATTACATGATGGATGGAATGAGAGTGACTAATGTTCCTGAACTGAACTGAACTGAACTGAACCTTTGACTAACACCCGAAATTTTTGAAAATTATTATTATTATTAATGAAAATATATAGAAAGCAGCTATTTATATTAGGCGCAAATTTAAAAGATCCTCCGTAATAAAATCTTACAAAGCAACATTTTCTTAAAAAAAAAAAATAAATAGTTACCACTTTAACCCTAACTTGGGCACCAACTTTTTACTACGATTTCGGGCACTATTTACATTTGTAAATACGTACATTTTTATATGTTATTTTAGAGAGAAGTTGATATTCCGTAAAAATCTAATAATTAGAGAGAGAAAGAGAATAACTTTTAAGAATAATATTTGTCTTGCTGGACACATGCTAGTGAAAATAATAGCTATTTTAAAAATCGAATATTTACATATGTAAATAGTGACCAAGTTAGGGTTAAAAGTACAGCTTGCCAAAGACACAACTCAATCAAACTGAAAGCAAAAATTGCGACTGATGTGCTAAGAACTCTGTGGGATATTTGAGGTGTCCTGATTATGAATTTGATTTCAAAAATTTTATTTTCGGTTTTAGCAACTCAAAATTAGCAAGATGACTGGAAACTAGTATACTTATTACTAAACGATTTTTTTTATTTTTTTTTTTTAATTCAATAACATTTTGCATATCTATTTTATTTACTGGGTATTTATAAAAATATAAAATTAATGAAGAAAAAAATATAAAATTAATGAAGAAAAAAAATTTTTTTTTAACTCCTTTGAAGTTAAGCTACCATGTATGTATATCCAAACCCTTCAGAATATAATACATACATACGAGTTTAGTAAAGGGTGGCGGTTTGTCTATGACACCCTCTTCACTGTAACGCAAAAAATACTACATGTTAAGAAATTTTTACTCAAATTTTCGGTTTTAGCAACTCAATTTAGCAAAATAAAATGACTTTAAATTAGTATAATTATTGTTTGGCAAAGTTTTGCTTTTTCTTAAAAATTAAAAAACAAAAAAAACATTTCGCGTATTTATTTCGTATTCTAAGGTAATTAATTGTAAAAATAACAAACTTATTTAAAAAATGTATTTTTAAAATCCTTTGAATTAATATTTTTAAAATGCAGTATTTTATTTATTTGTAAAAGCTTCCACTATCTTAAATTTTGGGCAGAAATTCCAGAAATTTGCAATTCATGTACACAAAATTTTTGACGCCAAATAAAATACTGGGCAACTTTCATAAAATGTATCGATATTATTCAAACCCATATTTCTATATCTCTCATAATGATATGTGGGTATTTCTGTGTAGTGTAGTCTAATTTTTATTGCTCCCATAACATTTTTTTACACTATTTAATAAAGTATTTGTCTTGTTATGTTTATTTTTTGACTAGTGAATTTATGGCACAAAGATACCGATATTATAATGCTGTATAATTATTTAAAAAATATTTAAACTTTTTAATCGCTAGTCATATTAAATATATCATCTTAAATGGTTTTAAAATTTTTTCTAAAATATTTTAAAATAAAACAAGGAAAAAGTTAACTTCGATTGCACCGAGACTAGAATAACCTTTACAAATAAAACAAAACAGCTGATGATACCAGGACTTAATTTTCAACTTTCAGTTTGTATGGCAGCTATACGCTATAGTGTTCCGATCTGAACGATTTCTGCGAGGATTACACCATTGCCTTTGACAATAATCCTTGCCGAATTTCATGAAAATATTTTGTCAATTAAAAAAATTTTCTATACAAGAATTTGATTCCCATCGCTCAGCTTGTAGGGCAGCTATATGCTATTGTGATCCGATCTGAACGATTTCTGCGGATGTGGTAGGGTTGTCTAGGAAAATACTTTATGCCGAATTTCGTGATGATAAATCTTCAAATAAAAAAGTTTTCCATATAAGGTCATGATTTTGTTCGGTTAGTTTGTATGGCAGCTATATCTTTTAATAATCCGATCAAAGCAATTTCTTCTGATGTGGTAGGGTTATCTAAAGAAAAACTTCTTGCCAAATTTGGTGAAGATATCTTTGCAAATAAAAAAGTTTTTTATAGGAGAATTTGACTTTATTAGATAAGTTTGTATGGCAGCTACATGCAAAAGTGATCTGATATCGGCAATTCTAACAAATTAGCAGCTTCTTGGAATAAAAATGACGTATGCAAAATTTCAGAGCAATATCTCAAAAACTGAGGGATTATTCATGAGCATAAAACAAGTAACGCTAAACATTTATATATGAATATTTTATAGGGTCACCGACCTCAAATCTTTAATAATAACTGAAATTAATTCAAATTTTACACTTTAACGCAATATTTGCGCACTTACATATATATAGTCAAATTTTATAGGAAAATTTTTAATAATATTTCAAGCTTTAAGCTCCTTTACCACAACTAAAACCAGAAAAATGTATTTCCATAGCTGCGAGTGTGTTGAAAGGTACTACAAAATTATTCGCCATAAAATTTCGTTATGGGTCTGCTTTGAAGAGAATTATCTACAACAAACATAAAAGCACACAGATGCAAAAATATACTTTTAACCCCTAAAAGTATGCAACTAATTTTTGTATGCCTTAACGAAACTAGCATTGAAATTAATATTTTATAGGTAGGTGCTACTATATTAACCCTTAGTTATGCAAAAAAGAGTTAACAACTAAAGTGATTCTTAATTTATTACCCAGAGGATTACTTTGATATTAAAAATTCGCCCAGCCTTTCGATAGCAGATCTACTAAAGTATCAAGCTTCACTAAAGAAATATTCAAACACGATCTACAAGCAACACATGCTTGAAAGCAAGCTATTCTATTATTTTATATCAACACTTAATGAAGTACATAATGCTTTACATAAATATTTATTAAACTCACAACGCGAGCAGCTTAAATAGAGTGTGCCCGCGAGGCAAATTAAGAAATACAAGTTGCAGCACTAGCTTATATAAACTAAGCGTTTAAGCATACATATTTATATGCTTATATATTTTTATATAAGTGTGTGTGAATATATATTTATATATATTTATTTATGTGTGCAAGTATATACATATTTGTATCTGTGTATTTATCGCTGTCATAAATCGCATAAAATAAATCCGATTATCCACTCTCCGCTAGCAAAACAGATGGTCATAAAAATGTGCAGCAAAACGTCAAATGCGCTAATAAAAAGCAGCAAATAGCTATTGGCGAGCAAAGCAAGCCAACGATGGCCGCAGCAGCGAGATAGCAAGTTGGCAGCGCACTCGCAGTTGGTATGATGTTTGGTGATTGGATTGGATGCTGACAGGAAATGGGTGGAGGCGAATGGCGTTGAGTGGGTGATAAAAACTAATAAACTGACAATACTTCCGTGAAACTTTATCAACGGGTATTAGGGATGTGGCAGCTAAGGAAATACTGTAATAAACAGTGTAGCCGATAGAGCAAAGTTGATAAGTTGAAAGGGCAAATGGAATGAAGTTGTGAGAGAATAGCTCGCACTTTGTGTATTGAAGGCGGCTTATGTAGGCAAGTATAAATATGTGTTTGTATGTACGTATATATATGTGTATGTAAGTATAAGTATATGTCTGTCTAACCTGCATTTATAAGTTTATATCCAGCGCCGTATTTCTAAATAGTTCGCTCGCAGCTAAGGCAATGAATTGTGCCATAAAAACAACAATAAATAATACACCCGAGGCGTTGCCGGCTCATAAAATTATAAGCAGATAAACGTATGTATGTGTGCATGTGTTTATAAATTTGAATTTATGTGCGTGTTTTGCAAACGTACACACATCATAAAGACTGCAATAAGATAAAACTAGCTGAGCCCTTAACTCGTTAAAACAAACAAAATGGCGGTCATAAACCTAAAGGCCAAATGATTTGATATTACGAAGTGTAGTGTGATAAGCCTGCGGTGGTCCAAGTTGAAATAATTTCATGAGCTGAAATCACCGTGGGGGAGAGCAAGATTCGTCTTGGTACTACGAGAGGCTGCCCGCAGGGTGGGCTCCTTGAGTTGCTCACAACGGTATGGATTAAATTTGCTCTGTGCGTCATTGTTCAAAAGGGCTCAAATCGAGGTCCCTAACACTTGGTGGCAGGGAGGTGGAGCTGTCTAAAGAGGACAAATTGCTAGACCTCACACTAAACTCAACCTTACGGTGGAATAGACATGTGGAATTAAAACTGTCCACCGAAGCGTTGATGATATGCATACGCCTAGACGGCAGAATAATCAGGTGGATGTATACCATGATCGTAAGGCTTATAGTCACTTGTGAAGCGGTTACTTGGTCATCGATCGATCAGTTGGCGTTCAACTATTGGCAGCAGGTAAGGCGGGACCGCATACCAAACTATCCATAGCAATGGAACGTTTTCCGAAGATCATTCCAGCAGAAGTCTTTACTATAAGTCAGTATCCAGAAATCAATCTTCATCGCACCTATCGCAACCAGGATATCGCTGTATGTACTTAGCGAAAGTCAAGCGGCACTAAAAGCGATCTCAGCTTATGAGGTCAAATCGCTATTAGTGGAGGAGTGTATGAGAAGGCTTATCAGTTTGCAACCGTAAACACATGATCTGAGTGCCGGAGCATAAAGGGGTAGCCGGCAATGAGGTGGCCGACGAATAAGCCCGCTCTATGCCAGCTTCTAGAATGCTAGAGCCAGGACCATGCATTACGGTGGGGCCACACACCATAAAAAAGTTACTCCGCACGGAGGAGAGAGTGCGAAGAGACGGCACTAGCAGAAGGCTGCAGAAATGCGCCACGCCAAGCTACTACTGAGAGGGTATAACCTTTCAAGGTTTAGAGATCCAAGCAACCACCCTCGAGACAAATTCCTTCTTCTTGTCGCGCTCTATATAGGGCACTACAGGCTCACGAAGCACCAACATAGACACAGTTTCTTGCGAAAACTGCCGGTTTTGCGGCATGGAACAGGAAATTCCGGACCACCTGATTCTAGTTTACCCAGCAATTGTAGAAACAGGCTCAAGACTCTAAATTCGTTCCACGTGGACAGTGATTACACCACCTCAGGCGCAAGCACCTGGAACTATTCAGACTGCGGGACCTTTGTGACCACATGTGATATAGGAGACGTCATAATAGACCATAGATCGCAGTGCAAAACCTCAATTATTTTCTATCTATCTATCTATAGGAGCTACATATGTATATCTTGTAGTAGGCCGATCTGAACAACTTATTCGTAGATTGTGGCACTGATTTGGAAAATAATTGCTGTGAAGTTTCGTGAAGATATCTTGTCAATTAAAAAGTTTTCCATTCAATAACTTGATTTCGATCGGTCAGATTGTATAGCAGCTATATACTACAGCGGTCCGATCTGAACAATTTGTTCCTAGATTGTAGGGATGCCTTAGGTAAAAGTTTTCCATGCAAGGTCTAGCCTCTCATCGATCATTTTGTATGACAGCACCGGCTTTATCAAATCGTTCAACGATTTCACAGAACTATTTCTACAATTTAAATAAGCACTTTATAGAGTGAATTGTGTTGGTGAAGAACGAAAACGAAGAAAGATGTTTAGACCATAGTCTACAGGTAACTGTGGTATTGATAGATAGGGCTTTAGAACTGCAGAAAAGTTCGCCTTGGTCTCATCAATTTTGTATGTCAATTGAAGTTCATATTTACAGAAGATGAATCAGTAACAAGAGATCGGTGTATATCGTCACCTAAAATGCAAAATAATGTAACAGCACTTTTAATAATTTTACAGGCGGAGGAAAAACGATATAATAGCAACCACTCATTTTGAGCCCACTAAATTTGAGTTTTGGTTATAAAATGGTTATAAATTGGTTATCATGTACTCGCATTGAAACTAAAATTGAGTTTTGGTTATAAAATGGTTATAAATTGGTTATACATTGGTTATCATACACTCATATTGAAACAAAATTTGAGTTTCGGTTATAAAATGGTTATACATAGGTTATCATACACTCGTAACGAAGCAAAATTTCGAGTTTTGGTTATAAAATGGTTACTTCTGAAAGCGCAAGCTGAAAATGTTTACTACATATAAGTAATATGATGCAGTGAATCGAAAATTGTTTTACATTTTAGGTGACGATGTATACATATGTATATGGGACCTATATATTTATATCACTACTATGCTAAGCTTATTACAGCACAGAGAAAATTTATTTTTTCTTCTATCGTTTCATATTTTCTGATCCATCGGTCACATGACTCATTTCGCATTACAGCTCTATTTACAGCTTATTTACATAAATTCATATTGTCTGTTAACTCTTTATCATTTATTACGCTTATATAACAGTCTTTGCTATTTAAATTACTAAATTTATTCATTCAATCATAGTCGTAAATAACTGAAGCTTTAATAAACAAAAGACAACCGATAAAGGGTATAATTTTAAGCTTTGTTGGCATTATTTATGGCTACTTGAACAGTGATTATCCCGAAATAGGTGTGACATAAATACTGAGTAATTGCAGAGACAAAAGCGTGGAGTCCTTAAAACTTGTCAAACAAATTTATGTTTTATGAAGTCATGAATTGAATGAAGTTAGAAGTTGGAGGGTACTGATAAGTGAGAAAAGAAGTTGGAGGGTACTGATTGTGTTGTGTGGTGAGAAAGCATATAATTTATGCTAATAATTGTTGGCACCGTACAGTATAATTTATATTCGAATTTAAAATCTTTTCGTATTATATTGCGTACTCATATTAGCCTGTGATGCGCGTTATTAGTTTCATCAACTTTTTTGTACTTATAATTTCTAATAGCTGGCAACCCAACAACAGCTAGTTTGGCTTCAAAAAATATGATTAAATTGTAGCCATAATTATACACCTGTAACATTAATCTACGCTGCTAATTTGTCAATCCTATCTCTATGTCATTACACATAAGTCCCATTATTAATTTATCAATCCCATCACATATATATATTAAGCCTCACCTTTCCAAATCCCTAAGTAGATTATAACTAGCAGCTCATAAATTATTATTTATTTTGACATTTGATTACAAAGTAATGAAACTCTAATTAACAACAAAGCTAATTTATAGCAACAAAATATGCATAATACTTTCGATACACAATCTAAGCCAATTAGCAATTTATATACGACTCGTGTCGTATCGTGTCCTGTATTTTATTAGCGCTATTAGAAAAGGCAACAAACACATTATAATCCAGCAAATTGTCACGCTAATTACATAAGCCAACACATAGTGGGCGCAATAAAAGCTAACAAAACAAGGGGAAGTGAGTGGATAGTCAAAGTATGCCACTATTTGTTTGGAAATGTAGAAAGCCCTGTAGAGAAAGATTTGAACAAAAAATTGAAAGAATTCCACGGGCTTCAAATAATTAGCTATCTAAAGGAACAATGGAAGTACGATTCGGACTAAATGAAAGCTTATTATTCTGCGATGCCGTTTATTTATATTCTCAATAAATTTCAGAAAATTTTATTTCACTCCGACTTCAGAACTCCATTTGGTCACACATGGACCAAAAATGTTAAAATTATAGGATTTGAACTCAAAACAGCAGAAACACTACGAAATTGATCATAGAATTGCGTAGACTGTACAAAGCCTAGTCAAATTTGTAACAATCCAGACCAATCAATATCTTACTCATACTCGTAGAATATTTTCCGCCAGTATTTCTCTATTTTACTAAGCCCTACAGAATAAATAATAAACTATAATTTAACTCTCCATAGACCAATAATAAGTTCTATATAGGGTAGTGATGGCAAAAATCTAATAATCGATTAACAATTTAGCAAAATTTTATTATTGGGTAATGATCGCAAATTGTAATAATCGATTAAACGTGTGAAATTTAGTCTTAAGTTCAGTGATAAAGTAGTGATGATGACAATCAATTAATTATCGATATAATAATTATAATCGATATCGAATCTAAGTATCGGTAAAAAAACTAATAATCGATTAATCGGTTTATCGGAATTTTGATTATTAGTTAGTGAAGGCAAAAAATTATCAATCTTATTTTCGATTAAGCGGTTGGTCGGCAGTTTTATTATTAGGTATCGAAAACATTATGAATCGAATAATCGATTACAAGTTAATCGAAAACTCCACGATTCCACATTGAACGAAAATAAGTTAAACACTATTTTGGAAATCCTCTAAGAGGTAGTAGTGGAAAAATTACTTTATCAAGAAATAAAAATCGATTAACCGATAGAAACTTTACCGAAAATCGTATTATTAGATTAATATTTTGAAATTCAGTCGTAAGTCGTAATAGCGATAATCACATTCAATAATCAATGAATCGTTTAAAATTTAATCCAAAATTCGATAATTTCACGTATTAGAATAAGAAGTTTAGTAGACTTTTTGAAATTCCCAATAAGCTAGACATTTAGCAGACATTTTGTAATCGATTATTGGGTTGAAGTTTATCAAAATTTTGATTAGGGATAATAGTGGAAAAAATACATTTTATTTTCATTCAATTCATCGCCACTGGATTGTAAAGAAAAAAATTCATCGAACCATAATTAATCGATAAATAATTATTCGTTTATAAATACCCTTCTTATGATCTGTAGTGGCAATTCAACGTCACTGCGTTGTAAATAAAAATAAAAATTAATCTAACGCTAATTAATCGATAAATAGTTAATCGATTACAAGTATATCAAATTCTCTTCTGATGTTCAATAGTGGAAATTCATCATCATTGCATTTTAAACAAAAATAAACATCAATCGAACTATAATTAATCGATAAAAAGTTAATCGATTACAAATTATAGCATATTCTATTTTGTTGTTCAATAGTGGCAATTCATCATCAATGCATTGCAAACAAAACTAAAAAATAAATCGAATGATGATTAATCGATAAATAATTAATCGATTACGGATCAATTATATTCTGAAAATAACGCAACGCTAAGCAACAATCTTAATATTGACCTATTTTAATGCGTTCAATAAAGTTTACAAGTTTAACTTCATATACATACATACATCGATTCGAAAATGTCGCGAAAACTCTTCGATTCACAAGAAAATCAAGCCTACTAAGCCCAAATACTGAGCTTTTGTAATATTATAATTATAACAATAATTAGTAAATTTTCTTAGAGGGCTTGGGCTTGACGCACTTCCGCATGTCTTCATGCGTGAGTGAGTTTTATGAGCTTAACAGTTGACCAAATCAAAATAACAGCCAACAACAAACACTAAACAAACTAGCGATAATTTTAATTACCACAAATTAGCAATTGTGTGTCGGACTGCAGCTATTGTATAAACGTTAACACACACACACTTCATGCATATAAACCGAAATCGAAATAGAAAGCGAGCGTTCGTAGTCCTCGTGAGTTTTATCACTCACGTGCCACACATAAAAGTTGCATGAATTATTTATAAAGCAAATCAGGTGCAAATCGTACGCAAAGCCTACCAACTGGACTTTGATACAAACTTACATACATACATATAGCAAAATCATTTCATTGTTATGCCAACCGTTATAATTTTTATTAACAATAATCCTGTTTGTGCACACTTACTTATGCACATACATAAATATGTACGTGTCGGACAATTGACTTCTGACTTGTCGTGAACTAGCTTAATCCTGGTTAAGTAAGGCACAAATATTTGCGAGTTATAAAGCAGCAAAGCGCATACGAAATAATAATAAATTTAGTGCTTATGTTCATATTTTGTTATTTAATGGATAGGCAGGCGAGCAGGTATTAGAGGTGTGTTATAACTAGGTGAAAGACGTGCTGTTTCCATTAGGTCGGAACGATTCGCACAAACGCACATTTTATGTGCTGTTAGATGCCATGAATATTGAGTTATTGCGAATATTAAATTGAAAATATATTATATATGTATGTATGTATGTAGTGGTGACTTGCTTTATAAAATAGGGAAAGGATGAGGTTGTTGAGTTTCCTCAGCTCAAATTGTGAAAAAGCAAGCAATGGAATTAGCTGAGTTTTATGGGTGAAAATGGGACCAACAAAGTAACGAACTAACCCTGGAGGGTAAGGTAAACGAGAAAATTGTATATATGCCAAAAAGATCCAAACTAAATAGGGCAGCAGTGTTAAATCGCACAGAAGAATGGAGGCATGTATAGAAGCTCACACAAGTGAGGAAAGTTCCCGAATCTCCATTCACTTGGGAGTGGCTAGAAACGACTCTTTTACATATAGCTCCAGCAGCTCATGACTTCCAGTCTTAGACCAAGTATCCTCTGGGTAGCCAAAAAACACGCGTTTGAAGGCGAGCTAAAGTAAAAAAGGCGAAACATCCTTCCCCAAGGTTGTGCGCTGGGTTTTGGACCCGCCACGCAAAAAACACCCCCAATGAAAACTAAATAACAGCATATAACGAAAGACTCCCCTTTTGGTGACGACCATAGCAAGCGAATTAAGGATTACGATTTGAGCGCATGCACCAGGAATGTCAGATCCCTTAAAGTTGCCGCTGGCCAGATACTTGATGTCCTCGTAAAAATAAAGACTGACATCACCGTCGTCCAATAAATGCGATAGACGGGTCAAAGACTGAGACGAGTCGGTCCTTGTGGCATTTAATACAGTGGCCATATAAGGAAGCGCAAATTCAGTGAGGGATTCGTGGTGGACAAGAGGCTCTGTCGCCGACTACTGGCATTCACTGGTAGATGAACATCTAGTCACAATCCTTTGATGGGGATAACATATCAACAACATATCGCCGATTTGCGCCCACGCCATGACGGAAGAGAAGGACGATGCGACCAGACTGCCTATCCCGGATGCCTAACGGAGAGTTGAACAGGGAAGCAAGACGCATCTCTAAGCCAAAAATAAAAATACAGAAAAAAAGAGAGGCTGAAATCCGTGGGTATAAAGTGCTTGAAAATCTGGCCGACAAGGGTAATCCTCGAAAACTCTACGAAAAGAAGCGGAGACTAACAAAAGGTTTCAAAACCGAAGCATACTCTTGTAGGACCCCCAAAGGTTATTAAGTGGCCGATGCAAAGATCATAATTAAATTAAGGAGGGAACACTTCTTCAGCTTGCTGAATGGCAAAGAAAGCATAACACCAGAAGATGGTGAACCCGATTCCCCAATCAATGACGATGAAGCAGACATTCCATTGCCCCACCATGAAGAAGTTCGAATAGCAATTACCCGTCTGAAAAACAACAAAGCGGCGGGGGCCGATGGATTGCTGGCCGAGCTATTCAAATCCGGCCAAAGTTTCACTTTTATCCCTACTCTAAAGAAATCGAAACCCAATAGTTTTCAGTCTAAAGTATCATCAGTCATCGCAAACAAGCAATACCGCCTTGTCAACAGCGTAACTGCAACAGTGAAAGTATAAAATATTGCGCAGCTTACAAGCATATAAATTTCAGATAACTAAACTAGACAAATTTGTTTACACGCACACATACACACACAAACATATTTAACCAAATATATGGTATATAGCATAAGCTCCCATTTAACGCTTATTGCACATATTATCCCTGCTTGGCAAATATTTGTGCATTGCGAACCCCCATTGGCTTCACTTGAGTGCTTGTAAGGTCACATTCTCGATCTGTCAATTTAATCCGATTTCACACTTAAGCATTTCGGTAAACATTTTTCCAAAGTGTAAAGAAAACAAGCATGTAAATAAAATCAAATCACATGCTCAACACAAATAGTAAGCTTCCTTCGTCACCATATACTTATTCCATATATAACAGCAATGCAATTTTGCGTCTGACCGTAGCTAAATATATAGCATTACCACTTCTTTGCTCACTCTGCCACTGCAGCCAACTTACAACACATCTTATTTGCTTACAACTGCTGTTAGAGCCAATGTGTCTGTGTGCGCTCTTCAACGAATTTACAGATTTTTAAATCTCTGTTTGCAATGTTGGCAAATAGTGTAAGAAATAGCAACAAAATATAGAACCCTTTGGAGTTTTTGGGTGACCACTTAAAACGAGTTTCCGAATGTGGTCAAAGAGATGGCAGCAAATATATTCATACATACATGTATGGACATACAAGTTTTATACAACAAATAAATAAAATAATTTTTTCGATCTAAAAAATTTTTAATAAATCATACTCAAATTCTAAACCAAAATTCAGTTATAAATTTAAATAGAGAAATATAGAGCTTGAAAAAACGAATTCAATAAATATGAGCAATGTGAGAATAAGCATACCAGTTCTCAGCCATTAAAGTGCAAGCTATGTGAAAATAAATAACGAAATACACCTAACTATAACTGTTTCAGAGATTATACCATGTAGTAATGAGATGAGTTGAAAGTTCTTGTTCTCGTCACTAATGAAAACGCTTTTTGGAACGAAATTATGATGCCATTAAAAATCAATGTTTTAAGTGGCTTAGAGTCAAGTGATAGTAAAATCAAATTCTACAGAACAAATACAATACTTTTAGCAAGTGTGGTGAATTTTCCAATTAACTCAACTAAGGAAATATCTAAAATTTTAAAACATTTTCAATCTAAGCTGAGACATTAAATAGCTTTCAAGCAAGAGAGTCCCAAGCCCCACCGAATAAAATTTCCTCAAAAAAATATGAAGAGTGGTGAATTGTGTTATTAAGTCATCTAAGGGAATATATAAAATTTCAGTGCTAGTTGAGACATTAAGTGAATTTCAAGAAAGTTCAAGCACCACCGAATACAAATTCCTCAACAAAATTCCAGTTTTTGAAGGTAATGAATTTCCCAGTTGTTCTCAACACTGTTGCCACGACTACTTCGTGGTAAGTGCTGATGCCAATATAAATTGAAATTTTAAGTAACTTATATGCAGCAAGTGAAAATAAAACTCTTAGGAAAAATTACCATGCCTTAAGCAGGCGTGGTGAATTTAGTATCTGAGCCATTTTAGCGACTCTCTGAAACTTTGAGAGGTTTCAATTCGAAGCTGGGACATGAGGTGACTGAAGATCTAAAAAAATTTCTGACTGTGATGTGTGGTGAATTTCTAGTTAATTCTCTCACTGCTACCACGACGGAAGTTCTAATTTCATTAAAGAGACTTAAAGCCAAACTAAATAGCAAACCCAATCCTAAGCATGTGTGGTGAATTTTCTAATTGAAACATTTTAGGGACTGTCTGAAATTTTTGAAGTTTCCAATCTATGCTGAGACATGAAGTGACTCTCAAGCAAGATCTGAAATTCCAAACCCTTTCGAATTTAATTTCCTGAACAAAATTTGGGATTGTGGCGAAGTTTCTAGTTATTTCCATAACCTTTGCCACGATTTCTTCGTCGGAAGTTTTAATTTCATTTTAAATCGAATTTATAAAATTAGTTGACGAGAAAATCGAATTCTTTGAAAAAATTGCAATGCTTTAGGCAGATGTGGTGAATTTTTTAATTGCGCCATTTTAGCTCCGTTCTGAAATTTCGGACGATATTCAATCTAAGCAGAGACATTAAGTGACTTTCAAGCAAAATATGAAAGTTCAACTGCACTTTTCTAAGCGAAATAAATGTTATAATCAGGTGTGGTGAATTTTCTTTTATAGAGGTTCCCCTCATTATTTCAATGATCTTTCAATAGGATAAGTGAAAGCGAAATTCTTAAGCATAAAGACCATACCGTAAGCAGGTGTGGTGAAGGTTCCTATTAACCATTCAAGAGACTAACTGAATTTAAGGAGATTTACAATGGCAAGTGAGACATTAAGTGAACCTCCAAAAACATATGAAAATGAAAACACCGCCAAATATAATTTCCACAACAAAATCCTGGACTATGAGGAGAATTTTCTTTTTGACTCCTTTACAAAAACTGGTTATTTTGGGAAATCAGTTTCTTTCAATTAAGTTTTTAAGGCAAACAAGCAACAAAATTTCCAATGTGAGGTGTGATAAGAGGCGACTTTTCAGCAAGACGTAAACCCACCTAACTACAATTTCTGAACAATTCTATGTTGTAAACAGGTGTGGTGAATTTTTTTAATTGAATTATTTAAAGAACTGGGTGCTTCGGGAACTCAATTTCACTCTAAATGGAGACCATATATGAGTTGAAATGCGAAAACGTAAGTATAAAATAAATAAAATTCTTGATTACAAGATGAGGTGAATTTTTTAGTTGACTTATTTAAAAAGTATTTATATCAGAAGGTCGGTAACTTTTGTAATAGCCATTTCGATTAACTCCTTAATTTAGTCAATTAATAATTTTTCCTTAAACTAAATGCAAGTTGATGAACTTCTTATTGCATTTGAAACACCAAAATACTACCATCTAATTGACTAACTTAAATTTTCCTTCAATTAATTATTAATTGACTCATTTAAAGGGCTTATCTTAATCTCAATTAAGTTGTTAATTGTTTGATTGATTGTTTCAATTAAAGAAGTATATATCTCCTAATCTGAAACTATTGTTACTTATTATTTGGATTAATTAAGTGAAAAATAACAATATTTCTTCCTCGTGATTTACTAAATAATTATATTTCGAAATACAAATTTTCTAAAATTTACTCGCGCAGCGGTTTTGGCAAAACGACAAGACATTTTAGCTTTAGTTTATATATATCAATTTTTTACCTGGAATAAGCATATAAAATTAGTACAAATGATGCAATTTAGAACTAATTGTCCGAATTAATTAAATGGCTGTTCAGATAGATCGCTAATTCAGTCAATTAACTGATCATCTGCTAATATACTATACATCAATATCAAAAATAAAATCAAAAGGAAAAGGAAAACGCTTAAAAGTTTGCTTAACACGTTTTTTTTCTATTAATAAGCGCTGGAGAATAAAATAACCAAAATTGGTGATTAACAAAATTTATTAATGGCATAACCAAATTACTTTTTTTTAACTAAAACCATTAGAGATTGAACAATATAAACAGCAGGAGCATCTATTTCCACTTCACATATTCTAATGAATGCTGAAAAGCTTCTCAAACTTTCCCGATACGCACTATCTTTAGATTGCAAATCAGAAACTGTAACCAATGACAAGGCTTTTAATACTCAGAAAAGGTCTCTCCTCTCAATAAAACACTTGTCATTCCAATCACATGCAGGTCACAATTTCGCAAGCATTATTTCACCTGTTTTCAGTTCTTGCCACTCCAATTTTTAAACCCTGCCAAAAACCACACTCGTTTCAGTGTCTGTATGATGCTTATTTCACGTCGTATCTATTGTGCCGTCTTCTCACTTCAAATAGCTCAATTTCGCTACATACACTGAGTACTATTTCCTGTGTGTAAACAACACAGAACTTGCAAATTTCACACTAAGTTCCCAGTAGGCACAATGACAAGAAAAAAAGAGAACCTGGTTGTGCCTGCCGCATAAAAAATGCTGCAGGGAAAGTCAACAAAAAATGACGGAAAATCGAATTTTGTTGCAGTTTTCGTTGTATAACGCTTTCGGTTGAAAGAAAGAGTTGTTACCCGGATGCCTTGTAGGAAATGAAAGGGATTAGAGGTAAAAATAATTTTGGTATTACCGAAATCAACTAGCTTTTTTTGCAATAATTCCATTGAGAGGGAATCCGAGATCAACAGTTTTAATTTCGAAAGGATTTCAGATTTCCTACAAGGTCTTATCTGAGGCCTAAAGGGGGTATTCTACTCTAGAATTTTGAAAAATTCGAGTTTTTTTTTTCATATATTTAAAGTTTAGACCCTTAAGAACATATCCTCAAAAGGATTTTTAAAAATTAAAATTATTTTAAGAGCTACAGTTACTTCAGTGACGCAGTACCTAACCCGGTAGGTAGGCAGACTCACTTTTTTATACGCGTTTTTCTCGAAATACCTTTTTTCCACACGGTACCGGCATTATCTCAAGTTCTATACAACCGATTTAATTGAAATTTTGTGTGAACCTTCTTTATATAATCTTTTATCGTTCCTACCAGCATAGTGTCAAAATTTTTGTTTTTAATATTTAAAAAAAAATTCAGGAATTTCAAAAAAAAGCGTAAAAAATGATTTTCATTTTAAGGCAGTCGCCATTTTTTCAAAAAAAAAAAATTGTTTCGTATTTCTTGAGGTACGGACTATAACAGCATCCTTACTGATTAAGAATTTCTTTTGAATTTTTTTTTTCGGACCACCAGGAGAGTCAGGATCAATGTCACCAGGATGCGCCATTTTTTTTTTGACACCTGTCTCCATCATTTCCAATTCGAAAAATCACACCAACCTCATTGCGCTAGTTTTATGAGACCAAATAATACTCCATGAATCCTCGGCAAATACTCAGCCAACTTCCAGCAACTTTACTCAAAAGACAAAACCTTTTACATGACAATTCCTAATGGGTCTTCACTCGAAGAGACACCGAAAACAAGCTAGCTGATTTACGCATTCAAATCGCTACTTCATGCCAAATTCGGCATTTTGTAAGCCTACACCTACGTGCTCTTGCATAAAATCAAGCGTTTCTTCAGCCGGCTAAGTTAATTTTCAATTGGCAACGACAGCAGTGAGCAGCACAAATGCAGCATACTAAGTACGGCAGCAAAATGCAAATTGAGCGAAAAAATCGCATTTCGTTCCGACAAATTTTCGAAGCTCTATTTTCTCGAGTTGCCTTCACGCTCATTTGAAATGATGAAAATTCATCAAACTCAGGCAATATATCAGATTTCAAGCGGCAGGCATAAGACTTCGGCATTCATTTCACTTGTTGGTTTCGGTTTTATTTTGACTTTTGCTTGCGCTCTCCTGAGGAAAGCTGCACGAGTGAGATGGTGAGAAAAAATGCTGCGCATCGCTAAACTGTAGCTGAAAAAATCACTTTTTTCTGCAGCGAATTTTACAACTCACAAAACACCCGTGGGCAATATGTGCGCAGTCCGAAGGGATATTCATATATGCATATAGTATGGTATGTGTGTATGTGTATTTAGCGACGTAAAGTACCGTTTTCAAATAGCAACTGTCACATTTTCCGCCTTTGGGAAAAATCAAATACTTTTTGTGCTTCTTTTGCAGGAGCTTGTTCTTTTGCAATTTTCATTACTTTACTATTTTTGGAGAGGCGCACAGGTGGGCTATTTGTTTTTACTGCGATACTTTTAAAAAGGCGGCCCAAAAGGACACTTGACACTTTGATAGCCGAGTCTTCGGTCAATACGCTACAATGTATTCCAGCTAAAATTCATATATCGTTTGATCAAGAGACTCTTTTTGACAGACAACTCGGACTTAAAATGAAAGCGCACAAAATACAGCTTTTGCAGGAAGTGACAGGGACCGCTCAACTTTCCAAAACGACATCGCTTCGCTCTATGGACTATGGTAATGTTCCAAGAAGATCGAACGTTTTCGAGTCAAATTTGGTTTAGCGATGAGGCCCATTTCTGACTCAATGGCTATGTAAACAAGTAAAATTGCCACATTTGGGAGGAAGAGCAACTTGACGATATTCAAGTCGATAACTGACTATTTGATGCCTGAAATTGAAACTCATGATCTCAGCCAAAAAAATTATCAGAGATAGAAACGAAGTGAGAGCGGATATCCATCTTTGGGATCCATCTTTGGGATTCTTAATCTGTCCGAGGTCTCGGATTCTGCTAGCAATCTTCACAGATGTGTCCACGGGTGGTATATGAAGAATGACATTAAGTGGCATCGTTGGTATTGTACGTAGTGCACCACTGATGCCAATCAAAGCCATTCGATGAACATATTCTAGATGTTTAGTGAGTATGGCTCCACCAGAAAAATACACCACAGAACTGTATTGGCTTAAAGACGGTTTCGTAGAGACAAAGCACAACTTTTGCTGGGCATTCTCGCCACTTCCCAATAGCTCTTTTACAACAATGCAAGGCATTCAAATCCTTTCTCACACTGTACTCCACATTGGGCTTCCATGATAGCTTTCTATCAAGAATGAGGCCAAAAATCGATTAGTCAAGATCGGCCGTTTTGAATGTTTAGTTAATTTTTGACAGCTGTGTTGCTTGGACTCGTTGCTCAGCTGATATTGGACTCAATTCGAGACGATTCAGAGCATAAAGCATAATCATTCCAATGAAAGTTGCTGAATGAGCCCAGACCGGAAAAAATCAATCCGCGACGATTCAAATCTGTTCCAAAGGGTCATAAGTGGTGACGAATCATAGGTTTATGGTTATAACGTGAAAACCAAAAATCAACCAATGGAAACCGCTGCATGAGCCAAGACCGAAATGAGCGCGCCAAGTTAGGTCGCATGTGAAGGTTTTGCTGAAAGTTTTCTTCGATTGCAAGGGCGTCGTGCATCATAAGTTCTTACAAAAAAGTTGATAGAGCTTTGAGAGAACTAAAAATCATGGACTTTAAAGGATCCTATAATCTAATAATTAACCCTGTCAGTTCAATAGCAAAGCTAACAAGTATATTTGTTGAATGTGAGCCTCCTTTTGCTCCGTTTATTTACTTTCACTTACACATTTCTATCCACACACTGATTTAAGCAGTAGCTGCCTAAGGTGCTAAGAAGCTCTAAAGGTTCATTAACAGCATCTAACTGAAGAAACAACAACATTCAACTTCATGCCTGTAACTGAGTAAATACGCTTACAGCCA
Organism: Bactrocera correcta; assembly: GCA_027475135.1. Classification (NCBI taxonomy): domain Eukaryota; kingdom Metazoa; phylum Arthropoda; class Insecta; order Diptera; family Tephritidae; genus Bactrocera; species Bactrocera correcta. The sequence continues at coordinate 73,442,966 of CM050325.1, forward strand.
ATACCACAAGCCACAAACTCAAGCAAGCACGTTTCATGCATTTCTTTGAAACTTCCACTTGCAATTTTAATCCCTACCATTTGACACACACCCTTCAACTCCCGCTTGGCGCAGGAGTAGAAGAAGAAGATAAGCTGCGTACGTTTGAGTCTCGCATCCGCTACGGAATTATTGTGGCTGCCGTTGCAACTATATGGCACTCAACACCCTAATTAATAATAATAAATTTTACTAACTCTGCCATGCAACAAACCAACAAACAAACAAACTGTAGGACAGCAACAACAAGCAGCAGCATTGCAGCAAGACAATTTCCAACAGAGCCACAAAAGTGGTACGATTTTTGTAAGCCAAGCACGTGCAGGATATTTTATAGCTGCAACTTCCTGTTGCAGCCACTAACACAAGCAAATAATGCATTTGGTAAGAATGTGTTCGAGCAAAATGCTGAGTGTGGCAGTTCCAGTAAATACGGCATATTAGGGAGCGAGCGTTGGGTACAATGTACGAGCGTAAGTGTCCTTTGGCGTAAGCATGCTGGCGCATAACGAGCAATAAACTACAGCGTATATTCCTGGAAGTCCATCAAACAGTACGTGATATTTCACAGTAATTTAAATCCTGAAAGTATGCTACAAAATAGTGTTTAATATTCGTTCGTGTGGCATTCGTTGCCGAGAGGAAAGTCAAGTGGCGTTGGATTGATGGAAAAGTGCAAGCGATTTGAAAGTGCATTTTTTAAAATGAGAAAAATATAAGAAAAGCAAAAACAACAAGAAAAAACGTTAACTTCGGTTGCACCGAAACTAAATACCCTTCACAGGTGCATTTCTGTTAGTAACTATGTGTCCAGTTTGTATGACAGCTATGTATATGCTATAGTTAACCGATCTGAACAATTTCTTCGGAGATTACATTGTTGCCTTAGAAAATAATATGTACCAAATTTCGTGAATATATCTTGTCAAATGTGAAAATTTTCCACACAAGAACTTGATTCCGATCGTTCTGTTTGTATGGCAGCTATATGTTATAGTTAACCGATCTGAACAATTTCTTCGGAGATGACATCGTTACCTTAGAAAATAATATATACCAAATTTCGTGAATATATCTTGTAAAATGTGAAAGTTTTCCACACAAGAACTTGATTCCGATCGCTCAGTTTGTATTGTAGCTATATGCTATAGTTAACCGATCTGAACAATTTTCTCGGATATTACATTTTTGCCCTAGAAAATAATCTATACTAAATTTGGTGAAGATACGTTGTCAAATGCGAAAGTTTTCCATATGAGAACTTGATTCCGAACGTTCAGTTTATATGGCAGCTATATGTTATAGTGGTCCGATATCGCCCGTTCCGACAAATGAGCAGCTTCTTGAAGAGAAAATTACGTTTGCAAAATTTCACAAAGATATCTTAAAAACTGAGGGACTAGTTCGTATATATACAGACAGACGGACAGACAGACGGACAGACAGACGGACAGACAGACGGACATGGCTAAATCGACTCAGCTCAACATACTGATCATTTATATATATACTTTATAGGGTCTCCGACGCTTCCTTCTGGGTGTTACAAACATCGTGACAAACTTAATATACCCTGTTCAGGGTATAAAAAGTGGTTGACTACAAAAAGTGTAACAAAGCAGAATGTAATCTTTATTGTAGAAGACGTATCAGTAGACCTCATCGATTCGCCATTTTTATGCTCGATAGCTTGGACGGCTGATCTCTTGTTTCTCTTCTCTCTATTGTTTGTTGTTGTGGTGCTAGAAAACATCCTTGAAGCATTTTTAAGGACCGCTGCCGATGTGACAGTCCTTGGCTGCATAAAAATCTGGGTCTACTCTAGGCCGATCTAACTGGGAACCGAGCGCTAGAGAGTAGCAGTTCAATGTGGAGAGAAGCGAGAGTCGGTAATACGTAACCGAGACGGACCCGGATTTCTACCCGTCCATGAACCGTATAGAACATAAATGTGTGACAGTCCTTGGCTGGTTAAAAATTCCGGTCCACTCCAGACCCACCTAACTTTAGAATCTAAAGCAGTTAACATTCACCAAGCACTAGATAGTAGCAAACTAGAGAGAAGGGATAGTCGGATATACGTAACCAGAACGGAACCCAATTTTTACCCGTCCAAGGACCGTATGGAATAAAGAGCAAGTTCTTCTCCGCGTGAGGCATGCTTTATGACGTAAAATAGTCTCAAACCTTCACAACCATTGACGAAGCGGACGGTGGTTTGCCTCCTAGAGATTAACCTCATACACCGGGTTGCTCATATGGGGAAAAATTCTTATTACGGTTTAGAAGCTACGCCAAAGTTATTTCACCCTCACCGCTGAAAATTTCAAAGCGGATGCGCTCGAAAGAGAAGACACCCTAAAAAATCTCGATCTGCACTCCGGACTATGCCTACTGAATGCCTCTTGATGTCTCTCATTGAACATCTGCACATTGAGGACCGCATGCTCTCAGTTAAGGCGCATAATGAACTCCTTTCCAACCAGTTTCTGCTGGGCCGACCAGACTTCGCAACAAACTTCAGACATGCAGTGACCACCATTCACACCGACTTCCTCGCAGAGAATGGCATACTTGGAGTCAAAGCAATAAGAGTGTCGAGAAATTTTCTTCTTAAAATAAATTAAAGGCACTGAGTTGTCTTCAGCATGCAAAAACGTAACGAGAGAATTGGTGATACCTGGCTGAATTGAAGTCAAGATCTTTGAAGTGCAAGGATAAATTTGGCCAAGCTGCAATTCCAACCCTTAACTCTTTACTTCGAGCAATCAGCATGAAGTGCTGGCAAGTAACAGTGCACATTGAACTCACTTTAGTGTTATTAAATAAAGTCATAAAAAGAATCTATTGGCTCTAACTAAAAAGTCAATAAGCTGATCTCAGCAAAACATTCGAGTCACAACTATCCGTTAATAGCGAAAATTTACAACCGACGCAGAGACGTTGTCATAAAGACATAGCCGAGACGTGTGAGAGATTTACCTGTCATGCTTAAGGTGTCATGTGGCAGCAATCAAATGCTTAACTATCACCGCAATCGCTGAATCTATGCGTCAAGTGCAACGACTTCCAACTGTCGTTAAACTGTATTTTTACGAGAATTTCTCGACGACTTGCTAAGTTTATTGCAACTGCAGGGGTTTGGTCTTGACAATGTTGTATGTAGGTATGTACATACATATTATATATTATATATTGTATATCCATATGTGTATCTGCTAGGATAATGCAAAGCTTAAGTTTAAGTTTGAGTTAAGTTTATGTTCAAGCTTGTGTTTAAGTTTAAGTTAAGGTTTTAGTTTAAGTTTTAGTTAGACAAAGATAAAGACAAAGACAAGGTACAAAGACAAAGATAAAGATAAAGATAGAGACAAAGATAAAGATAAAGATAAAGATAAAAATAAAGATAAAGATAAAGATAAAGATAAAGATAAAGATAAAGATAAAGATAAAGATAAAAATAAAGATAAAGATAAAGATAAAGATAAAGATAAAGATAAAGATAAAGATAAAGACAAAGATAAAGATAAAGATAAAGATAAAGATAAAGATAAAGATAAAGATAAAGATAAAGATAAAGATAAAGATAAAGATAAAGATAAAGATAAAGATAAAGATAAAGATAAAGATAAAGATAAAGATAAAGATAAAGATAAAGATAAAGATAAAGATAAAGATAAAGATAAAGATAAAGATAAAGATAAAGATAAAGATAAAAAAATAAAGATAAAGATAAAGATAAAGATAAAGATAAAGATAAAGATAAAGATAAAGATAAAGATAAAGATAAAGAAAAAATAAAGATAAAGATAAAGATAAAGATAAAGATAAAGATAAAGATAAAGATAAAGATAAAGATAAAGATAAAGGTTAAGATTAAGATTAAGATTAAGATTAAAATAAAGATAAAGATAAAGATACAAATGAAAATAAAGATAAAGATAAAGATACAAATTAAGATAAAGAATTGTGCTCGAGATCTTCAATACTGAATTCAACACAGATTATTCAAGGTGCCTGCCACCAAAATAAGAAATTTAAGTTATGCAAAATTTATATCTACGAATTTGCGTGAAATCCTGTTTGCCCAATGCCAAACACGTGCCAATATTTTTCGGCAACGCTTCAACCAGTTAGCAGCGTGCTGACTTGCCAAAATATGTTGTTGCCTGTGTAGCTCTGGCTACGATAACTGCTGCCAAAAATGGAGGAATTCTATTTTGCATTTATTTTTTTTTTAACTCACGCCATTTTGGCTCGCTGTTATTTTTGCTCGTTTGCTTATCTACTCGTGTAACTATTTTCTCAAATATTTCTCTCATCAATTTTATGCTTGCCAGCTTACTCAATGGATTTATTTAATGTGAAAAATCAGCAGCTTTTTGATTTTCATTTTTTTCTTTTTTTTGGCTGAATTGGCAAAGTTCCACGCCGCTTGCGTACAAACGATTTACTTGAATCACTTAGAGCCATACACAATAAGCGAGAAGCTAGGTGTGTAAGTAGGAGCGCGTGATTTGCATGATGCGCGTTTTTAGTTAAGCCAAGTGTGGGAGAATATCGTTGGCAGCAATTTAGTATGGTGATTGAATTTCGGTTGCGAGTTATTAGCATGTGGAAATCATAACAAAAAATAGTGGATTTACTTTGGTAGGATAAAGTTCGGCAGTCAGTTTTTATTTTTTAAAGAGTAAGCTTTACATAATAGAACTTTGAAACAATTGATATAAATTGATGAGTGGTACAGTCGGATTAAATTTTGATCAATATGAGACTAGATTTTTTCTACAAGACAAATTAAAGTCGAGTGAAAAATAGGCTTATTCTTTCAAGCAACAAACCGTCTTATAAAGCTCTAACTACAAACTTCTAACTCACAAAATGTAAACAAATTTTGCAAAATTTGCCAAGAAATTTTTTTCTTGGTGTCTGGTATAATATGGATTAAAAAATAATAAAAATGAGAATATGTAAAAAGGTTATTTGAGCAACATTTAATTACTTTTTCAGCTACTAGCAAGCAATTAGATATTTTGTTTATTAAAATATGCTTCCGTACTTTTCATCAGTCTTAAAATTTCGCAAAATTTCAATGTAAGTATTTTACTTTTCTATCTTTTCATTCATTTTCTAAGCTACAAGGATGCTTTCCTCTCAATTTTGATAGCCTGTCAGAAAAATGATTTAATTTAAGCAACTCAGCTGGCTTGGCTCCTCATTTTCATATACATACATATGTATGTACTACATGTATCATGGGGTAGAGTTGTTTATATAACATACTCACAACACTAACAAGCCATTTTGCATAGCATCTATGCATTCAATTAAAAAAAAAAAAATTTTTTTAATTGAAAAATTATATTTTCTTCGAGAGTTTGAAGTAAAGTGTAAGCACAACCAAACAATTTATATTTAAGTAGTTCGGAGGAGCTACATTATCTTTGTAGTCGGGGAAGAATTAAACTGAATTAACACAAAAAAATAAAAATTAAAACAAAAAAAAACCAAAAATAAAAATAAGCAAAAAAAAAATTAAAAAAACAGAAATAAAAAAATTAAAAAAAAAAAAAAAACTATATAAAAATATAAAAAGATTAATTGGCAAAAAATGGTAAAAAAAAAAAAACAGAAGCAATTAAAAATAATTTAAAAAAGCTAAAAAAACATTTAAAGTTTGAAAAAATGATATGTAAAACTTAAAAAAAAAAAGCTTAAAAAAATTTGAATAAACAAATAAAATTTTTTAAATTTTAATATGGAAAAAAACTTAAAAACAATTTAAATGTTTAAAAAAAATTATAAAAATATTAATAAGATTAAAAAACGCCTAATTTAAATTTAAAAAAATTACATTAATTATACAAAATAAAAGGTAAAAAACTTAAAAAAACTTAACAAAAAAATAAGAAACTATTAAAAAAAATTCTAGAAAAAATTAGTAAAATAATAATTATAAATTATACGAAAATTAAAAAAAAATTAAAAACTTAAAAACAATTTAATTTTTGAAAGAATTAAATAAAAATTAATAAAAAATAAAAATTAATAAAAAATAAAAAAACAGATTCAAATTAAAAAACAAAAACCAAATAATTAAATAAAAGCTTAAATATTAATCAAAAAAATTATAAATTAAAGAAACATATAAATTATATTAAGAAACAATTAAACAATATATTTAAAAAAAATTGGTGGAAAAAGAAATAAAAATTAAACAAATATTTGAATGTTGAAAAAATAATAGTAACTTAGAAACATAAAAAGGTGGAAAATGTAAAAAATTAATAAAATGAAAAAAAAAAATTAAAAAATGTAAAAGGTGAAAAAATAATAAAAACAGTTAAAATGTGAAAAAAATTAGAAAAAAATAAAAGGTGAAAAAATGTAAAAAAATTAATAAAACTAAAACAAGAATTAAAAAAATTTAAAAGGTGAAAAGAATGAATTAAAGCTTAGAAACAATTAAAAGGTAAAAATAAAATTGTAAAAATTAATAAAATTTAAACAAAAATTAAAAGGTGAAAGAAAGTCAAAAAAAGAATAAGTTTAAAACAAAAGTTAAAAAAATTATATAATAAAAACACCCTAAAACAAAAAAAAATTTAAAACCTGAAAGGAAATAAATTAAAAAAAAATTAAAAATATTTAAGAAAAAATTAAAAAAAATTACAAAAAAATTGTAGAAAAAAAAATAAAAATAAAAACTTATAAGCAAATTAAAAAAAAATTCAAATTTTTAACACCAAAGCAAAAGAAAAAATATTAAAAATTAAAAACTGAATAAAACGTTTTTGAAAATAAAAAAAAGTTAAAAAAAAATTTAAAAAAAAAATAATAAAAAATTAAAAAAAAAAAAAAATAACAATAAATTAAAAAAAAAAATAATAAAAAATTAAAAAAAAAATTTAAAAAAAAAATAAAAAAAGAATTGAAAAAACAATTAAAAAATAAAATACAAAAAAAAAAATAATCTTTTTTAATTTGAATTAAAGTTTCTCTTCCTTTTCTGACCAAACGACTATCTACCATTTTTTCTAAGTTAAACGGAATTGTATTATAGATTGAGATATTATAAGCTATAGATATTATAAGCTAACGTAACTCCTCAGTCGATCGCTTACAGCCAATGCTTTAAATATTTTACAAATTCGAAATTTCGCTTTATATAAAAAACGTAATCATAACCTCCCTAGTAAGAGCACAATTATACAGGTATACTATTGTATACAAAAAACTGCTGTAAATCAAGTTCGATTTTTTTTTTATGTTTAACAAAAATGTGCTATGGAAATATGCAAAAAATTTGCTAAAAACAAAAGTTTAAAAAATTCAAGTTCGAAATTCTAAATCTGCTAGCACAAATTTCGAAATCAAGTTTGAAATTCTTTTTTCATAAAGGACCTATTTAAACTTTCCCTAATGTAAGCAAAGAAGGACTACTATTTTCACAGTTACTATATGGGAAAAATCTGCTTAAAAACCTTCGAAGTCTAGTTTGAAATTTCTATTTTCATAAAAAAATCATGAATATACCCACCCCTTTAACGCTATGATATACTACGACGTAGTTATATGCCAAACTATGATAAAAAAAAATCTTTCGAAAACAAGTTCGAAATTTATTTTTTATAAAAAAAAAAAATTTACAGTTTTATGCAAACATCTGCTAAAAAATCTTTCGGTATATTTTCAAGTTCGAAATTTATTAAAAAAAAAAAAAAACAATTTGATACCCTCTTTGTGCGCAAAAATATTCAACTACACAATTTTATGCAAAAATCTGCTAAAAAATCTTTCGGTGTCCTTTCAAGTTCGAAATTTGTTAAAAAAAAAACGATTTGATACCCCTTAATGTGCGCAAAAATGTTCCAAAAAATCTTTCGAAATCAAGTTCTAAAATTTTTTTTCTGTTATCAAAATCAAACTCGGATTTTATTTTTCATAAAAAACTATTAAATACCACCCTAAAGTGCACAAAAATATACACCTATAGAGTTATTTGCAAAATCTGCTCAACAATATTTTTCGAAATCAAGTTCGAAATTTCTTTTCACATAAAAAAACATTAAAATCCACCTTAACTCAGCTCAAAAATAACACTATAAGTTACATGCAAAAAATCTGCTCGAAATTTAGCTTACAATCTCCAACTACCCGCGGCAGCTAAACCCTACAGCGCTTCAAATGTCATTGAGCACGTTTTATTGTGTCTGCATTTTGCAAACGTGGCAAAAGATAAAATTTATTTGCGATATTTTATTTTAGATCCCACGAAATGTGATTACATGCATGTGTATGTATGTGTGTATGTACGCCAATCACAAAGTAATAACAATTTTCGATTTCTGCTATCATCTATTTGCCATGCCAGTTATCTCAGCTGTAGCTCCTCTGCTGTCGCACTTATGCGCTTCCACACATTATTTTGTAATATCCTGTGGCTGTGTGCAAAATGATTTCCACACTTTTCAGCAGCCCTTAAGCTGAAGGCAATAAACGAAGAATCAGCCGAAGTTAAAAGTTCACATACGAGCACATACTTGCTTTAACACCTTTGTACTTAAGAGTAACTTCGTTATCATGTTCTACATTATCATTCTTTACATAATCATCATCGTGTGGCAAGTAATCTCATTATTATCTTCATGTGACTTTTGTGACGTGCGATTCTCAACACCATTCTTTCGACATGGCAATTCATCCAAAGCCAGCTGTCTTGTTTATGTGAGTCAAAAGTCGTTTTATATGCGCGCACACACAACTACACAGGCACAACAACACACACTTGCATATGTCAAATTATATATGACTATTTTGCTGTCTGCTCAGCTAAGTATGTTCTTCTTTTTCTTTGCATGTCTGTCTCACTCTCTAATGCCCTCTATATATCTTCATTGTTTTTCTTATATTTTTTCCGTCTACCTGGTTCGAAATGTTTTTCATGGCTGCTGCAAAATAAATCACAGACAGCATTTATACTCTTTTTTAACACTTTGTTGTTGTGTAGTTTGGAAAAACGGCGCTCTGCCGCTGACACCTGCAAATATGTCCTCTTTATAGCTGGCGTCTTTTCCCCTTTCTTTGTTGGCATTTCATTTATAACCCGTTTTTATTGCTTACTCTCAAGTTTTGGCGCACAAAATGTGTACGAAATTCGTAAACACCTGCGCTCAGCAAGCTTGCAGCGCCGTATAGGTAGTAAGCTCCTATTTGTCATACCATGGCGTATACGTAACATATTTTATTGCGCAGGCATCGCTAAAAATAATCGTTCAAAGTTTTATCTGCTTATATCGGATGTGAGCAGTGAATTGAAGAAAATGATGACGTGACTTAAAGCTGGCTTATAGTGAGTTAAAATATTAAAATGTTTTTGTGCATTTTACATATTATTTATCGATTTATAATCGTAAGTACTTAGACCTTATAGAATTGGTAAAGACGCAAAAAACAAACGAAAATAACAATGTTTAGCGAGTTTTCGAAGTAAAAAAATTTCAATTATAGTGCTGCAGATAAATTCAGTAAAAAATATTTCCATGCCATAGTAATGACTATAATCGACAATTATCGAATTATGTAAAAAATGAGGTTAAATCGCTGTGAACTGTTTTTTTTTTGGCTTTCCATTCCAAATTCAAATTTTTTAAAGTTAAAAAATATTTATCTAGATACTATATCGACTAAAATCGATAATTATCGAACTCTCTGAAAATAAGGCTAGAAGTCTTCGACAAATTTTCATTTCCTTTTAAAATTACAACTGTTTAAAAAAGTTTCGAGACGTTAACACATATAAAATCGAAATTAAATACTAATAAATTAAACATCGACTAAAATCGATATATTTCTAATTATCGAATATCGATAATTATCGAACGATAAAAACAAAGTTAGATTGCTTTGAAAAATTTTGTTGAATTTCTGTACCAAATTTCAATTTTTGAACAAGTTTTATCATGTTTATTCATATATGTATGGTAGAAGCGAAAATTAAAAAAAAGCCTAACAATGTGTCAACCAAATTCGATAATTATCGAATTATCTAGAAAACTTCTTTAACAAATTTTCAAATTAAAAAAAAAATAATCTGAAATTAAAAAAATACTTAAGTGTCGACTAAAATCGATAAATTTGAAATTATCTAAAATCGATAATTATCGAACGACAAAGCAAATATTAACTACTTTGAAAAAATTGCTTTAAATTTTAGCTATAACTAAGAGAAAATCAACATTCGAATTGAGCTTTCGAAATTAAAGAATTTTCGAAATTTTCTCGCAAAAGGACTTTGAACAAATTTTCTTTTCAAAGTAAATGAATAATTATCGATTAATGATTAATCTAAAGTCTAAGTTCGATAATATTTACAGATTCATTCTGAAAGCTCATTATTTTTATCGACTTTTGGCAGCCATAGCACTAATATACTTTCCAAATTCGAATACTCTTTATATACATATTTTTTACTCAAAAGCAAATAAGCATACTTAGAAAAAAAGTACGCGATGAGTTTTTGAAGTTTAAAATTTTTTGAAAATATAATTCTTCAGAGGAATTGACTTCAAAAACATTAAATTACCAAAGTAGTGAGGAAAGTTGATATTTATCGACTTATCGATAATTGATCACAGTTTAAATAAATAATTTAAAATTAGTTAACGCAGTCCGAAAAAATTTCGAAAACAATTTTTCCACACAAAGGAACTTAAAAAACTACTCAAAAAACTAAAACAAATTAAAATCGATTATTTTTTTTTAAATACAAAAAAAAAATTCTTTAATTATCGATAATTATCGAAGTTCAACCAAAAGAGTTTCTCATACAAATTACTTTAAAAACTCTGCTAAGAAAACCAACATAAAAAGTGCTTTATATCGATAAAAGTATTTAATATATCGATAATTATTGATTTTTACAAACTTAAAATATCGATAGTTATCAATTTTTACAAATCTAAAATGTCGATAATTATTGGTATTGAGAGACAAGAGCTCTTCACACAAATAAACTTAATAAAAACTACTTAAAAACGATAAAAATCGATAAATATGTTTTATGTTATCGATTTTTTTAATGATCAGAGGTTAACATTTTGTGAATATTTTCTAAATCCTTTCGATAAACATAAGACCTAAATAGAAAGTTTTGGCAAATTGCAAGGGCCTTTATTTCCATACAAAAATAATATTTTAGACAAGTATAATGATTCAAAATTCAAATAATACTTGTATTAATGAACGAGAAATATTGAATACTTTTTTTTTTTTTTTTTGTTTTCAACCAATATCTTAAAAAACACAACAAAGGAAGTATTGTCAACAATCAATTTATGAAATCCATTCATTTAGCGAATAATGCAAAGACAATTTTATTTTCCACTTTTCCAAAGCGAATTATGTAATAGTATCATTTAAAAACCGTTTGAATTGAAGTCATCTGGAAATTGCTGAAATTGGCTTTTGTTTCCTAAATGTCCTAATCGCTTTAACATAAGCTGCCCACTTGTTACCACTACGCACACACATACACACCCACACGTCGACACAGAAAAAGACAGTCATAAGTCTATTTTGTACCAGAAATGTGCAACTGTTTATAGCCCTTCTCCCAACAACACTGCTGCCAACGCTAATACTAAACCGGAACGCAGGCAATTCGAGTTCAATTGTTATTGTTCAGCGGGAATGCAATTTCGAGTGATGGCGCTGGTAGTGAGCAAAAAAGTCATTTGCTGATAAGCATCTTAGCAAACGACTAAAAAATTCGCTGCCAAAAGCGATAAAAACGAATATGCGTAGCACAATTGTGCGCTCATCCACACACACCTACACTCGCACACACAGACACGTGTGGGTTTTTTTTCACATTTATAGCCAATTTTTGCAGTTTTCGTATTAGTATTAGTGCTTCCTGCTCTATTTTTCTTGCGCAGCGACAATTTGGCAGCACAAATCCCCATAATCTCTCCAATCTGCATCAGTCAGCCGAATGCCAATGGCAGTGGTTCGCAGAAAAGCTGCACGGTGCGCAAAGCATTCGACGAATAACTGCAAATAAATAAAGCCGCCGGATTTAAAGCATTCATGCGTTTGGCGAATAACGGCAGTTTGTTAACTTAAATGAAACAACAAAGCGGCGCACGACAACTATTTATATATAAATTCGTATACATATTATATATACGAGTATCGCTATACAATGAAGTTGTTGGCACGATGTCATTGTGTTTCCTAGAAAAATTTTTAGATTAGAATAAAACAGGTTTAATAAAATTATAGTGGGTTTGACTTTAAAAACCTTCAATTCATTCAATTTAAAGTATTAATTATTATTATAAAATCGTAAAAACATCAAAAATTAGACTAAAAAACGTATAAAATCAGAAAATACGTTAACTTGGGAAGCTATGTTGACCTTATCAGATGCCTTTTTTCTGACATAAAAGGATAAAGAAAGATATTGATTTTAATTTTAATCGGGTAGTTTATAAGGCAGTTGTTATACGCTATGGTGGCCCAATCTGAACAATATATGTGACCTGGTCTACGAAAAGGAGCCTTAGGTGTCAAAAAATAAAATAAAAATAAAAAAATAAAATAAAAAAATAACAAAAAAAATAAAATAAAAAAAAAATAAAATAAAAAAAAAAAATTGAAAAAAAAATAAAAACAAAAATACAAAAAAATAAAAAATGAAAAAAAAATGATTTTTTGACACCTAAGCCCCCTTTTCGTAGACCAGGTCACATATTCCCTCATTTCGTGAAAAGAAAATTTTTTTCAAACTTGATTTTAATGGATAAGTTTGCATGCCAGCTAATAGGTCAACTGAAAACTCACCAGTCTGACACATAGATGGCGCTATTAGAATTAAATCCTTATGATTTTTAGTTCGCCCGAACATTCAAAAAGCGTGTGTATAAACTTGACTACTGTCTGGTTATTAGTTTTAGAATTTTATTATATTGAGTGAAGCGACTTTTATTATTGTGAAAAAAATCGATAAAAAGCTGTTTCGTGTGTTAATAAAGCCTTGCTTTTTAAAAGAAAAAACCCTTGAAGCCAAGGTTTGGATCGGATAACATTATGTGGCATCTGCATTAGGGAAGTAAACCGTTGAAAAGGGGTTTTTTAAGTTTGAACAAGGCAAAATGAGCACCGAAGACGGTGAACGCAGTGACAGTCCAAAAGAGCTTGTTACCGACCGAAAACATCAAAAAGTCCACAAAATCATTCTCGAATACCATAAAGTGAAGTTATTCGAGATAGCAGACGCTCTAAAAATATCAACAGAACGCATGGATCATGTCTTTCACAAATATTTGGGTATAATAAAGCTGTGCGCAAGCTCACTTTTAATCAAAACCATCTACGAGTTGATGAATCGGAGCAGAGTTTGGAGATATTCAAGCGAAATAAATTCAAGTTTTTGCATCGATATGTCACAATCGATGAAATATGGCTCCATTATTTCACTGCAAAGTGCAATCAATACTCATTCAAGTGGACTGCACACGTTGAACCTGCACCAAAGCGTGGACAAACCAAACAGTCGGCTGACAAGGTTATGTAGTCTGTATATTGAGATGAGCATGGAATTTATTTTTTACTGACAACCTTGAAAAAGGAAGGACCATTAACAACGACTATTACATAACGTTATTGGACACTTTGAAGGACAAAATCATCAAAACGCGGCCACATTTGAAGAAAAAGAAAGTGCTGTTTCACCAAGACAATGCATCGAGTCACAGGTCAATAAAAAATGATGACAAAAATCCATGAATTGGACTTCGAATTGCTTCAGCATTCACCGTTTTCTCCAGATCTGGCACACAGCAACCATTTACCACTCTCAGATCTCAAAATTTTAGATTGTTTGGTATATGTATTATATACGGACGGCCAGACGGATATGATTTAACCAACGTTCTGAGTATTACAAACTTCGTGATAAAACGAAAATTCTTGAGAACTAATATACCCTGGTTAAAGCATACTGAACTATTTCACTAAGTGCATTTCGAGACAAGATTTTTCGAGTTCAAGAAAGTGATATCAGAAGCTTCAATTCTCCTTCTTTAGTTTTCTTGGAAGCTCTTTCACAAAGCAAATCTAAATCGTAAGACGCTGATCAGATCTCAAAATTTTAGATTGTTTGGTGTATGTATTATATACGGACGGCCAGACGGATATGATTTAACCAACGTTCTGAGTATTACAAACTTCGTGATAAAACGAAAATTCTTGAGAACTAATATACCCTGGTTAAAGCATACTGAACTATTTCACTAAGTGCATTTCGAGACAAGATTTTTCGAGTTCAAGAAAGTGATATCAGAAGCTTCAATTCTCCTTCTTTAGTTTTCTTGGAAGCTCTTTCACAAAGCAAATCTAAATCGTAAGACGCTGATCAGATCTCAAAATTTTAGATTGTTTGGTGTATGTATTATATACGGACGGCCAGACGGATATGATTTAACCAACGTTCTGAGTATTACAAACTTCGTGATAAAACGAAAATTCTTGAGAACTAATATACCCTGGTTAAAGCATACTGAACTATTTCACTAAGTGCATTTCGAGACAAGATTTTTCGAGTTCAAGAAAGTGATATCAGAAGCTTCAATTCTCCTTCTTTAGTTTTCTTGGAAGCTCTTTCACAAAGCAAGTCTGAATCGTAAGACGCTGACATCGGAGAAACTTAAGGGGTTGGGAGTAGTTAGAATTTTCAAAAAAATTATTATTTTTTTGCATTTTCGTTAAGCGTAATATCTTAAAAATATTCTCTGAAAATTTCACGTTGATGCGATAATTAGTTTTTGAGTTATTCGAGAAATAAGAAAGAGAGCTCGGGCACTTCAAACCGCTAGTGTGAAACTTTAAAAGAGTTTTTCTCAAAACTATGTTTTTTGAACCGGTGACAACTGTAACTCGAAAACCGTTCAGTAAATTTTAATGAAATTTATACGGCTTTTAGATTACATAATAAACTCGGGCCTGATCGAAGGATTTTTATTTTTTCGAAAATTTCGATTTTTTAAGACCAAAAATTTCCTGAGGCCGCCATTTTGTTAATTTTGAAAAAAAAAAAACAAAATCCTTCGATTTTCTTCGGCCCGGGATTATCTGTTTATAAAACTAATTTTGTTTTTTCCGATTGTTATTAGATGAATCTCCACTCTCATTTTTTCGTACCTCTGATTACCTCTAACCCCATAAGTCATATTTTCAACAGCGCAAAGCTGTTTTTTACATATGTTTGCGAAGATGTTTTCATAGTCAATATATAATCTACGATTTCAGGTGACTTATATTAGAAGAGTAGAGGAAATGTTAAATGGAGACTTTAGCATTCTGACATTTTTCTGATTTTCCTCTATAACGTCAGACAAAGGCTAAATTCAAGCTTTTATTATTTTCTATTTGAAATAGTTAAAAACCCTTATCTCAATCATGAAAATTCATTCCACAGAATCATATTTCAAATTGAAAGCTTCCTGTAGAGGGCGCTATAAACTAAAATAATTAACTTGAATTTCTAATTGGTTAGAGGAAGTATTTTCTGGCTAAATATGTCCTTTCTTTCAGTAATAATTTCTAAGGAATTTCTATCAAGTCATTCATCATCTCAAGTTACGTAGGTAGAATCTACATATAGAGAACATTGTAAAGCCTACCTATAAAGAGCGCGGATATTTATTTAAACGATAAGATTCATGTTTGACTTGATAAGCTTACCAAGCTTCCATTTAAATAAATGACCGCCATTAATAGCGACATTTATATCGATTTAAAGTGCCAAGTATACTTTTTAGATCTTCACTTCGAAGACCACAATATTAATACAAAAAACCAGCTGAATTTTGATACGTTTTGATTTGAGTTTTCCTAAATTATATAAACAGGCTTTATGGTGAGTGAAAATATTTTTGGGAAATTTTTGAATTATATAAAAATATTGTTTTCTAAAAAAGTCTGAAATATTAAGGACGATGTAAAGAAAAATAATCAGGCTAGGTATTCAACGAGTTTATTTTTAATTTTCAACTCCAGGATGAATAAGTGCTAAGAGAATAGTATATTTTTATATTCTTAAAAGTTTCTAACTGATATTTAAGCGTTTACATTGTGACAAACAGCACCCAGATATTGTTATTAAATTCGCCGGGTAAATAATATTTCAACAAAAAAAAAAATAAATAAATAAATAAATTACTTTGCTAAGTTGGTTGGACTATCCCTTATTACTTCGCCAAATATGAGCACGATCTGTCAACCAGTTTGTTTACAGCAGTTGCTTAAGTCGGTACACCTCAGTAGTGTGTTGCCATTTTTACAATGAATATAAATATCGAACAAAGAATGTGTCTCAAATATTTTATTTATAATCAAATTTCGTGTGTGGAATCATTGCGAATGTTGGAAAAGGATTACAGTGATGCAGTTTTAACAAAAACACAAGCCTGAGTGCTACAAAGCCTTCAATGACCGTCGAGCGATCGTTAAAGACATGCCTCGTTCTGGGCGACCTTCGACCTCTTCGACTGAAGAAAATATTAAAAAGAGTGCAGAAAATCTTTAGGCAAATGTTAGAGAGATGGCAAAAGAGGTCGTGTGTTGTAACTAAAAACACTTTTTTCGATCTACAGACAAGCCAAACATGCAACAATGTAGACTAAGAAATTGTATTTTTCTTATCATAAGCAGCCTAAAATTAAAGCAAAATCGATCTATAAAGCAAATAATATAAAAGTTAGAACAGATAGTATCTAAAAAGTAGTATAGGTCCTCTCAGGTTTACGCTCCCAATAGTCAACTCTTCTACACCAACATCAAACATCAAGTTGGCTAAGCCACAAAATAGTTCAGAAATTCACCTGCTGGCCACAGAAATTCCACACCAACAGCGCTAAATGTGTCGAATTGTGACAGTTTCATTGAATTTCGTTACCAAACATGGCTACAAAGGTACATCAGACTATGAGCGCCACCAAGTTGCCAGCGAAAATAGCATTTAAAGCGCAGAGCAGCTACAATATTAGCGCTGATGCTAACTAAGCCAACTTATAGCACGCTTGAGAGCACACTACCAACACCACCAATGCACACACATATATATTGCTATCTCCTAAGGCATATTTATGCGTTTCACTGCGCGTGTTTATATACAGCCAGCGGCTTATGGTCTGTTGGTGTAAGAGCAACTGTATGCCAGCAAAATTAACATAGCCGTAGCATTGCAAATATTCATACAAACAGGCTGTCGTTGACGCTGGCAAAACGCACGCACTTAAGCTGCTTGGTATATAGAACTGTGTGTATGTCTGTATATATATATAAATATATATGTTTGTTTATGTCTGTCCCTTATCTCGGCGCATTCGTATGCCACGTAACAGCTCAATACGTAATGATAGCAATAAAATCCTTTGTGATTAGGTTCAAATTTGTTGACTTTTGAGTGTGTCGCAACAGGCTGTGGCAATGGTGGTGTATGTAATCTCTAAATACTACACCCACTGTTGTGGTTGTTGCTCTTATTGGCAAGCGAAGCCAACAGTGTCGGCTTAAATCGCTCGCTAAACGCTCCGGGCGGCTAACGTGCATTTACACCGCCGCACTTTCACTGTAAGCAATTGTCTGCGTGCCTATCTGTCGCGCCGTATGCTTGTATGGACGACGTGCAAAATGTTGCGTATACGCAACGTATGCCCGCGTATTAAGCCCGCTAAAGCCGGCAGCAGTCACTTTTGGCGACGTGTTTTCGTGCCATTTGAATGGCTTAACTGCGATTTCATTATCGCCATTGTAAACTTCAGCATTTCGTGTGTTTGCAGCTGCTTACATTGCCATGTGTTTGTTGTAGGCCGGTATTTAGCTGATAAATACTCAGACGTAAACGCATGGCGAGCATCAGTCTGCTACAATTATATGTGCAGATATCGGCACGAATATCAATGGCACATTCAAAATCGCAGCAGTAGTCACCTGATAGCTGTTGCCGTTAGTTAAATGCGCAGTAGCAGCTCACAGCGTCATTTATTGGATTTATGTACTCGTACATGTCGCTTTGACTGTGTGTTGTTACGTGATACTGCGTGGCATTGGCAAGTGGGAGAAGAAAAAAAGACCCAAGAATGGAGGCAGCGACGTAATCGTCTTTGCAATTATGCCAATCTGGTGATTAAGCTGCTTTACTTTTTAATTCCTTCGCATTTGTATAAAGATGTTTAGTGCCAGGCTTTCATTCAATAGAGCAATTCAAATAATTTGTCGGAAATGCATGCCAAATTTACGCTGATTGCCTTGCTTGGCTTTGGAAATCGACTTAAATTTGGTTATTTTGATGATACGAATAAATATTAGGGGCTTAAAGTTGAAGTGGAGTCGTAAGCCACTGCCATTTCTTTTATTGACGAATTTGGAGAAAGCTTTGGAATGTGCTTAACTAAGTGGAATACATTGATTCATGTGAATTATATAAGTATATTAAACAACTTCTTATAATAAAATTTTATAATCGGATTAAATTGCACGCAATCCATTTTACATCACATCGCATCTGATATATTCACGTTAAGTGATTTGAAATATAGAAAATAGTAGCTTAGAACCAAGAAAGCATTTATCATAACAGTTTTATATAATGATCCCCACATCAGTACAAGACATCACATCATCACTTCAATATATCACATGAATCAGGTGTATAATATAGAAAAGTCACGTCTAGTTATTTCTTCTCATCTCATTAACTGATATCACTTCAGTGCAATCCACTTTACATCTCACCAAGGCATACCAACTCAATCGAATAAGATTTTATCAAATCACACTATATGTACATATGTATTTCGCAAGTACAATATACCAAATCTCATCGCATCCTCTCAAATAAAACCATCTCACATCAAAAAATCATAGCACATCACCTCAAATTATATAAGTTGATATCACTTGACATCATCATATCACATTGAATAATTAGATCGACAAATCTGATCATATCCAAAAATATCACATCAAATCATATTACATCATATGACATAGCATCACAGCATATATCAGAATCTACTAGCATATCACATTGCATCGTATCAATTCGATTTTATCACATTATAACTTATCAAATCACATCGTGTCACATCAAATTTGTATTATCAAATTTAAATTATATCACAATAATCGCCGTCGTATCATAATCATCGCCGTCAGATATCACATCGAAGCATATCATATTATTATGATATCATGTCACATATCGAAGCAGATTATATCAAATCATATGTCTCTTAGTCCTTAGTCGATTAGATCACACAACAACAACATCACATCGTATCAAATTACATGATCACATCAATTATCAAAAGTAGATTACATCACATCACATCGTATCAAATTACATGACATCACATCATTCAGATCACATCAATTATCAAAAGTAGATCACATCAGATCACATCGTATCAATTACATCACATCATTGAGATCCAATTAGATTACATCATTCAGATCACATCGCCATCCAATTAGATTGCATCACATCATATCATATCAACCCAAAAATATCATATAATATCAAAATAAGTCTATATCGCATCTTACATCATCATCATCTTACATCATATGTAGCCAAATCAGATCTTATGTAAAAACAACACATGGTAATATGTTAAAACATTTTATGACATCTTAAATCAACCCGTAACAAATCACAACTAGTCACAACATCATATCAGCTAATACAGAATAACATTACATTGTATCATAGTCACATCACATAACATCTTAAATCAACTTATAACAACCTTAGTATAGACAATCTCTTTATATGTTTATCTATGTGTCGAACTATCAGTATCACCAAATTTAGAATTTTTTGGTACTCTTAAAACCAGCTGTGAACTGTGAAATATCTACAGCTCATCCTGAATGTAAAGGTTTCCACTGCCTTGTACTGCTGTAGAGGAGCCATTGGCAAAAGATGGGGTCTCTTACCGAAAGTGATCCTCTGGCTCTACGGCACTATAGACAAGCCCATTATGTTCTATGGAACCTTTATGTGGTAGAAGGCTCTAGATGAGACAACACTTGCAAAAAAACTCGAGAGCGTTCAACGGGCAGCGCTCGTCAGCATGTGTGGTGCACTAAGGTTCACTTCAACAGCGATGTATGGCTGCGAAAGTTGCCATCAGAAGCGGAAAATTATAAAAAAAAAGAAAAATCAAGCCTCTTTTCTTCACCTCCTTATTAAGTTACTTATACGCCATGTCAGCCCTTTCTTAGCATACATATGTATGTATATAACTCCTCAGAGACACCACAGGCAAACGAATATATTACAAAATAAAGAGACAAAAACAAAAAAATATCAGAAATTGCGTTAAAATGTGATGATTGTAATTTATGGGCGACAATAAACGCACAAATATTGCCAGCCATACTTTTTCATTTAGCACAAGCAGGTCCAAAGAACGCAAACTAAATTCAAATGTAAGCAGGAGACAACGGCAAATAAAGGACACAGCAAAAGGAAGTGCGTATTTATAGCTGAGTTAAGTTAGCAAATAAAGTGTTATAATAAATAGACAGTGTATGTGTGTTGGGCTTTAGAGCGTTGGTCAAGTCACCGCTTGGCTTTTGTGACCGAAACGAATTTTTGTTTTTGCTTTAGCTGAGCATTTTATGCGGCCAGCAATATGCTGGTGGGTGTGACGTAAGTGCGCAGCGTAAGTGTTGAAATGAGCTACATATGGGCAGCTTATTCACGCCCAACATGACAGACAGACACGCAGACTGAAAGCCTAAATATAGGCAATAAGGCTGTGTGCTTATAATTTAGTTTTCCACAGCAATATAGTCGCTTGTACACACAAACACACACGCGCGCGCCGCACGCAAACTCCTCAAGGACGCACAAATATTGCTTTGCCTGTGATTTACGAGCTACCCGACGTGGCCACCGCGCTATTATTAGCCTTACATAATGCATACGCGTGCAGTTAGCTGCTTAGCGCTTAGTGGCGCGTATATAATAGCGGCTTAGCCAGCTCATAGCCCATTACTTGTGTGCTTGTATATTGGCATATTGGCGCTATTGTGCCGCAAACAATACCAATTGACTTGTATTTGCTGTTGTTGCTACAATAACTACACATAGCGCTACTGTTCGGCATGCTTATTTAATAATACATATGCACATATCTGTTTCCACTTAACATGCACAACATTTGTATTCATTTGACCAACGCCATTCGGTTGCACACCGTGTGATTGTCCGGTGTTATTGGCGGCGGTTTTGATGTGGTCCACATTATTTATGTACCTGTGGGTAACCAGTGTATGACACAACAACAACAACAATAAGCGATTGGCAACAATATTGAACGCGGCTACAATAACAACAACAGCAACAAATAATATAATACAAAAACAATTCCAGTCCAGTAGCTTTGAGGTAGGTCACTCATACGCGCTGGCAACCACTTTACCAATGAAGTGAGTGAGTGTAGGCAATTGAGTGTCATTAAGCGTTTTTATAAGTTCTACTAAATTTATTGAATTCCACTAACAATACTGCAAACACATATAGAGTTTATCACACAATATTTTCTTTGCACCGTGCCTTCTGAGTGTGGTGCGATGATAACTCACTTATGGCTTGGCTATAGGCTGATTGTTGTTATTTAACGCTGCAGCGCTTTTAATTCATAGCTGAGCATAAAATACACGTATTGTGATATTACTAAATATTAAAATTGTTTTAAGAATTGTATGTGACTCTTAGGCATTGTTTGCCTTTGGTATTAATGTTACTCATACGCAGTGGACAATTACTGAAAAAAGTTTAAAGCGTTTAAAATTGTAGTTTGTAAATACTTTTTTTGAAAATTTTAGATTCCAGCTAGTACAAAAAAAAAATACGAAATAAGAAAATTTTTCTAAAACTAATTAAGTTTTCTTTTTCCGAAAAAATTTATCGCTAGAGCTGAAGACCTAATTTGGGAAAATTTTTTTCTTGACATAAATGACAGCATTATTGTAAATTTCTGTTGTTGTAGTAGCGACAGCAAACATTTTTGAAATAATTTGGAAGAATATTGGCGAGTTGACAGTTTTTGGTCAGTTAAAACTCGGGATCCATACCGGTTACTTAGACCCAACTATCCTGGCAACTGTTGCAAATCAAAGCTACGCAGTTATCATAGCTTTAAATGTTTCCCCTACGTAGTACAAAATAATAGAAATGACTTGAAACACATGTTTATCATGCATTTTCAGAAGAATGTTGATTACAAATAAAAATATGAAACATTTTTTATTGTGGGAATGTAAATTTTGGCGATGAACTTCATAGTTTTGAGTTGAAGATGGGCTTTGAAAGTTTTTTTCTTGACAGATACGAGTATAGGATAGCCGAAAAAATCATTTCGTATTTCTAATCAAACTTCAACTTATTTTTTTTCTTATTTATAATGAACTATAATGAACTAAATATGTACCATTTTGGTCGACCACTTTTTGCCATTTTTTTGCTAGAGACATTATTCCATCAGTGTAAAACTTTTCTGATTTCTCGGCGAAAAACTGCGACAAGTAATTTTCACAGACTTCTGTTAGAGCCAACTTTACTCCATTAAAAAAGTTCTGCATTGACCGAAACAAATGGTAGTCCGATGGTGCAAAGTCAGGGCAATATGCTGGATGCATCAAAACTTCCCAGTCAAGCTTTCCAAGTTTTTGCCGAGTCATCAAAGATGTGTGTGGTCTAGCGTTGTTCTGACGGAAGACGAGCCCTTTCTGTTGATGAGTTCTTGCCATTTTTCTTCGATTGCTTGCTTCAATCTCAACAGTTGTTGACAGTAAAATGTAGAACCAATCGTTTGACCAGGTTGGAGTAGCTCTTAGTGTATGATTTCTTTCCAACCCCACCAAACACTCAACATCACCTTTCGAGGCGTCAATCCTGGCTTTGCGTACATTTGTTGAGCTCACCATGCTTGGACCATGATTTTTTCACACATTATTGTCGTATTTGATCTACTTTTCGTCTGCTGTTACCATTCGCTTCAGATATGGTTCGATTTCATTTCGTTTCAGCAAAGAATCCCAGATGTATATTAGATTTTTCACAGACAATTCATGTGGTACTCAAACATCAAGCTTATTTTTGTAGCCAACCTTTTTTAAATAGTTCAAAGCCGTTTGATGATGAATGCTAAGTTGCTTAGCGATATCATGGCTTCTAATGTGACGGTCTTGGTCACTCTTTTCCATAATTTCATCGACTTTTTCAACGATAGGTCGATCAGAGCGAGGTGCATCTTCTACATCGAAATTTCCAAAACGGAAGCGAGCGAACCATTGTCTTGCAACACGAACTGATATGGCATCGTCTCCAAAATCTTCACAAATTTCATTGGAGGCATTATTCGCTTTTTTATACAAAACTTTCAAAATACGAGTATAACGAATTTCTTCATTATTTTCACTAATCTTTGAACAGCTGTAACTTTTTTTCAATTTCTACTAATTTAAAGTTTTTTTGGTTAAATGAAGCTTAAAATCTCACCTTTCCAACAGTATATGGTATGACACAATGTGTTTGATAGCACTGGAGATATACGGCATCTATTGACGAAATACGAAAAGACTTTTTCGACTATCATATATTGTATGTTACTCATACGCAGTCACCGCTATGAAACGTTATTAAGAAGGATATTCCTCTTGTACATTTCAAAAAACATCTTTTTTGCTTTAATATATAATTAAAATATAGTTTAAAATATATTCCGCCAAAAAAATTAAGTTGATATGCACATAGTTTCGGAGGTATTTTAAAGAATTTTTTAACTTAGTGTAAGCGATTGCCTAAACTTTAAGAGTGTTTTTACTCGAAACGCTCGTTGCCGTTTTGCACCTTAAGGTACATATATCTCTGCCTTCGATTCTTCTTCAAGAGTATAAAATATTCGGTTGCACAAAAACTTAACCCTTCCTTATTATCATTTTTACTTTCACAAATAAAAAAAATTTCTTTACTTAAAAATTTAAACTTTTTAGTAATTTCAGATTTTTCTGACTACATTTGTACGCCTTAAAATACATTGAATATCCATATTTCTCCATATCACGTATATCTGCAAAATTCTACAATTTGGTTTGTGTTATTCTTCCTTTTTTATTTATTACAAAATTAAAGCGGACTTTTCAAGCAAATCCACATCCATAAATGTGCAACGAGCAAAGTACTTTGTGTGCCAAAATGCCCTTCCAAGCAGAAGTAGTCGCCTGCAGTCGCCCATTCTTACACACACTTACCTTCCTACCTATGTACCTAAATACATACATCTAATATGTATGAACATAAGTGTGTGCAAACACATATATTTACTGGAGCTTCTAAAATATTTAAACAGCAGCATTTACTGCCTTTCATTTGCTTTTTTCGGTTTGTATTCGTTAGCCATTTGTTTGCATTTGCTGCTTTTTAACATTGCTCTTTTATTTAGTTTATTTATTGTGGCTGCTTTTGGTTTGCTGGGGTCACACGATATGCATACGTGCTGGTTGATTAGAAAGGCAGCGAAAAATCAAAGAAAAAATAACAATGCAGAAGAAAATGGAAGAAGAGGAAGAACGATAAAAAAGAAGAAGCAAATTCGATTGCAAATTCTTGAATTCATTATAAAATTTGTAGTTTAACTGTTTGGACTGGGTTGCTATACCGAAAGGGTTTAGGAGTTGAAAAATTATTTGAGATTTTCAAGTATATTCAATTTCCTTTTTTTTTTTGGTTTTTTCCATTTCATAGTCGTTAATGTGAAATAATTTACTTTTTTAAGTGGCTTAGAAAATCGGAATTAATTTCAAGAATCGTATTACTTCCATCATTACTTAGCAAATAACCAGAATGATCGTATAAAAACTTCAAGTCGATCGATCCTACGACCAAAGGTTTGCTAGAAAAGCGAAAATCATTTTGCATATGTAGTATATGGGAGTTGGGGGTAGTACCTAGCCGATTTTATCTATTATTGCCAATACTACATATCATATATGTATATGCCACATACTAATAAACTGTTCTCTGAGATTCATTCAGGTACCTCACACACCATCGCCAATCATACAGAGTAAAGTCACATGGATGCTATATGTTTGTTATATGGGAGCTAGGCAAAGTTTTTGCTTAATTTTATGCATTTTCGATGCAAAGATACACTGTTATTAGTAAAACACGCTCTCTCTTTTCATTGAAATAACTCACATTTTGGCCAATATATGCGGTGCCTTTAACATGGAAGTTCGAACAGCGTTGTGTTAGGTATATGAGGATTCAGAGAAGTATTGACCCGAGTCATCCCATTTTTGACACACAGACATAAAATTGTCGTAAAAAGTCAACTATAAGTACTGGGGTCCAAATATTCGGTACTAATGGACTTACATCGTTTTTAATCGAGTATAATATGTTGAAAGAGTAAAAAAATTCTGAAATTACTAAAAAGTTTGAATTTGAAATTCCACAATTTTTTCCATTTTACAGACAAAAAAATATAATAAAATAATTTAAAATTTCCAAAAATATTTAATCTTTTTTTTAATTTCCACTTGAGGAAATATCGTAAAAAAATCTGTAATTGCTGAAAATTATATGTACGTTTTTAGTTTGATTTTTTTTTTTTTTTTTAATTTTATAAGAAAAGACTATACCAAATAAATCCGGAAATTAAATTTTAAGTCCAGAATTTTTTTGAAAATAAAATAAAATGATAGTAAAAAAATCTAAAATTATTAAAAAATATGAGTTTTTAATTTCAGATTACTTTTTCTATAAAAAAATTATCATAAAAAAAACTGAATGCCATAATTTTTTTGGTTAAAGAAAAGTAAAATCAAAAAAATCATAAACATTTTCGTTTCTAAAATCCATAATTTTTTTTTTAATTTTACAGGGAAAAAATAAAAATTTTACAGGGAGTTTTAAAATATTAAACAATTTAAATTGTTTATTACAAAAGTTTTTTTATTTTTATGTGAAAAAATATATAGTTTAAAAGTCTGAAATCATGAAAATCACAAAAATCACAATTATTTTCGTTTCTAAAATCCATAATTTTACAGGGAAAAAGTAAAAATTTTACAGGGAATTTTAAAATATTAAAGAATTTAAATTTTTTATTACAAATTTTTTTTTGATTTTTAAGTGAAAAAATATATAGTTCAAAAATCTGAAATCATGAAAATCACAAAAATCCAAAAAATTTTCGTTTTCAAAATCTATAATTTTTTTCAATTCTCTAAAAAAAAAAATATTAAAAAACAAACAAAAATACCAAAAATTAAAAGTTTTTATTCCAGATTTTTATTTTGATTTTTAAATGAAAAGTATATGGTTTAAAAATCTGAAATCACAAAGACTATGCATATACATATGTATATATTGTGCTAGATTTTACAGTGGAAAAAATACACTAATAACATCTAAAATTACTAGAAAGCTACATTTTTGGAAGCCATGCTTTTTTGTGATTTTTTAAGAAATAAATCTAGTTAAAAAATCAGTAATCATAAAAAGTATACAATCTTAGTACTAAATTTTTTAGAATTTTACAGGGATAAAAAAAGCAACGTAATCTGAAGTAACTAATAAGTATAAATAGGTATAAACTTTCAATTAAAATTTTTTTTTAATCAAAAAATATTTAAAAAAAAATTTAAATTAATGTAAAACTGAATTTTCAGAAAAACCCATTTATTTTAAATGCTGTTTTCATTGCAATATTTTTTTTTATATTTTAGGCTAATAAAATACAACTGAATGGAAAAATTTTAAATTTTGTAGATTTTCACTACGTACTCCTTCAAAGTAGCAACGACAAGTCTAGTAAAGACGGTACAAAGGTACAAAGAATCCCGTAAAATTTCTAAAAATTCATCCCCGAAAATATGTTTTGAACATTTGACAACACATTCTTTTAATTCCATGAAGAATCACCATTAAATTAACTCCCCACTTATGTGAGAAAAAGAATATATTCCTTTTTACACACAAAGCAAAGCAACATGCGTGTATAATACAAATTTCACTCGAATTCCAAGAATATAATTCAAACTCTATAATCTCCCACATTTAAAATTAGAAAAAATATTGCTAAACCACGTAAATTCCCGCAAAGTTATGTAGACACCGCACAAATACCCTTCAAGCACGCCAACACGCCTAACAACACGAATATGCCAGCGCCAAAGCAGTGCGACTTACAGCGTATACAAGCCCTGTCCAATCGCATTAAAGCCAACCAACCAACAGGCTATTTACGCCGGAGCAACTCAACTCAATGCCCGAAGAATCACAAAGCAGCTAAGAAATACGTTGCTTTCTTTCTGCTTTTCACTTCTTGTACTTCTTTGCTTGCCAACAACATTGTAAGTCCATGTAATGTGCCACTTTAAGCCGTTGACTTGCCTATTTGCGAAATTTGTTGCATGCTGCTTAAAGCACTTTTATTTGTTCGCACTTTTTTTGCTTTGCGCTTCATAGCTTATCCTTTAGGCTTCGCGGCGTGGCACCTCAACAAGTGTGTACTAACGTATATATGTAAGTTTGTGTGTAGTGGCAAGTAATAATAGCAACTTTTTCTGCTACTTTGTCGACATTTAATTCCGCAAATAAGTTTGGCAAAAGCCACAAATTTTGCTTGCACTACTAAGTTTTTCTATACGACTTTTTTTTGTTTTTTTGTTTTTTTTGTTTTTTATTTTTATTTTTTTGCCAGCGTTTTGTGCCCTGTAGGCCGTGTGCTACGGTTTTTTGCACATATGCCACATGTGTTCAGCAGCGCGTATGGCAGCATGTTGCTACTATTTCTGCCTTTTAATGTGTTTCTTTATATTGTTGTTGTTGCTTTTCTTGCAACTATACCCCTTCATAGAGTTCTCGTTACTTTATTTTATTTACTTGAACTTAAATAACAAACTTAGCTGCCATTAACTGCGCCGCTAACGAACTTGGTTAACCACAGCTGTGGGTCAACATGACGTATGAGCAACCGCAGTCGTAACATATAGACTTTATGGCACAGCGAGTGTATTAGCGAGCAAGTAACGATTTTTCATTTGTCGCAACAATTATTTGAGATCAAAATTGTGCTGACATTGTTGTTGTTACGGTATATGTTGTTGTATTTTATGCTAGCTTGAGGCGATTTTTCTTCGGTTTTAATTTAGTAGAGAGGAATCAATTGTTTTTATAATTTAAGCTTAAGCAGAAATAACTCAAATTTTAATTAAAACAAGAACAACAAGAAAAACAATTAATTCTGGCTGGAGTAAAGCTATAAAATCTTTCTTTTAACATAGAATGGTATATAAAGATGTTTTTCTGGATTTTGATAGATCAGCTTGCACGGCAGCTATATGCTATAGTTGTCCGATCCAAAAAATATATTCGGAGATTGTAGCGTTGGCTTTTACCTAATACTGTGCCAAATTTCGTGAAGATTGCTTGTGATATACGAAAGTTTTCTATACAAGGGTTTGATTTTGATGGACTAGTTTGTATGGCAGCTATATGCTATAGTCGTCCGATCTTAAAAAGTTTTTCGGAGATTGTAGCATTGCCTTGAAGAATAATTTATGCCGAATTTCGTACATATATCTTGTCAAATAAATACATTTTCCATACAAAGACTGTAATTTTATTGATCATTTTGTATGCCAGCTATATGCTATAGTGATCCGATCTGAACAATTTCTTCGGAGATTATAGCAATGGTTTTTACAATAATTCATGCCGAGTTTTGTGAAGTTATCTTGTTAAATAAAACATATTTTGGTACTCGAACTTGGTTTCGAACTATCAGTTTGTATGGCAGCTCTATGGTATAGTGGTCCGATATCGGTGATTCCGACAAATGAGTAGCTGCTTGGAAAGAAAGGAATATGTGGACAATTTCAGATCGATATCTCAAAAAGTGAGCGACTAATTCGCATATACTATATACAGGTAGAGAAGAGTTTATATGTATGTCCTGTTGCCATTGTAACTATTTCTAGAACATCGAAACTCAAAAAAAATATTTTTTTTTTATAAAAAACCACCACAATCCACATAAGCGTTTAAAAATTATAACAAACTCCCTCATGTGCAGAAAACTGACAGCGGCAGGAAATATGCCTGGCTTTCTCATGCAAATTCGGAAAAAATATAGGAAAATCACAATAAATATAATAATATAAGATTTTGCCTTGTTAATGTAAGCGGTGAGTGTGCATACATTAACAAACACATATGCAGAAATATACACGCATGCATATTGTGTCTCATTGTGTTTTTGTATGTGACATTTTTATGAGGTGCAATTTTCGGCACATCATTTCGGTGAAATTATGAAAATCACAAACACCTAAAAATCTAAAATGTAAATATGAAAGGACACGCTTACGCAAAAGCTTCCACACAAAAGCATAAGAGATTTGAAAAAAGAGGAATGTGAAAAAAATATTTACAACTAACAAATAATATGAAGCAATGCGCTTGAGGATGCGTGTGCCTTACATATAAGGGTGCCACAGCAAAACTTACAAAGAGGCATATGCTGATACTTCCAAAGAATATTATATATGTATACCTGCATATGTATATACAATTTACACACATACATGTATACGCATTTACATATCTTTCTAGCATACATTACATGCCACATGCGCGTGTGCCTTTCTTCATATGCAAATTTTATGCACGCTGCTGTGAAATAAATTCTCAAGGCAGAAAATATCAAGCGTGTAACATACACAATTGCAAATAATACATATATACACACATATACCTGCATGATTCCTATCTCCATTCTTATGCAAATACGCCGGCTCATATTCAACAGGAAGCTGATACAAGGCCAGTGAATGGCAGCAGCCACTAAACATTTTTGTACAAGCATTTTACAGATGTTTACAGATATTTTAGAGCAATTTTTTTTTTGTTATTGTTATCACTTGCTCCTTTGTTGTGGCAAGTCTGCTTATCTGCTGCCGTGTTGATATATCTCTTACAACCACAATATGAGCCACTGTGTGGCAATCAAAATTTTTCTAAAAATTATACGTAAAATATTAAATCTATTGAAATCTGTTTTATGCGCACAACTTGTTGTTGTTTGGCATATTTGTCTTGCTTAAGGCGACAGGGTGGCATAACTCATGGCACACCGGTGCACAATAGTGAAAGAAGCTGGCAAAATATAATAATAGAATAAGTATTTGGTTGCTTGCAAGAGAGGATTTTGATGTCTTTATAAGAGTTCTCATTGCTTAGAGATTTCAAAATACAGGGTGGGGGGTTTTTTTATAAAAATAAGAAAAAAATTATATTGAATGAAAATTTCTACTCAACATAAAATACAATATTCGAAATCCCAAAAGCCGTTCGAAGATTTTACATAAATACAGGGTAATACATTAAGCATTTTCAATTTAAAAATTACATAAATACAGAGCAAAAATATGTATTTATTTATTATTTTTTTTTTTTGCAAGAATAATGCGCATTATAAGAATTGGCATTGCTTTGTAAGTTAAAAATACAGGGTGATTCTTAAGGTGTTTTTTTAATTAAAAAAAAATTTTTGAAACAAAAATTATGCAAAACTTTTTATTTATTTATTTAAAACTTTATATTTGAGAGCGCAATTATAGCTGTTCGCAGGCTTACTTACATATATACAGGGTGGTTCATAAATAAAAATTTGCATTTTAAAAATAACCGCATAATAAAAATAAGTATTTAATTTCGTGCAAAAGAAGGTTTTGATTTATATTTTTATAAGAGTTTGCTTTGCTTTAGGATAACAAATACAGGGTGATCCATATACTGTTTGGTATCTAAAGATTATAAAATTGTAATAAACAAAAAATTTTACTAAATCTTTCATTCAATGTACGAAAACGCAATTATACACGTCTTAGAAATTACATAATTACAGGGTGGTTCATGAAAAAATTTTGTTGTCTAAAAATGACAGCACAAAACAAATAAGTATTTATTTTCACGTCAGAAAAGGTTTTGTTTATCCTTATAAGATAACTAAAGTACAGGGCGATCCATATGATTACTGTTTTTAAGATTATCAAATTAGGATAAACAAAAAATTTTACAAAATATTTAATTCAATATACGGAGTTCAATTAAACACGTTCTCAGAAATTACATAAATACAGGGTGGTTCAGAAAAAGGTTTTTATTTAAAAATTACAGCATTATACAACTAAGTATTTGTTTTCAAGTCAAAAAGATTTTGTATATTCTTATCAGAATTCACATTGCTTCGAGAGTTAATAAAATAGGGTGGTCCTTAGGGTGTTTATTTTGAAAGATTAGCAAATTATGTTAAACAAAAAATGTAACTAACAGATTTTATATGATTACAGGGTGGTTCATAAATCATTTTAAATTTAAAAAATACCGTACAATAAAAGTAAGTTTTTGTATTCATACAAATGAAATTTTATTGAGAAGATGCTGGTTGGTTTCAGCGCCAAAGATATTATCAATAAATTATTGGTTTAATGAAAACCGCGGTTGAACGCGCTACCAGAGTTTACAAGGAAACAGGGTGGTTCATAAAGAGTTTTCTCTTTAAAATTACATACACAGTACGTATATATATGTATGTAATATACGTTCTAACAAGCAAAAGTTAAAAGATATGATGCTTACTAAAAGCTTTTTGTAGAAGCTTTTTTATATCAAACATATAGTTGAAGCTTTTTGGGAGGATATTTGAAAAGATCCTCAGAGCTTTAACACAAAGCGTTGAAAAGATCCTCAAAGCTTTTAGGCGATGCTAGGTTTTTTAAAATTATACTAAAAGTACTAAAAGCTTTAAGCAGAAGCTTTTTTATATATTCAGTTAGATATTATTTTCTCACACATATAAAATGAGTAATTCAGCTAACCCGGTCCTACCAAGTCCTTACCCAGTATTCTCCATAATAAACACATTTTCGTAAACCCCCTCTATAGCTTGCCCTCTTGGAAGTTGGTATTAAAGTCGAAAATTTGCAACTCACTTATAAGCCTGATATTAAAAAAAATAAAAATAAAATAAAAAATACAACAACAATAAAGCATATATTTTCAATTTCCACTTTTATTGCGCATGTTGTACCTCAATTACCGCTTGGCACTCAAGTGAGTACTTTCATTTGCTACAGAAGTCACTAATGGGCGCACAGTTAATTGCCAAACCAGCACTGCGAGTAAATCGGAAAGCGTTTCTCACAAATGTATACATACATACATATGAACTGGTAGCCACGTATGTGGTTCGCACTTTGTGCACACACTGTCTTATAACCGGTAATCAGACTTCCAATTTTCTGCTGCCGTCATCAGGCTACGCAGCTCGTCCTTATCTCCATCTCGTTTGGGTGGCACAACTCGGTATCGGTTTGTGGCCTTCACACATATACGGCGGTATGTAAATCTATGTGTGTGTATATATGTATGTACACTTCGTTAGCAATTACTTTGCAGCAATAAATTTGGAACCCGCTTTCACTTTGCGCTTCTTCATCCTTGCCTTGGCCCTCTCACCCTCAACAGCTCGCACATTCATAATTATCCTTTGGCATGCGTGCGTGTTTGGACTTCGTTGGCTTTGGTGGTTGGGTATCAGTTCGATTCAACGATTTTGGGGTTTCCTTCTGTGTTGTCGTGTGCTTTTTATCAGTTCGCTCGCCTTAGTGTTTGTGGCATAATTTAAACTTTCGGCATTTCCATGCTCTATTAGCTGACTTTGGTTGTTAGTGTTGTTGAATAACACTTCTCTGCGGCAATTGCTGTTAATATCAGCTAAACTTTCGTTATTTTCGGTGATTGCCTGGTATTTTTTGGCAAATGCTAATTTGTGTGTTACGTGCACCAAACTTTTCACCGAAATTTGTGCTATTTATCGAATTTCTAAACGCTACCAAGGCAAGTAAAATAACGGCCTTAGCGAATGTGTTGAAATTAAGCATACTGCGGTGGGGAGGTTTGCTGGCATGTTTAGGTGAGAAATTCGGAAAGTAAGCGAGTTTTTTTTTTTCGAAATATAGATTTTTTCTACATTATAAAAATTAACAAAATTCAATATAGATTTTTTCTACATTATAAAAATTAACAAAATTACTAAAACATTTAATATGAGATTTTTCAAAAATTTTGTTGAAGCTTAAAGGATTACAGAAAAACGCTTTTAGGTTAAAAATCTTTTCGAATTTAAATATGCCTTTAGCTTTTAGCTTTTTTAGGCGAACCTTTTATGTATAGATCATGTACTCAAGTTTTAAGGAGAAGTTTTCTGGAAAGGAACAGTTATTCGAAGCTCTAAGGGTAAGCTTTTTATGTTAAAAATATATTCGAACGTTTTAGGAGAATCATTTTGTAAATGAATTTAGTTAACAATTATTATAATCATTGAATTGAAAGTATGCTTAGAGCTTTTAAGCTAATTCTTCTTGTATCAACCATATTCTCAAAGCTTTAAGGGTAAGCTTTTTATGATGAAAATATACTCGGAGCTTTTAGAAGCATTTTCTAATTGCATTGAGATAAAAATTATTAAAATTGACTATTGTCAGTTCTTCTATGAAATAAGATGATATAGAGCTTTTAAAAGCTTTTAAGATAACAATCGTTTCGTATTGAAAAAATACTTAGGGCTTTTAGGCTAAGCCTTCTTGTATCAGCCATATACTCGATGCTTTAAGGGTAAACTTTTTCGCATTGAAAATATACACGGAGTTTTCAGAAGAAGCATTAATTGCATTGAGATAAAAATTATTAAAATTGACTATTGTGAGTTGTTCTATGAAATAAGATGAAATAGAGCTTTTAAAAGCTTTTAAGATAACAACCGTTTCGTATTGAAAAACAATCTTACAGCTTTTAGGCGACCTTATTGTATTAATCATATTCTCGAAGCTTTAAAGGTAAGCTTTTTATAATGAAAATATACTTCGAACTTTTAGGTGAAACATTTTCTAATTGCATTGAGATAAAAATTATTAAAATTGACTATTGTGAGTTGTTCTATGAAAGAGAGTATAGAGCTTTTAAAAGCTTTTAAGATAACAATCGTTTCGTATTGAAAAAATATTTAGAGCTTTTAGGCGACCTGCTTATATTAATCATATACTCGATGCTTTAAGGGTAAACTTTTTCGCATTAAAAATATACTCGGAGCTTTTAGGGGAAGCATTTTCTTATTGCATTTAGATAATAATTATTATAATTGACTATTGTGAGTTGTTCTCTGAAATAAGATGATATAAAGCTTTAAAAAGCTTTTAAGATAACAACCGTTTCGTATTGAAAAAATACTTAGAGCTTTTAGGCGAAGCCTTGTATCAACCAGTTATCTTGTATCACTTCAAAGCTTTAAGTGTAAGCTTTTTCATATTAAAAATATACTCGGAGCTTTTAAAAAAGGCATTTTAGTGTTGCAAATAGATAATAGATAATTAATATAATTTAATATTTGCCAGTTATTCTAAGTAATAAAAGATTACGGGAAAACTGGCTTTTATGATAAGCCTTTTCCTATTTGAAAATATACTAAGAGCTTTTAGCCACAAAACTTTTGTATCCAACAAGAAGAAGAAGATAGAAGGAAACATATACCCGAAGCTCTTAGGGTAAGCCTTATATATTGGAAATATACTTAATATAGGTACATTTAGGAAAAGTTTTTTCGTGTTGAAAATATACTTACATCTCTAGCGTAAAAACTTTTATGATAAGCCTTTTTTGTATTGAGAAAATACTCAGAGCTTTTAGGCAAAGCTTTTTTGAATCAAAAGCTCGCAGCTTTTGAAATTATTTTTTTGCATTGTAAATATACTTGGCGGCCCGAAATTGCCACTGACTTGCTTCTATAAAATAAAATGTGTACGATTCATACTCAGAACTTATTGGCAGCTTTTTTTGAAAATATTTTATATATTACTATAATATATTATAACTATATTATAATTGGCGGCTACAAATTGCTCTTGAGACGACAGCTTCTATAAATTAACCTTTCTTGTATGAATCCAAGGGTTTCTTCGGACTTTTTTTTTAATTTTTTTTTTTGTTTTAAGATACGTTACCAAATATGATATTTTATCTGATTTTCTTCATTTATATGAGCATCTTAACCTCATCTACAATTTTATATATGTATATATTTAAATTTATTCAAAGCCATTGTTAAATTCTTAAACTCACATACATAAGTTACAATATAACGGAAATATAACGGAATTTTATTCATTACTACCCATTTAAAAGTTCCTTGCTCTCAAATTCTGCCATTTATTTCAACGCCCTTCCTTTTTATTATCCTTTTCTTCACCCTTCTTCAATTTCTATTTTTGCTTCATTTCACATATTTTATTACCAAGCTTTATTGTTGTTTTTGTAATAAATTGTATTCCTTGTTTGCATTTGCATATGAAATTGAAATTTTTGTTTACGCATCACTTTAATTCAGTTCATCGCTTGCAATAATTGGAATTTTGTCGCGCCAATTTATTTGGCATATTTGGTTTATTAACCGTAAAATTTGTCGGTTTAACGCGAAATTCATAATAAGTGCAATATGTCAATGCAGTATTTTACAATATTGGTTTTTGTAAATATTTGATTTTTATTTAAATATTTGATTTTGACATTAATCTATGGAATTTCCTATGGAAATATAATATTTGCACTTCAAAATGATCAATGAAAATTGTAAAAACAAAAAAGCTGTTGTGTGAAAGAAAATGACTTTGTAAATTTGATTAAGTGGTTTGCTAAAAATTTTTAATTTTTTTTTTATAAAGTTTACTATTTCAATAAGTTTTTAATACAATAAATGTGGAATCAAATTTTAATTTTATTTGGGTATACATGTTTTTGCTCTGAAATTTTTTGGTGGAGTCAAATTCAATCTAAAGCAACACAGTGCTAAACATTAAATATTTTTGCTTATTTTTTTAATAGTTTGCCTTTTTATATATAAAAAAAAAAATAAAAAAAAAATAAAAAAAAAATAAAAAAAAATATAAAAAAAATTTAAAAAATTGATTTTTGACACCTAAACCCCCTTTTCGTAAACCAGGTCACAGCAAAAAAAAATAAATAAAAAATAAATAAATAAAAAAAAAAATAAATAAAAAAAAAATAAATAAAA
Organism: Bactrocera correcta; assembly: GCA_027475135.1. Lineage (NCBI taxonomy): Eukaryota > Metazoa > Arthropoda > Insecta > Diptera > Tephritidae > Bactrocera > Bactrocera correcta. The sequence goes on from CM050325.1 coordinate 73,479,226, forward strand.
AAAAATAAATAAAAAAAAAATAAGTTAAAAAAAAATAAAAAAAAATGGAAAAAAAAATTTAAAAAATTGATTTTTTGACACTTAAGCCCCCTTTTCGTAGACCAGGTCACATATAATTTTTTATAAAGTTTTGGAATCCTTAAATAAAAATCACTTTAAGAAACACCCTTTATTTTTATAATTTCGGTGAATTTGCATGATTTAGCTGCCGATAAACTAATAATTTATTAGAAAATATTTTGTATCCAATCTCTCAACATCAAAAAAAAATTACATCATATGAACCACCCAGTATTTTTCAACTCATAAAGAAATTTAAATATTCTCTGCTTAATTTTCTTTGTATCTTTGTCTGAAAACAAGCGCATATACATATCGTGCTATGTTTGTAATTTTTTAATAGAAAATTCTTTATGAACCACCCTGTATTTGCGTAACAATTGAAAACAGCCATAACTGAGCTTTCCATTAAACCAATAATTTATTGAAAATATTTTAGTATTTTTAAAAATAAACATATGTATCACCCTGTATTTTTGTAAAGAATATATTATGCTTTCACTCGCATTCAGCAAGTTGGAGAAGTCTGCCCTCAGGTTTGGAATACTTAGGTTAGGTTAGGTAAATAGGCTGATTTGGCAGTGAGAAATAATAGGTGACTGAGCGCTCCCGCCAGAAGACTCTTCCCCAACTGCTCACTACACTTCTTTGTCAAGGGCGACGCCCCATCCACATTTCTCTCCGAGGTAGCAGCATACGCATCTGGCAGCTATATCCAAGGGTGATAGTTATATGAAGAATGGCATTAAGTGCCAACGTTGGTGTTGTAGATAGTGCAACACTTATGCCTACAAGAGCCGCTTGTTGAAGGCATTCTAACTGTTTAGCGAGTGTGGACCCAATTCTTAATCGATCTAATAGTTGATCGATAATGATATCTTAGCTTTTGGAAGAAATATATAAGCGCTTTAAACGAATTTTTTCCTTGTTTTTGCAATCCTTAAAGATTCCTAAATTTTATTCTAAACCAAGTAACTCAGCTCTCTCTTAAGGCTTGCCTTCGAATAACGCTTATTCCAGATTTTAACACTGCCAGCACAAACAACACGAACCGCATTAACTGCTTGAATATTCCACCTACTTTTGCCATCATCAATAATATCGTTAACTTCAAGGACTATACGCCGCAGAAGCGGCCCCTCTCAGCTATGCCAACCACCACTCATATGGGGCATTCCACAAAACTATTACCACAATAAATGGCACTTAAAAGCCCACTTAAAGCCATACACAAATACAACAACAACAATAACAATTATATATTTACGTATTTGTGTGTGCGACCAGATGTGCGAGTAGGGCAGGAAAAAGGTCCTTAACACCTTCGCTATTAGAGCGGCAGTAGGCCAGTAGCTGAGTGTGCCACTTTCGGTTTTGTTGGTTTGGTCAACGGACGTGGCAACAATGATTTGCCGCAACTGCAACGCAATGGCACTTAATGCAACTTTCAATTGCCGAACAAACAAGCGAACAAACGCACAGACGCACACACACACACACATGTGCGCGTAATGAGCCTGCCGGCACGCATATGTAAGCCTAACTGTATGTGTGTTTGTTTGTATATATGTACGTAAGCGTATATACATATACATATATCCACCCAGCTTGCGGTTAGTTGGTGGCAAATGCAAAATTTTCGCAACGAATGACTTGCAACGAAGTTAAGTTTTTCGAGTGCCACACACACACACACACACACATACAAACAAGAACTTTCAACGTTATATACAGCCAGCGCACACAAAATTTTGCTGATATTGCTAAACGAGTTGGAAATTTTGGTTCGCAAAATTTTGAGTAGCGGAAAAACGCCTCGACCCGTCGACTGCAACTGCAGCGCTGCATTGCTGCAATGTCCCAAACAAACATACAAACACAAATATGCCTAAAAGGCCAAGCGCTCACCTGTGATAGGCATTTGCAGTTGGCTAATATAGCGGCAAACAGCAACAACAACAACCACAACGGTAAACTAACAAACCTAAGTGAGGTTAAGGTGAACGCTTATGCAAATAAGCGGCAAGTTTTACGGCTTGCAATGCCGAAATGCGGCGCTTAGGTGAAATGGAAAATATGCAAATTTCACGCCCAGTTTAGGTTGGTAAAAACAAAAGTGTGTAAGGGGGTGTACAGTGGCGATCATATGAAAGTTACCATCAGAATTTTTTAGACGAAATTTTTCTGGCGATTTTTTTAAGCTTTTGCATTATACTATTGTGCCCAAAAAATATGGTGACATTGTATTTATTTTGAAAAACATGACCTTGATTTTTGAGCGACTTTGGCGCGATTTTTTTGGTCTCGGCTCTCTTTGAGCACGATATTCGCTCGATTTATCGGTTGTTTCGGGGTCGTAAGCATAGATCCAAGTCTCATCGCCAGTCATAATGCGTTTCGTTCACCCTAGTAGTCGGAAAGCATCGTTTCACACACTTCAACGCGACGCCTTTTCTCCAAAAAATTTAATGTTTTCGGTACCAGTCGAGATTTGACGCGCTTGAGGCCTAAAAGATCCTTCAAAATGGTATTGGCTGAGCCTTTCGATATGCCAACTTAATCAGCAAGGTCTCTAATTGTTAATCGACGGTTTTTCAACACCAAATCTTTAATTTGTTGAATGTGAGCTTCGTCGGTTGAGGTTGATGGTCGCCCTGGACGCTCTTCGTCTTCGACACGTTCACGGCCGGCTTGGAACTCACTATATCACTTGTAAACATTTTTTTTGACATAGCCTCATCACCAAAGGCTTTCTGCAGCATCCTCAACGTATCCGCAGCAGAAAATTGATTCCGCAAACAAAATTTAATGCAAATTCTTTGCTCAACAAATTTCGACATCGCAAAAAACGAAAAACTCACTTTTAGCAGCTCACAAAACGACACGCATCTCAAACACTAATAAATATTTTGACATGAAATTTGACATAAATGTGACTGACAGTACTACCAACATAAAAAAAAAAAATAATTCTCCAAATCCTTCGACGCGCGCAGTTTAATTTCAATTGTTCCTTATTCTTCGTTATTTTTGGACACAGTAGTACATACATAAATACATCAAATTATATATTGAGTGCTGATTGTACTTACTTTTACATAAAAATTTGTAAACAAGGTTGCCTCAATTGCTCCATTTTCAGCTGGTTCTTTCGAATAATTTCACTTTTCAATAACACAATTTCTGAAATATTGGAGGTGGGGGCAGTTTAGTTCAGAGAACAGCCTATAAAGAGAAAAAATAGTGCATTTTCTATAAAAGGTATGAAAATTTCTTTATCTTGATTTTGATCGGTCGGTTTGCATGGCAGCTATATGCTATAGTGGACCGATCTAAGCAATATACACGAAAAAGGTACCTTGTCAAATAAAAAACTTTTCCATACAAGGACTTGAGTTTGATCAGTCACTTTGCATGGCAGGCAAGTTTATACTATAGTGCTCCGATCTGAATACTACGTACTACTGTGTCCAAAAAAAGAAAGCCTTTGGTATGAGGGCTAGGCCTAAAAAAAATGTTTACAAGTAGTATAGTGAGTTCCAAGCCGGCCGTGAACGTGTCGAAGACGAAGGGCGTCCAGGGCGACTATCAACCGACGAAGCTCACGTTCAACAAATCAAAGATTTGACGTTGAAAAGCCGTCGATTAACAATTAGAGACCTTGCTGATGAAGATGGCATATCGAAAGGTTCAGCCAAAACCATTTTGAAGGATGTTTTGGGCCTCAAGCGCGTCAAATCTCGACTGGTACCGAAAACATTGAATTTTTTGGAAAAAAGGCGTCGCGTTAAGGTGTGCGAAACGATGTTTTCCCACTACCAGGGTGTCATGAAACGCATTATAACTGGCGATGAGACTTGGATCTAGTATATTCGAGGATTGTAGAGTTGCTTTGGACAATGGGTTGTACCGAATTAAGTTAAGATATGTTGTCAAGCAAAAAAGTCTCCTCAACAAGGACTTGAGTTTGTCAGTTCAGTTTGTTTGAAAGCTATATGCAATAGCAACTCGAAACTGTGGGACGACATTTCAAGCTCCTCATCGAGAACTGACGATGGAAGCGAAACACATTTACGGACAAAACAAGAGAGGCCGAAATGCTTGAGTGTGAAGAGATTGACAAACCGGCCGAGGGGGAAATGCTCGAAAATTCCACGAAAAGATGAGGCGACTACAGAAGCTTTAAGACCGGAGAATACGCTTGTAGAACCCCCAGAGGTGATCTAGTATCTGATGCTTAGAGCACACTGAAATTATTAAGGGAACACTTCTACAGCTTGCTGAATGGCGTAAAAGCTAACATCAGGAGATGGTGATCCCAATTACCAATCGATGACGATGGAGCAAGGAGTTCGAATAATAATTACCCGTCTGAAGAACAACAAAGCGGCGGGGTCAATGGACAAACTGATTGCACCTTATCAGTGTGGCTTTAGACCTGGAAAAGCTACAATCAACCAGTTTTGGCCATGCGCCAAATCTTGGAAACTTCAATTTTAAAGCCGCCTTCGACAGCACGAAGGGCGGAAGCGGTAAGCTATGCATGTCCAATATGTGCTATATCTATAATATTATTCGGATTGCTTCGAAATTTCAGAATAGGCTTGACAGAAATAGTGCTTTAATACTCAGCTTGAACTGACTATAGACTTTGAATGAGATTCCTTCTAATGAAAGGACATTTGAAGTTCAAGCGATGATGAGTTTGATGGATGCTCAACTGGTAGTAGCAAGAACTAAAAACTCTGAGCGAAGACTTAAATCTGGTATCACGGGTACCAGTTTGCCCTTGGAGTTCGACCCAATTTGCTCATTCGGTTTGGCCCTTTGGGGAGATTCGTGGTGGCTATAGTTTAAACCTAAAGACAGAAAGAATTCAAAATTCAGTTCAGTGTGGACACCCACATCATGGCAGAGGTTTTAGGTCATCCTTGAACTTGACCAAGGTAAAAAAAGTTGGAACTAAATAATACTCGTAAACAGCATGTGTTATTTGGGGCGTTGATCAACGCCTTGTTTTGATCTATGTGCTTTTATTCATGGTGGGATAAGGCCGTCGCCGGCAAGTACTCTCGTAAACCACAACGACTGCTTCCTTCTAGGTATTGTTAACTGCATGGAAAAGTCTATATATAGCCTATCCAGGGTATAAAATACATTTTTCATGTGATTGCTAAAAGCAAGATTGCCAGAAATAGTAGGCGGAAAGGGTTAAGTTAAATTTCATATTTTTTAAATAACATTCGAAAAGTGCCATAAACTATTCCACGGTTGCCAAGTATAATAATTATAATGAAACGTTAAAAAAATATTAATTATGTTAACAGAAAAATAAGGAGTAGGGTGGCCAAGTATTTACAAAGTACTAATTATTACATTAAATCACTAATATTGTGTATTATATTATTTAGAAAGAGTATGTCACTATCAAATGAAAAATATTAATATCAAAGCTTTTAGTGTTGCCATCAAATATATATATTTTAAAAATTAAATTAAAATTAAAATGCATATTGTGGTTAACCTACTTTTACTGACAGATTCTAGTATAATCCGTGCAACTGTCTACACTTTCCGATATTTTTCATATGCAGTTATTCTTTTTCCACATATTGCATCAGCTTTCTTATTTAAGCTGCAAATTAATTGGGCAAACAGAATGTACTAACAAAATTTTAAGCAAAAAAAAGTATTAAGTTCACTGTACAAAATTTATTAGTCCTTTCGAAATTTGAAGTAGGAGCCAACAATTATAAATATGCGGCTCAATTAATTCTCGTGTAAACATATGGCGGCGCCAATTGCTAAACACCGCTCGTTAACACCGGCTTTTACTGACCGAGTTGGTTAGCATATGAGAGCAAAAGTGGATAAAACGACAGTACTAAAAGCCTAAAGGGAATCACAGAAACTTTTCGTGCTGATTCGAGATCTTCAATATCATTTTAGAGTTTATAGATCTGGTGCTTGATTAGTGAAATGTCTTTCTCTCAATTAAAGCATTGAAAGACTGGAGCAGTAATAATAAACGACATTCTAAAAAATGACGACAAAATAAACTGCAAAATTACCGCGGAATTTCCCTTCTCAACACGATATACAAAGCATTATAGAGGCTTATGAACAGAAGACTCAATAGAACAAGCAAACAAAACCTCCCGGAATTTTTAGAACAATTGAGAGGGAGAACGAACGCATACTCGTATGTAAATGGACGCCCCGCTCCTTCGCATGTGTGGAGTACTGAAGGTGCTTCGGCGACCGATGGATATAACTTCAGTCTGTAGCAACTATTCAAGGAAGACGATGGTGGTGCGGAGCTCGCGACTCTGGAGAACGCACTGCAGGATGAAGATCCTTCAAATTAATCTCCATCGCGCAAGGACAGCCTCCGACAATCTCTTTCTCGCCTCTGGAGAACGCACAGAAGGATGAAGGTCTTTCAGATTAATCTACATCGCGCAAGGACAGCCTCCGACAATCTCTTGCTCTTGCTGACGTTGTCTTAATCCAGGCGTCGTATCAAACGGCATATCTGGATTAAGCACAAAAAGCCACAAGGTATTGACGACCAATAACACAGTTAGATTCAGCTCTTGTTTTTTTGTCAGAAATGAACTTAGTGTTTTTCTTCTACCACGTTTAAGCAACGAGGATGTCATCCCCGCCAGACTAAAATACGCCGCTGAAGAACTCTGGTTAATATCGGCCCACTTGCCTCATGACGAAGAGTTGGCACCACCTCCTGAGTTGCTAAGGAGACCTCTGACAGAGGCTAGGCAAAGAGAAGCTAACGTAATAATTGGCTCGAACGCAAACTGGAGTCACTCGGTCTGTGGGAGCTCAGACATAAATGCTAGAGCTCAGTCACCTTTTGATAGATGTTCATTTGTAATATTGCTTCACTTTTGTAATAGCGGACAGGAAGGAAGCCCTTGACCTCACCCTGGACTCAAAAGAGGTGACACCGTTGATCTCCTATCATAGGTGTATTAGCTTTAATATGTATATACGGAGAGCATCTAGCAAAAAAGCATTTTAGGAATTTCAAGTGCAAGAAGCTTCGCTCAGCTTCTCTGATCCTGCCAGATTGCGACTCAGCACTCAAAGTTACCATGATAGCTGAGTACGTTTGGGTCTTTAAGGCCGCGTGCAGAACCTTCCTAGAAAGCTCACATCCTCTGATAGTTCAAACAGGCAAATTTTTTGATGGACATCAGAGATCAGATCTTCAAGCCGAAGACTGTTCAACAAAAATCGCCAAAACAGCTCTAGCTCTAGTAGGAAATAAAGGACAAGAAATTTTCAGGGAGATCTTAGACACATTCTTACAAAAAACATTATTTCTTTGGATTACCTTACAAGTGAGAATGCTGCTTGAACTTTGAGCAGCGAGGAGTCGTTAAAACTAAGTTCAGGACGCTAACTTTCTAAGAACCAACCCACTGAAGAAGTGCCCCTCGGAGGGTTTCAGACAACTTAGATCTTCCGCACGAGTGCCACATTACATGGGTGTTAAATACGTTCAAGCCATTCAGGTAAACCTCGGGACCTAATGGCATTATACCTGCGCATCTTCAGATGGCGCCAGATGAGGGTGGAGTTCATTCCAAAAACCAGAAAGCGCTCTCATGTTAATTTCAAGGAGTTCAGACTCTCGCCTCAGCCTCGATTTTATTGAAGACGTTAAAGCGGCTTATCGACCTGCATAACAAGGGAAGTATGCTGGGAACCATAGTACTTAAGGGCGAATCGAGCTTCACGCTGCTCATATATTGTCTTCTCTGCGACAGATCTGTCGGAGCGGAGTGGGGCAGTACGTGTGTACTACGAAAGATCAATGGAGGCACCCCGCAAGCGGTCTCCTTTACTACAGAATGGGATTTTGCCTTGGATTCACTTCAGACTAGTTTGGAATGTACTCTCTCAAAGGTCAATGAGGTAGCAATATAGGACCGATATGTAGAAAAAACTGGGTCAGATCACACAGTCAGACTAAAATTAAGTATTTACTCAAGCCAAAATACACATTCGAAATATTATCTGTGCATTATGTAGTATATACTATTCCCAAAGAAAACTTTTTCCTCAAATTTAATATGCGTTCAATGGCAGTGTCATTTATCCGACCCATGAAGCGCCGATAATGAGTTGCACATGGTTGCGCTTTACACGCTTGCAACTTTATGACCTGTTTAAAATATGGTATACTATTTTGTTGTTATTGTATCACAAAATACTCTTTTAATACTGTTGCAAACATTTTACCAACAACTCATTACATTTCCGCGAAATATTCAATTTTCTTTTTACAGCCTTTGCGCACACACGCACACAGAATTATACATATACATCTAAAGATACACGAGTAATTGGCGTGATTTGCTTGAGTCAACGTTGTTGATAATCCTGCTAACGACATCATTTATAGAAGCCCAAAGGCCATACAAGCATGCTGTGTTAACAACACTCAAAGGACTACGAACGAGTGCTTAACTGGAAATGGCACACAGCTGAGTCATTAGTGATGGATTTTAAAGTAAAATGGCATAAACAAGAATATACATATTATACATATATTAAGTGTGTATGTGTGTGTGTCTGCTGTGCGTTAATATAATCGAGCATGCATTATGTCGTTAATAACTGTCTGTCTGTAGTCGCTATGCCAGAGTAAGTGAGTTAAACGCATTGCCAGTGGGTACGCACAAAATGTGGCTATCGTGGCGAGGGTGTGCAAATTGCGAAAGGGTTGGATTATCATTGCAATTTACTAAAAGTATCAAGTCATGTTGCATAAGGTTGTGGAAATGAGGTTAAAGGGTTAACATGATTTAATATTTTTCGATATAAAAGACTTCTAATTAATTTGAAAATGAGGCAAAGGCTATATACGGTTGTTTGTAGAAATATTTCCATAACAGCAGAGGGGAAACAAAATGTAGTTCTTTAAAAATTGTGTACTACATGTAGTAAAAAGACATAAGTAAAAACTAAAAAATTCTATCAAAAGTAAAATGCGGAAAAAATAATAATAAAGAAAAGGTCTAAATAAATTAAATTAATTGACTCGATTGAAAATTTTACTGAGACTAAATTTAGTAAGTACATGCCACATATTTACGAAATGAGCTTAAATTAGTTGACTCAATTAAGAATAGTTAAGAATACTAAATTAATTAAAATTAAATGACTCAATTAGTTGGCTCAATTAAGAATAGTTAAGAAAATTAAATTAATTAAAATTAATTGACTCAATTAAGAACAAGAAAAGAAACGAACTCAAATTAATTGGCTCAATTAAAAATAAAATACTAATACTAATGAACTAAATGAATCAAAAATGAACCAAAATTAACTAAAAATTAATTGAGTCGATTAAAAATAATTTGCTGAAATTAAATTAAAGTATCGAGTAACTTTAATCGAAAATAAATTGAAATGAGATAAATTAATTGATTTGAAATTATAGTACTCGAACGAGATGACTCAAAGTAACCTAAATTGAGCTAAAATGAATTTTTCTCAATTAAGAATTATTAAAGAAAATTAATGGCATGAATCGAACATGAAATGTAATGAGCTAAAATTAATTGACTGGATTAAGAATAATTGACTAAAATGAAATGACATGAATCGGAAATGAACTTAAATAAGTTCTAATTAATTGACTCTGTTAAAAATTGTACTAAAATTATGTTAAAGTACTCGAAAAATATGGATTGAAAATTAAATG
>CM050325.1:73494021-73530331 GCA_027475135.1 Bactrocera correcta
CATTTATTTTCACAGCGTTATTTGGTAGCTCACACACAAACACAGACAGCAGCAGCAGCGCAGCTTATTTGCTCATAGAAATTTTCAATGCTCGTTGTCAGTAACTAACCAATGTCAATTGCAATTCACTTGAGTGTGCTGCTTACAATATTTGTACTTTGTATTTGTTATTATTGTTGTATTCGTAGTATCCTTTAGGACGTTGGTTTTGCGCAGTCTAGTATTTGCTTCTGTTTTTGTTGTTGCCGCAGCTGTCTTATGTTGACATTTGATGTGTAATCTAAGACAGGTAACGGCAAGTAAGATAGGGAGGAGTAGAAAAAACGAGGAAAACCGTTAACTTGTTTTGGACTGCTGCTATAATACCATTCAGAAGTGCAATTTTTATAACAAAAACAGCATTTTTTCAACAAAAATGGTATAAAAAGATCTTTAACTTGATTTTTATCGCTCAGTTTGTATGACAGCTATATGCTATAGTGGTCCGATCTGAACTATTTCTGCGAAAATTAGAGCGTTGCCTTGGAAAAAGAACTGAATCAAATTTGGAGCCGATATCTTGTCAAGTTTTCCATACAAGGACTTGAGATGGATCGGTCAGTTTGTATGGCAACTATATGCTACAGTGGTCCGATCTAAACTCTTTTTACGGAGATTATAGCGTGGTCTTTAATAATGATTTACGCCACATTTCATGAAGATTCCTCGTAAAATAAAAAAGTTTTCCATACAAGGACTTGAGATGGATCGGTCAGTTTGTATGGCAGCTATATGCTACAGTGGTCCGATCTAAACTTTTTTTACGGAGATTGAAGTGTTGCCTAGGAAAAAAATCTGTACCAATTTTGGAGCCGATATCTTGTTAAATAAAAAAGTTTTCCATACCAGGACTTGAGATGGATCGATCAGTTTGTATGGCAGCTATATGCTACAGTGGTCAGATATCGGTGGTTCCAACTAGTGAGCAACTTCTTGGGAAGAAAAGTGCCTTTACAAAATTTCAGATCGATAACTCAAAACCTCCAGTTCCTCAGACAGATATACAGAGGGACCCAGCTCAATCGACTCAGCTCGCCAATGTGATTAGTTACTATATAGGGTGTCAGACGTTTCTTTTGAGGGTTAAAAAATTCATAAAAAGTCCAATATACGCTGTACAGGGTATAATAAAACAAACAACAGAGATAGGGAGAGAGGAAAAAGGATGAAAGAGACAGAATTAAATGAGAAAACTGAAAGGCTGTGATATATTTTCGCAGTTGGCATGATTGAAGTGCCCGAGCAGTGGGTGAATGGGGAAATAACATGTTTTCTTTTTTATAACTGTACGTACGTATATCTGTATACATGTTTGTGTGTATGAATGTATATATGTTTGTATACCACTCATAATGTGAATGCTGTGAGCGCTAACGAAAAGGTAGCAATAACATTAAAGCGCAAAGATAAACAAAAAACTCATCAAATAAGGAAAACATTGCGTACATGAGAATTACAAACAACAACTAGTAAGCGTACGTACAAATGATAAGCTGGCAAATAATAAGCGAGTGAAATAAATTGAAATTGGTTACATGAAAATTGTGTAGATCTTATATAAAATGAAGCGAGGACATGGAGAGTGAGAGCAGTGAAATATTCAATTACATTATGTAAGCGCTTGTGGTGGGGGCAAAAGTAGTTTTATGCTAACAACAATATCTTAGAGCGAAATCCTAATCAAACGCGTGGCGGCCATATTGGAAGAGCTGTGGGCAATAATGTTAAGACGCTAATAATAATTAAGACAAAAGCTCTGGCTGAAATGAAATTCGCTCATTCTCCGCATAATATGTTAAACAAGCTAGAGCTTCTTCATGTTACTTTTTTTCTGAAACATTAGAGATTTAGATAATCTACGTTTATGTAACTTTACTTTGTTTTTTGTTGTTGTTGTAAAAGTATAAAGCTTTCTAGCCGAATTGTTTTAGAATACTCGAAGGCCACTTGACCGATTAACCGAAAAAGTACGTAATTTGAGCAAGAATAAAAATCAATATTATTGAGCTTTAAGCTTCGCAAAGCTACAAATGACGAAAGACCAAACTTTTGAAAATAAACTAAATATAATACAACTGACTACCCTTACTTACCCGTTGATATTAAGATTTTCAAGTAGAATATTCTTTAAAACCTATATTACTGAGCTTTAAGCTTTCGAAAGCTTACCATGAAGAACTATCGAGCCGGTGAGCACATATAACTGAACTTAGCTGCCAAAAATATGTTTTCGATTAAAAAAGTACATCCTCTAAACACTATATTCTCGAGATTTGAGCTTTCGAAAGCTTTCAGCGATGAAAGACCAATTCGTGAATGTGAGAAAGCAAAAGGTCGTATGCATTACTGACATTAAACATTAAATTAAATTTTTCATCAAGCAGAAACATCCACTAAAACCCATGTTATTGAGCTTTAAGCTTTCGAAAGCTTCTCATGAAGAAATGCCAAGTTGATGAGGAAAATGTAGAACATATTACTGAACTAAACTGGCTGTCAAAAATAAGTTTTCTATTAAAAAGAGTACATGCATCCTCTAAAAAGCACATTATTGAGCTTTAAGCTTTTGAAAGCTTTTAGTAATAAAAAAACAATCGGGCGCAATTAAATTTTTCATCTGCAAGGAAGCTATAAGCATAATACAAATGATTGAGCTTTGTGCTTTCGAAAGCTTAATGATGAAGTTCCAAATCGGCGAAGCTGAGAAAACAAGAGGTCGGACACGTTGCAGTCATCAAAACTTATTTATCAAAGTTTATCATTAACATAAAACCTAAATTAGAGGAAAGGAAAGCCAAAGTACTGAGCTTTAAGCTTTCGAAAGCTTTCAATGTACAAATATCAGATCAGTGAAGCTGAGAGAAAGACCAGATATGTCTAAGGTCTAAGTATATGTAGATTTAAATTGGATAAATCACGATGTTTCATAAACTTGAGTTATTTGACATCATAGCGTTTAACAAGCACGGAGTTTGAATATTTTCCTTTAACTAAACTAGAAAATACTTTTGGAAGTTTATGGAAATACAACCAACATATGTAGATTCGAGTTTACTATAATCTCAAAGTCTATAAGTCATAAGTTTAGAATGGAAGCAAAATCGCAATAAAAATATTGAGGTCTCATAAACTCGAGTTTATTGGCATAAGGGTTTAACAAACACGGAGTTACAAATTTTTCTCTTAACTGTACTAAAAAAATACTTTTGGGAGTTTAATAACTCGAGTTTACAGTAATATTAGGGTTTACCAAACACCTCAATCAAAAATGTTGGGTGTCTATGGAGATACAACTGCCGTAAACTCGAGTCTAAGTTGTAAGCTTAGATAAGTTTAGAATTGAAATAACATCATGATGAAATCATGAAGTCTCATAAACTCGAGTTTATAGTCATCTTAGGGTTTAACAAACACGGATTTCGAATTTTTTCTTTTAACTAAATTAAAAAATACTTTTGGCAGTTTATGAAGATAGAACCATCATAAACTCGAGTTTACAATCACTACTATAAAAACTATGAAATATTTATCTAAATATACTAAAAATAGTTATATAATAATTCCTTTCACTCAGTTTTCGCAGTTAATTAGAAACCTAGCATCCCAAGTAATATATTATGACTTAATTTTATAATGTAACCCAATCACAAGAAAATACCAGAGATAAAAAGTCACAATCTCAGCGTAATTTCGCCGTAACTCACCCACATGTGGACATTTAATCGAACACTTACAAGGATGAACCACAGCTTAAGCCATATTGTACACGAATTGGGTCACTCGGAACGCACGCAGCGCTCATGCGATTCATGTAAACTGCAATCTTTTTAATTAAAATCACAGTAAATTGTGCGACCAACAAGCGAGTGCGAAAGTATTATGCATGCGAAGGAAAAGAAAGGTCAGCTGATGGACCAGTGGGAGACTGAGCTGTAGGAATGAAGTGCGCACAATGGGATGGACAATAAAGAATAAATTACACGCACGAGTGACAGTGAATTGCAACAACGTGTTGGTCAGCGAGAACACTAAAAGAAGAAAGGGAAAACAAGCTTAAGAAGTAGCCATAAAGCATACAGGTAGTTAAACAAGTCGACACAAGCAAAAAGCAGCTGATGTTTGATGGAGAATAATGAAAAACTGGCAAGTTTTTAATGCATTTATTCTACGCTCGCAGACAGAGTTTTCCACCATGCGTTGGCAATAAGACAAATGCAACTACAATAGCTGTGGGTGCATGTAAAAAGTACACCGGGGGCTTGTAGCACAAAACATGCGAGTGCGGAAACATTAAAACTTCTTTTGATGTATGTCTGGTATGTTTATTCAGCCGGCGCATCGCGTCGCCGCTGTTTGTCTGCACTTTTTTCATCGTGTGTTTGTAAACTCCGAATGTGGAATCATACAAGCAACGCTGTCATGATGATGATTTTTCATAGCGGTTTGCTTAAAATGACATACCGACATTAAGGACTACAATTTATGGAATTTAAGAGCGACAAGAAGGAAAGAGATATATAGTATGTAGATCTCAGAGGGGTGAGGTCTTTCACTAACTTTACGAAGCCGAAATTAAGCTAATACGGTTCTATGGTGTATTTGTCTGGTGCAGGGATGCAATCGATAAAGCAACACTCGCTAAACAGTTGGAACATGTGCGGTTCTCCACATGCGGCTCTCATTGCCTTCAATGTACCATACAAACGAGGCACTCAATACTATTCTACTTATAGCACCCATGAACGTAGCCGGCATTGCTGCTAAGGTGCCTATCAGACTCCGGAAAACTGGACAACATTCCGAAAACCCTTCTCATTTCGACTGCATCCTTGATAACTTGGACCACTGCACAGCGGAGCTTGCTCCTAGCGACATCTTTTCCGCGGGAACACCACGAGCGATATTCGAGTGGAACGGAGTCGCTGGTGAAGAGACGCAGTGTGCTTCCAATAGCGGAGCTGCTGCACAGACCTTTAGTTTGCTGACAGTAAGCTCAAAGCTAGTCAAGGAGTGCTTGATCTCACTAGTAGTAGCCTCAGTCTACTGCTGTATTAAACTTGTCTGGGTACCTGGCTACAGCGGAATCGTCAGAAATTGTAAAACCGAAGAGCATTCGAGCGCTAGGTCAATGGGACTTTTTGTTGAACGCAAATGGTCAAAGTTGCAAAAAGCAAGATCAGGTGGAAATATCTAGACCAAACTAAGGTTGAAGCATTTCGGTTGCCATTCTTTCAACGAACCTGGCGAATTGGCTGGAATTCATATTGGCCACAATAAATTTGTGAAAGGCTCTAGGCGTTTTGTGGCTAGGCGACGGTCTTTTTAATTCATACCTAGGAGTTCGGGGCATTTCAAGACTTCTTTAGCTGTCCAATTGGGATTATTCGTGGCCTCACAGGAAATTTGCCTATTTATCTAAACTTATCTAACTTATATCTGAAATGGATTATGGCATAGTGGGGATAGTATGGGATACAGAATGAAATTAAAATGACCTGTGGCTGCACTCAGTAAATATTTATCAGAAGATTCGGTAAAGAAACATTAGTGAGAGATTTCAGAGCCTCCTATCACGTTAAGTTCTCTTAAAACTCTCTTTCTGCAGTTTACTATGCAGTTTCTATGAGTAATATAAGTAAGCTAAAGACTTGTTTAAAGTCTTACAAATAGCCTTTATGCTTGCTATGTCAATTACATAAAATGCTACAGAAAAACCACTCGCGACTTTAAACAATATAGAGTGTGTCCATCAGACCTACTCTTTTCATGGTATCAAGCGGACCACCATAGAAAATTATAATGAAACCAAGAATATTTTTAAGGTAGCATTAGATCTCATCTCTCATTTTGTCATGAGACTTGCAAAAATGTATCCTGGATATTTTTAGACTCCTCAGAAAGTAATTCGTTCCACTTTGCTTGTCTTCCTCCACTCTTTGTCGAAATAGTCAAACTAGAATATTATGAATTAAGCCACAAAGAAAACGTTTATTTCACTTTAAGTTTTCGAAAACTTTAGATACCAAGAGCTGAGAGATCGAAGGAATGGATAGATTACTGCATTTGGCCGTCGAAGTTTAGGCTTTCATCACGAAGAAAATTCGCAAAAAGCTATTTTTGAGCTTTAAGCTTTCGAAAGCTTTTCGAAACCAAATTTTTCGCTAATAATGAACTTTAATCTAACTTGACATAAATAAAAATATAGAAACGCAGAGATATCGGGAACATCTTTACAAAGCCAGTAAAATATTTTTGAACGTAAAAGCTTTAGAAAGCTTTTGAAAGCTCACACAAGTTGATCAAAAATTTAAAAAATTTAGTGTACGTAAAAGTAATAAAATTGCACAAAATATATTTGAAGAAAGCAGAGCTGTTAAATATATGGCTTGTTCAAAATGTTTTAAGTCCAAATTATTTGTTTTTATTTTTGGTGAAATGCAATCAATACAAGAGAAATGCACACAAATATAAGTAGCGTAACACAACACCACGTGATAATCTACAATTTACATTGAATTTATGTCTGTAAGAAAAATACCTGACTTGGCACCTTAACGCACGCACGCATTTCACCAAACATTTACGATGTCGAGCACGTGACCGAGTAATATTTGTGGAATAGATGAAAAGCTGAAGCAAATACATGAATATACTTAAATATAAAGGGTGTATTTTAAGATTTTTCAATGAGGTAATACTTTTGAAGTTGGTCTTTTTGACTGCTGGTGAAGCTTTGGTCATCTACTTTAGGGGGTATTCTAGTCTAGAAATTTAAAAAAATCGAAAATTTTTTTTTTTATTTTCAAAGCTTAACTATTCAAGAATAAGTGTACAAGAGGATTTTTCAAAATTCAAATTATTTTCGGAGATGTAGGCATTTTTCTGACCCGGCCGGAACGCGAAACTTTAAACGCGTTTTTCTCAAAACTGACTTTTTCGGAACGACATCCACGATTTCTCAGGTTCTACTGGACCGATTTACTTGAAATTTTTATAGAGTCTTCTTTATAGGCCTGAATATGGTTGGAACTAGCCCCATGCCCAAATTTTTATTTTTATTATTTTTAAAAAATTCGAAGTAGTCAGAAAAAGTGGTCCAAAAAAACTTTTTTTAGGCAGCCGCCATTTTCTGAAATTTTTTTTCCCCCACTTTTCCATAGCTCCGCCCATTGCGACATTATTCTCGATTCATATTTTTTTTTTTTTTGGTTTCAGATAACTAGGAGGGTTGAAATCATGGGTATGGTTACGTGGAAATTTTTAGAGACACCCCACTACGTCCGCTCAAAATTTTTGAATGTTTTTACTTTTTTTTAGTTTTTAATTTTCTTCTCTACTCTTCTAAAATTAACAAATAACTCATAAAAAAATGGATAGTAAAAATATTAATTGCCCTTTTTTACGACACTTTAAAAATTACCTCAAATTCATGCTTCTAGACTAGAATACCCCGTTTATGAAAGATTTTGCAGAAAGATCTTGGTTTGCAGACTTACAAATTCCAACTCGCGCTATATTTGATGCCGAACGAGCAAGTCGGACGTTCGATATATGCTCCCAAAACCCGATGTTCACCATGTACATGACGACCGTGGAGAGTCGATTCGGCGCCGTTCCCAGCAACTCGGACTGACCAAGACTCTCAAGATCTTATATTGAAAACTTATAAAATTCAGCTTGTGCAAGAATTGAAGCCGATCGACCTCCTCAAGCGACATCGCTTCGCTCAATAGGCTCTTGAAAAGTTCCAAGAAGATCGGACGTTTTCGGACTGACGTATGGAACGCCTTTCGAATTTTGGGCCGGTCGATTGACCACCAAGATCGTGTGATATCACACCGTTACTCTTTTTCTGTGTGGTTAAGTTAAGTATAAAGTTTATGCGGACAATCCCACTTCGAATCAGGCCTTGAAACAAAACATCAAGCGTGTCAATCGCCAGTTACCGCTCAAAATATCGAACGAGTAATCGAAAATTGGACTCAGAGGATGGACCAAGTGAAACGTAGCCGCGGCCAACATTTTAAAGAGATAATCTTCAAAAACTAAATATCAAGGAACATTCTTTCGAATTATAAAAAACATCTCACATTAAATTTGAAGCTTCTGTGTTAGTAGGAACCTCGAAGTAGATCACCCTTTACACGCTTTATAGCTCATAGATATGATAGCACTTGTGCGTCCCATGTACTCCGCACAAATCCACCAATGGCAAATCGACAAAAGCACGCACCAAAGTATTTAATGCCATTCATGACTTTTCACTAAACTTTTAAGTGGACTTATTAGTATGAATTTCAGCATAAAAACAAATCTATGAGCGCACATAAGTTCGTCTGACATACATATGTATGTATGTATGTGTCTGAGCGTTCGTGCTATGCTCGGCTAGATAGCGGTTGCTTGCTTGGCTGCTTGATTAAGCTAGTGCGCACACATAATACGTGCCCGCGAGTTCAATAATCCCAAACGGGCAGCCGAGGAGCTGGCAGCGGCTTGGCGCCATAATCAACATTAACTTTGTGGTGAAAACGCCATTTTGAGCGCTTTCAGCAGGCGACCATGACCAACAGCAGGCGGGAAAAGCACAAATAAACTTAAAGTTGGCATAAATGTGTATTATATATATATACATACATATATATGTTCCTAAGCATATATACAGCGGGTAGCATTTATATTTAATAGCTACTAATTCAAGCGCACAAGGCCACGCAGACACACATATATAGTATAATTCCAAGCACAACTCGCGGCGTCCATTGGCTACATTTTAAATTCCTTTGGCATAGTGCTAAGCATTCAAGAATTTAGAATTTTGCTAATGGCTTTACGTTTATGTTGCTCCCAATTGGGCAGCATGCTAGCTTGTAGCTAGCCACTTAACCCGTTAGACACGAAACTAGCACATTTGGAAGTGTTTATGTAATACATATGCGCAAATGTATACATATTTATTTGTATGTATATATTTCAAAGTTTATATAAATACCTAAGAGTACATGTGTTACGTTCGGCCAACAACAATTTCCAGCCGAAAGTCTGCACTTAACAACAATAATCACAGCTTTTTCGTGTGGGAAAGCAGCATGTATTACATTGGCGCCGAAATGTATGCTACGTTTTCGACAAAGGCTCACCATAAGCCCTTTGGTCGTATAATCTATTCATGCTCTTTCTGCTGTAGGCATACAAAATTATCTTTCGCTTTACCTAACTTTAATAGCAGAACTCTGGTATATTACTAACACTTGGAAACCAATCCGGAAAAAGGCAAAAATTTAAGACGCGAAAAAACGTAAACTTCGTTTGCAACTGTATACCCTTCACATAATATATAATACCCTTCACAAATACAAGAGGTTTAATACAAAGACTTGGTTTCAATCGTGCAGTTTGTATAACAGCTATATGTTATAGTGGTTCGATCTGAACAATTTCTTCGAAGATTGTATCTTGACCTTGGGCAATAATGTTTATCAAATTTTGAGCAGATATCTCGTCAACTTGAAACTGTTTTTCATAATAGGACCTTACTTTGATCAGTTACTTTGTATGGCAGCTATATGCTATAGTAGTCCGATATCGGCGATTTTAACAAATTAACAGTTTATTGGAAATAGAAATACGTCAACAAAATTTCAAATCGATATCTCAAAAACTGAGGGACTGGTTCGCCTCCACTTGCCTTGATAATCATTTAAATATGTAAAGAGCTAAATTATGGATTCAAAAAATTTAAAAAGATAGACTTTAAAGATCAAAAAGAAAAACTAATGTTTGTTTCAAGTGAAAGATTTCGCAAATAAAATAATAGATATCACATATAGGAGCAGAATTTTAACTAAGCATCTCACTTAAACTATATAAATATATATTTAAGCAGCCAATCCATTATCCAATCTAATATTCAATCCAAGAATAATCCATTTTCATATCTCTCATGCTCTGGATGAAACTGCAAACACGAAGCTTTCAAAAATAGCGAAAAGCTGCGAAAAATAGAAAAACACTGACGGTATTCGTTGTTATTCGAATTACTAACCTATATGATCCAACCACGAAAAAAACATCGACTAAATATCATAAAAAAGACTGCAAACTATCTAAATTTTTAAGCTCAACCTGATCTCGAAAAAATATGCTCCTAAAGAAACTATTTTCACTTCTCTGTTCATTAAATGAAGGACATGAACTACCCTTCTAAAATACCGGTTCGATGAACACAATTTTTGAGTACTTTATCTACTAAATCAAGTCGTATATCATCAACAGTGCGTTCAATATTGGCTTCCAAAGCTTGACTAGAATCTGGTTTATTCGCTTAAGACCAATGACTTCAAATAACCCCACAATAATTAGTCTAATGGTGTTAAATCACAAGTTCTTGGAGGCCATTCAATGTCACAATTTCTTGAAATAATCGTACCTCCAGACTCTTCTCGGAATAATTCGGTTGTTGCAAGTGCTGTGTGGCACATAGAATCGCCCCGTTAAAACCGGATGTTGTCAAATTCAAATTCTTCCAATTTTGGGCGATAAAAAGTTGGTTATATCTCCGATCTATAACAATCTTTATTGAAAGGTGTCACTAGTAATAGGTTACTATTTCGAAGGAAGGACGGTCCGATGATTCCAAAGTGTCAATTTAGATGAATGCAATTGAATGGTTGGTTAGTCAGCTATAACCATGTAAGCAGTATCTACGCCAGTAAAGAAGAAGAATGGCGGTTGTTCATGAATAATTTTTTGGATTTTCTTAGCATCAGATTCGACAGTTTTATTTATTTACCGCACCACATAAATGTAAGTGAGCCTCATCGAAGATGATGATTTTTTTTAAATCTTCATCCTTTTCAAGTTGTTCCAAAATAAAACTCGAAGATTACGGTGGTTCAATGGCTTTATTTCTTGAGTGAGGACTATTGTATACAGATTAAAGCCTAATTCCTTTCTCGAAATCCGCCAGGTTGTAGTTTGAGACAAAGTCCGGTGTGTTTAACGTGGGTACCTGCTGACGACAATCTTACCCCACGGGGCTCAAAAGCACAGCGGATCAAATCAATGCCTTTTCAGTACTAATTGGCCATGTAAAATGGACACACTAACCACCTTGATAGAGTTCGAGCCCATCTAAAACCTCTGCCGTTGTGGTTTGAGATAATCCTTGAGAACGTCTTGGAATCGACAAATTGCAATAACAATAAAAAAGAAAATCACAGATCATGACATTTTAAACATGCCCGAAACAACACTTAACAATCATATCATCCATATTGCCCGGTATAATTACCCAGTATATTATATTTTATGGTATATGAAGTAAGTATCCAAAACCCTCTGTTAAGGAATAAATCTAAGATCTTCTCAGTCCCAAATGTATCCGGTATAGCTAGGAAGCTTTTACGATATATGAAAGATGTAATTTAGTTGCTGGATATTGTATCTTAAAGTCCATTTAATCCAAAAACTAGAATTTCCTACTAGGAAAGGTTAAGAGATTGATCCTTACAGAGATCTCACTTGGTCCAGTTGTGGTCCGTTATGGCACCTAAAAACTTTATACTATATAAATGATCTTAAGACCCTCACTACTCGGCAAAGCGCTTTCCGCCTAGCACAATTTTATTGAGACGACTAAAGGCAGTTTCTCCAACTATACCTTTTTGAACTACTTTTCTAACTACTTATTCCGGCAACTACTTCTGTATGCTCAAACATAAAAATTTGCACATTGTGATATACCCTTAACACACTGAACCATGACATATAATTTAAAAAATATTATAACTCACTTTAGGCGGTTTTAAATACGTACCCTTATTGAAATGTATTTTAAAGGAATATTTAATTTTTTGTCAAATTATACAAAAAACAGCTCCCTATAAACACACAACAATAATTGAAAATAAGTAACTTCAAAAAATACCAAAAACACGTATAACATAACGTTTTCTATCAAAAAATGCCAACTTGAGTTAAGCCATTTTATAAAAACTCCAAAGTGTTGCCTGTGCGTGCATGTAGAATATAAGAATTGGCATTTAGCGGGTGTCAGTGTTGCTAAAAGTACCCCGAAACTTTTAATTAGCTGGTGCTCGTTTTCGAAAAACTACAAGAGTTGGGCAACAACAACAACTGCGATAACACGTGCAACTCGAGCAGTGTAAATACCGCAAAAAGAAGCTTCTGCCAAAGTTATGAGCATCAAATGGTTAGTATGTACTGGTAATTGTGGCTTTTGTTAAACTTTCATAAGCGTGTATCTTGTAGACAAATAGCTGATACTTGAAAGCTGGTTGCATGTTGCAAACTTCGCCACTCGAGCTCTATAGAGCTGAGCAAGCGGATTTAATTGCAACCATAGTGTGGGTTGAAGAATATATGGTATGTGTGATGTGAAAAAAGTGGTAGATATAATTGTTGCTGACCTCAAATTAAATTGCCATATGGTATGTCGGTGTATGTGGCAATACTCTAAACGAATTTGGCTAGCATAGATAAAGAAACTGGAGAAAAATTTTAGAATATGCGGTAAATATCTAAAATTAAAAAAAAAAGTCCACACATACCATACAAATTTGTATATGTACTTATAGACATAACATTATGTAAATCTTGCTAGTTTTTGAGAGTTTTGAGAATGTAGTTATGTAAGAGTGGTAGAATATTGAATTAGGCGGGTATGTAGCTCTCGATATAAACTATGATTCAACGAAGATAATGAAAATGTTTGTCAAAAAGCTCCTCTTTTCCCATTCCCAACTTCCTCTCATTCATTCGTCTCCATATTCGTTTTCCTTCTCTTTACCTCTCTTTCGATCGCTAGCTATCTCTCTTTCGTTAATTGATCTTTGCCTCTGCATCTTCTTCCTTCTTCCTTTTTATTAATTCTTTTTTCTATCTTCTTCTATATCAGTCTCACAAAAAGTTAGCTGTAATCAACGAGGATGTTTCTGGCACGAAAGGAATTCAGTCGTTGATCTCTATCTCCTTGGGAGTTTCTTCTCTCTAATTATCTTTTAAATTTTTTATTTCTATTTTCCTCTCACCAAATTTTTAACTTTTTCGCTTTTATCTCCATCTCTCTCTCTCTGTCCTCTCTTTCTCTATTCTCTTTCTCTAAAACTGTAAATCCAAGAATTTTTTTTTAATCTTCTCTTTGTTTATTACAATCTCTCTCTCTCTCATTCTCTCGCCACCTTATTCATTATCATTCTGGTTATCTTTTCATTGATATCTAACTATCTCTCAATCAATGTTTTCAATTTTAAAGTAATATATTTTCTATCTCTCTCTCTCTCTACACTATTAATTCGCTCTTTTTTCTCCTCTATTGATCTCTTTTAATAGCGACCCTTGTCCTTTGTTCTCAATTTATCTTTCTCTCTGCATCTACTTCCTTTTTCTTCTTTGTTGATTCCCTTAACTCTCTTCTTCTTTATCAATTTCTAAAAAGTAAAGTCCAATATGTGAGATTGTTTCTAGTATCAAAGGAATCCAGTCGATGACTTCTTTTTCTCTCTTTTTCTTACTACATCATTATCTCTCAATAAATGTCTCCTTATGTTTCTATCTCCGTTACTTTCACTCGGTCGATCTGTATCACTTTTTATATTTTTTTCTCTCCATTTACATCCCCAACTCTCTCTCTCTCTTTGTATCTATCTAATATTATGAATTAGTCTCTTTTACTCGTTCGGTCGGTCTCATTCTTCATATTTTCCTTTCTCTCTCTTTATATTCTCACCTCTTTGTCTATATATATAATGTATATATGTATTTAAAACTATAATTAGCAAAGAAAACTAAAAATTAAACGTGTTTCTCAAAAACTTCACTTTTTCCATTACCATATCTTTCTCTTTGTACCCTTCTTTGTTCTCTTCTCTTTCCTTTCTCTATCTATATATTTTTACCAAGGCCTTGGCCTCTTGTTATCAATAGATTTTTCTCTATATGTCACTTTTCTTTTCCCCTTTATCAATCCTTCCTCTATTCTGCTTTATAAATTCTAAAAGCTAATGTGCAATACCTGAGAGTGTCCCTAGCACGTAAAGGGCTGTTTTGTGGATACATTTCTCTTTGTGTTTCTTTCTCCAACTTTTTTTCTCAATATCTTTATCCCTATGTTTTTAACTCTCTCTCTAATAATTTCAAACAGTCTCTCACTCTCTCTCTCTCTCTCTCTTTCCCTAAGTTATCCTTTCTCCTTTCGTAAATCTCTATATTTCTATCTCTCTTCCTTTTCCTATTTCTTTGCACTTTCTTATAAGTTTAGGCTTCATACGACTTGCGGGTCAAGTCTGTTGAAAATTTATATAGTGCTACTCTTTCTTGCTCTCTCTTAAGCCAGGTGAAAGAAGTACTTCTTGGCTAAAGTGGATGGACATGTAAAATGGGTAATTTTGAAACGGTCCTTCCTCCCAAGAAAATAACTACACTCTCCACTCTAGAAGTACTACAAATTTTTAAAGTTATCACTCAACTAAAAAATAAAAACAACAAATTCTTTATCGCCAGAAATGAATGTCAAACTTAAGTTAAACTCAGTTCGCCTATCACAATGCAAACTTTACGAATTTCAAGAACTTTCAAGCCGCAAAAACTAAAAAAATTTCCCTTGCGGTGAACACAACAAAGCAGAACTTGCATAGAGTACAGAAACAACAAATAAACTACACATGACACACGAAGGCGAGCATATGCCCAGAAGGATAATGTCTGCCATATGCCGCATGGTGATACTCAGCCACACATATGCACTTTAAACATGCAGACACACACATGCATGCATACATACAGTATATGGTAGATATATATAAGTGAGTGTGTGTATAAATGCATTTAAGCACGGAAGTGCACTCAAAAGACTCCGGCGCGCCAGAGCGATGTGGTCAATTGCCCAGCCGATGTCACATCCGGCTTGAGAGCACATAGCTTACCAAGAGCCAGCAGATGTAAAAAAAAAATATACAAAAAATTCCAAAACTCAAAAAAAAAAAAAAAAAAATTTAAAAAGAGAGAAAAAATACCAGCAAAGTTTGTGCGGCCACGGATAGACTTGCAGGCGGACAAACAAATAGACAGTTGCAATAGATAAGGAAACGGACTTGAGTTTTTAGACAGTTGTAGGGTTTGACAAAGCCTATGGCTACAAACACATGCATTAATAGTGCATATGGACATTGAGGATGGTGACGGCTAACAGATAAGCAGCTCGACTGCATAGCTACATATATATGTGTGGAACTTCAGTCAGCTGTTGAGTCAAATAAAGGAAATCGAATGAGCTGTTGGAACATATTAGACACCCACTCGTATCAAATGCACTTCAGTTTTTATGGAGCTTGTGTAAAATGACGTGTTTAGACATGCGAACAGGGATGCAATGAATGTAAGTATGTAGTTGGATGAAATTTTTTATGTAGGCGAATGAGTTTATATGGCAGCTATAGTATGCTATAAATGTGAGAATTTAATAATTTCTTCGTATACTAAAGCATTTCCTGATATAATGATTTATACCAGATGACGATACCTTATTACAATTTTTTTTTCATACAAAGACTTTATTGGCATCGTTCAGTTTGTATGGCAGCTATATATTTTAGTGGTCCGATCTGAACCTTTTCTTCGGAGAATGTAGCATTCCCTGAGATAATAATCTGTGCCGAATTTTGTCAAATTACATTTTTAAATACAAAAGTTTTCCTTGTAAGGACATGAGCTGGATCGGCCAGTTTATGCGACAGCTATATGCTATAGTTCACCGTTATTGGCAGTTCCGAAAAATCTGCAGATTTTAATTAATTTTGAAAGAGCTTTTATGTAATGCTTTCTCATTTACCATCGAGCTGCTATAAAAGCTATGAATAAAAGCCGAACTTTCACACAACAATGAAAGCTTTGGCTGCAAAGCGAGCTGTGTTATGTTAAACCTGTTGAAAACTAAAAAGTGTAATATTCTTGAATCTAGTTTAAGTAGTTTTTTTAAGTATTTTTTTTTTTTAAGTATATAATGGGCGACCCTTTCAGGAAGGTGACATTGTATTTATTTTGAGAAATCTTTATTTATTCTTCCAAATCAACTTCATCCCCTTCAAAGTAATCCCCTTCCGATGCAATGCACTTATGCCAACGGATTTTCCAAACTTCAAAACACTGGTTGTAGTCACTTTCCGGGATGGCCTTCAGTTTCGTCTTCGCTGCGGCTTGACTCTCCTCTATCGTATGAAAACGGTGTCGCCGAAGCGGTCTTTTGAGCTTGGTGAAGGTGCATACGGTGGTTGCGGAACGATATGGGTTGAGTTCTCGGCGAAATGATCTCGAATTACGAGGGCAGTATGGAATGGTGCATTATCGTGGTTTAAAAACCAAGAATTGTCTTTCCACATTTCCGGCCTTTTTAGACGGATAGCGTTACGCAAACGATGCATAACGTTCAAATAATATTCCTTGTTGACTGTTTGACCGGTTGAAAGGAATTCCTAATGCACAACACCACGATAATCGAAGAAAACAGTCAACATGACCTTGGTTTTTGAGCGACTTTGGCGCTATTTTTTTGGTCTCGGCTCTCTTTTGGCACGATATTCCCTCGATTGATCGGTTGTTTCGGGGTCGTAAGCATAGATCCAAGTCTCATCGCCAGTTATAATGCATTTCATGACACCCTGGTAGTCGCAAAGCATCGTTTCACACACTTCAACGCGACGCCTTTTTTCCAAAAAATTCAATGTTTTCAGTAGCAGTCGAGATTTGATGCGCCTGAGGCCCAAAACATCCTTCAAAATGGTATTGGCTGAGTCTTTCGATATGCCAACTTCATCAGCAAGGTCTCTAATTGTTAATCGACGGTTTTTCAACACCATATCTTTAGGTTGTTGAACGTGAGCTTCGTCAGTTGAGGTTGATGGTCGCCCTGGACGCTCTTCGTCTTCGACACGTTCACGGCCGGCTTGGAACTCACTATACCACTTGTAAACATTTTTTTTTTGACATAGCCTCATCACCAAAGGCTTTCTGCACCATCCTCAACGTATCCGCAGCAGAAAATTGATTCCGTAAACAAGATTTAGTGCAAATTCTTTGCTCAACAAATTTCGACATCGCAAAAAACGAAAAACTCACTTTTAGCAGCTCACAAAACGACACGTATCTCAAACACTAATGAATATTTTGACATGAAATTTGACATAAATGTGACTGACAGTACTACCAACCTAAAAAAAAAAATAATTCTCCAAATCCTTCGACGCTCGCAGTTAAAATTCAAATGTCACCTTATTTTTTTGGGCACAGTAGTATATTAAGAAAAAGCTTTCAATAGAGGGTGAAGACGTTGGGCTTAAAATTATTAATTTCAAAAGCGTGAAATTCTGACATGATTAAGCTTTACTTTAGCTTATAAAAAAATAAGAAGTGACATAAAATCATTGAGTTTTGCATAAATTCTTTTCCTTCAAATACGCACTAATTTCAGAAGCCAACTAAAAGCTCCTAGAAGCTTTTAAAGCGCGCAGCTTATTAACAAGTTCTTCACAATGCAAAGAGTGGATGCAAAAAATTTTTGTAAATATTTAGAAATAATTTTTGAAAGCTCCCTCATACAAGCAATAATTTTAATGACTGAAACTTGCACTTCTGTTCGGCATAACATGGAGCTTTAACTGTCTTTAAAGTCAGTTATATATGGTTGAAGGAAAAAGTGAAATATCATAACAAGTCAATTGAAAAGTTCCCGGACTGACACCTAGAGGGCGCTGCCAGAATTAATTACATATTTATTGGTTAGTGGACGTCCAAAAAGAGGTTGGTACCGACGAAAACATCAAAAAAGTTCCTTAAACAAGTTTTGATGACCGTAAAGTGAAGTTGTTCAAGAAAGCAGGCACTTCAAAGATATCAACTGAACATATTGATCACCTCATGCACGAATATTTGGGCATGAGAAAGCTCTGTGCAAAATGGATTCTACGCGGGCTCACCTTTCATCAAAAACAACGATGAGTTGACGATTCGGAGCAGTGTTTGAAGATGTTCAAGTGCAATAGACCCGACTTTTTGCGTCAATATGTGACAAAGGATGAAATATGACCTCATCATTTTACTTCGAAGTCCAATCGACAGTCATCCGAAAGGACTGCACACGATGAACCCGCTCCAAAGCGCGGAAACGTGCAACAGTTGGCTCTCAAGGTTGTGATGTCTGTATTTTGGAATGCGCATAGAATAATTTTTATTGACTACCTTGAAAAAGGAAAAACTATTTCACCAAGGTAATGCACCGCATCAGAAATCAATGAAAATAATGACAGAAATCCAAGAACTGGCAACGACACGCATGATATTTTGCTCCAAGATTTGAATCGAGACGAACTTGCCCGCATGGAACTTAAACTTTACATATCCCCACAGGAAAAGATCTAACAGTGTGATTTCACGCGATCTTGGTGGCCAATCGACCGGCCCAAAAAGTTAAATTATCTGCTCACCGAAGTATTACCTCAATAAATGCATCGATTGATGCGATATGTGGGAAATGGCACCCTCTAGTTGAAACCAAATAACGCGGATCATGAGCTTCGACCTCAGGCATCAAATAGTCGGTTATCATAGCGCATGTTCTTGGGCTTTCAATTTAAGATCTCACGCGTGATCTGTCAAAAAAGACTATTGAAAAAAGTGCCTCCACTTGGATCTCCCGTTATATTTCCATAGCAAAAATGGTGCATTAAAGTGCAGTATATTGATAATAGAAAATAATAAACTCAAAAAAGGAGAAAGCGTAATTAAATCGGTTAATTGATATTAACAAGAAATAAGCTAATTTGCTGTGGGTCATTGTGGGTCATTGACCAAATTAATATAATAATCGCTAGTTGAACTCTAACCCTTGAAAAACCAATGCAATTAAGTATTTTTTTTTTTAATTCTGACTTTAGGCTATTAAACGTATTAAAAATGCAAACAATACCAAATTAAAAGTATCCATTGTATATTTTTCACCCCATTACAAGTGCCGTTATTAAAAAAGTATAAAAATACAAAAAATAATAACTACAACCCGACGGCGTTTGCCAATAGCCGAGAGTAGCAATTTGCTCGTAAAAATTCTGTAAAAGAGGTTAACACGCCCCCGTAGTGTAACTGATATGTAGCCTTTGTGACCGATTTAATTACCAGGGAGAGCGGATAAGTGCTGCATGCTAAAGCTATGTCGGTGGCGCGCGGGGCGGACACTGCATTGGCCAAAGGTATTTGATTGCACGCCAACATACGCCCCGGGCGAACATGCTTTCACGGCGTACTATTATTAAATGAAAGTGCCACCAAGGCAGGCATGCACCGGCAGCGGAAGGAAAGGCCGTCGAAAAAATGTAGTTGCAACAATAAAAATTCGCAAAGTATGGCGGAAAAAGTACTGCAAATTACAAAACAAAAACAGAGCTTCAATTGTGGGTATGTATGTGTGTGTGTGCGTAATAAACGGCAGATCAAAGCGACAACAGTGCTCGTAGCGCATAAAATAAATAACCGCAGAGCAACTGTCCGGGAAGGAAGTGTTTGTTGTGGCAGGAAAAATACAAGAGCATTTAACGCCGGCACATATGCAATGAAATAATGAAATACGCACGGTTAGCGCATTGCTCTCACATTCTCTCATGCTCACTTTAACGGTTTTTGTGTAGCATCCCTCTAGGAAATCGAGTTATGTCGAGGCAGAAATTATTGGACGGAAAATGAGTTTTACAGCGTCAAATTTTTCTGTTAATCTCAAGCTCTGCAAAACGTCTCGAAATTCAAATGAATCATCTCTTATTTAATTATTTAATTTCTTTTTTGTTTTTTTTTTTTCTTTTGAGTAACAAATACAAAAAAAACCTTTTAAAACGGTCTAAAATACTTGTCGAGGTATTCACTTTCAAATTTTGAAAAAAGATGTCTCCTAAAGACCACACCTGCGCTCTAGCTACGGTACTTAAAAACTTTTTTTTGAGTTTTTATAAGAAACTTCATGTTAAAAATGGAACGACTAGAGTATTCGGATATCGCCCACAAATTTCAGACCCATCAGTCTTTTCACCGCCTTTCATAGGCACAGCATACCTATTAAAGGTATATAGGTCAGCGGATACTACCTTGCACACTCTTGTCTCTTGGCTCAAGAGATTCATAAGGGACAAAGAGTTTACAGTGGGAACTTTCATCGATATCGAAGGATTTGGGGTTGAATATCGACTTCAAACTTCTCTGCAACAGAACGATTGGCAGAATGAGGCAGTGCACAACGGATTGTCGGTAGGACCACCCCACAAGTAAAATTCTCTCGCCACTCCTCTGCATCATGATTATCAGTGATCTTGTGGAAAAGCTGGAGGAAGTCGGCTGCCGGGTGATTGTCTACGCGGACGATGAAGCTCTCTTGGTTAAAGGAAAATTTCTGCACTCCGTGTACGAGCTAAGTCAGCAACGAAAGCAACTGTGCTACTGAGAACGGCCTAGTTAAATCCTAGCAAGATTGAACTAAGAAGTACAAAATATCGGAAGCGCATCTAACATCAATTGGAACAATGCATCTTGGACCTGCTGACATAGTATCTAGGGATCATCCTAGTCAGAAAACTCTCTTGAAAACCTAACATCGAGGAAAGGGCAAGGAGGATATTGGTTGTCCTGTACTGCTGCAAGGGAGCCATAGGAAAAAGGTGGATACTATCACCAAAGGTGGTTCTTTGGCTCTATGAAGCCACAATTAAGCCTATAATGTGCTACAGAGTTTTTGCTCGGTGGAAGACGCTGGAAAACACTACACTCGCCAAAAAATTTGGAAGTGTTCAGCGGACTGTTGTCATCAGTATTTCTGGTGTAATACGAACCACACCAACTAGGGTGCTAAATGTATTGCTACATACTATAGCACCGGCTGCCCTTAGACTCAAAGAATTTCGGTACTTAGTTAACTACAAGCCTGGGTACTCTGGAATGCTCGCACACTTTGAATTCATTCCAAAATTTTTTGGATTGTCTGGTCGTTGAACCTAGCTCACGCAGTCGCTTTTCTGTTTATATACCTTCGAGGGAGATAGGCGAGGGAAGGACTCGCTGGAGAGGTGGTAAGCTTTTTTCTGAATGGATCAAAACTTGCGAGGAGAGTTGGATGTCTAGACTTCTTATCTCTAGCACCGAGTTATTTTATGATAAGGCTGATTTGGGTGCCTGTACACAGCGGCATTGTAAGTAAGGCTGATGAGCTTGCTAGAAAAGTCACTTCAGTCTCCATAGCTACGAAATGGGAACGAGTAGAAGCTCCTTTAGCTCCCTGTGGTTCACTACTGGACTGTTGGACCTCAAGTCAAATAAGCAAACGCTGGCCGACTCACTGAAGCTAGGCAGCCGAGGTAGCCCAAGGTAAATCGCAGGAGGTCCAGGAACCTCTTCGCTTTCAGCAATGTCTAACTTTCCTTGGTTGTGAGAGTCCGATTCGTGCAGTAAGAATATCGTACCGGATACCAGCTGCATTAGCTGTTTGACATAAGATTGTATTAATGCCTCTTTTTAGAAAGCGAGTCTCAAATACTCATTTCATTCCCCCATTTCCTACAGGTATATTTTTTGCTCACCACACGCATTCACTCAACCGCATTCTCACCCGCTTTCGCCGCCGCTAAACCGGCATAAATACGCACAATTATTTTGCGCTCACTTTGTACATTTTTTTACGGTGGGGGTACACCCACCGCGCACCGCCCACCGCGCTTTTGTTGTCTTAATGTTCCTCTGGTTTTGTTTATTTTCCACGTAATTATTATGAGCAACTGTTTCCGTTTCCGGCTTCCGTCAGATGTAGCGCAACGTCAAACGTAACAACAACTCGAGCAAAACAACAAAAAGGCAGCGTAAATATTTCTGAATGAAAGCACAAAAAGTAACAAAACAAAATGGGGGTTAACCCTTTATGAAAACAAAATGCGAAATATGTAAAAACAACGAAATTGTCGCTGGACACATTCAACCGGCAAATGACAACGTAAAACAACATCCGTTACCACGACATGTTGCTGCTGTTGTTGCTGCTGCCAACGACCGACGATAAAGTAAATGAAGGCTGTATGTATGTTTGTGTGTGTGAGTTGCACAATTTTTTCCGAGAGCTCTCAGCACGGCCGCCTGTCAACTGGCTGAAGTTTGCGATAAGGTAAACACAATTGTACTGACACTCACTGTAATGAGTGGGTTAAAGGCTTTAACCTATGTGATGCATGTATGTATGCATGTGTAAAGGTAAAACATATTAATTGCGACTCTGTATGGTGATGGCAGGCAAATTTAAATGGAGTTAAATGTTCAGTATATAATTCAGCAGCACTGTTGCCACCCTACAAATATACAGTTGAACTTCCATAACTCGAACTTCTATAACTCGCAGTACTCCATAACTTGAATTCTTGAATTGGCAATAGAAGTCAAATTTCATACACATTTCCTTCTAAAACTCGAAGTTATTCTAACTTGAATTTTTTTTTGTGGATTATGGTGATTCGAGTTAGGCAATCCCAACTGTAATACCCTTCACATGTGCACTTCTCATAGCATAAAAGGGTATACAAAGATTTTATCTTAGTTATTGTATGACAGATACATGCTATAGTTGTCCGATCTCAACTCGGAGATTTTAGACACCCTGCTGTTGGACCGACATCGCAGAAAGAATTTAAGCGAAAAGAACTATGAACAAACAGCTATGGAACCGACCGACCTGGGGTATTGCATTTTTAGGTATTTTGAGTTGTGGATTTTGACTTTGCGATTTTAAATTAGAAGATTCCAAGCCCAGGTTAGTTTAGGTGGCTGATCCCTCGGCAAGACGGAGATCACACATAGACAGTTATGCACAGTTCTTTGTGAAGCCGTACGAAAAACTTCTGTAACTGGATATAAGGTCTTTCATTTCTGTTCCCACTATTTCACCGGGGCATTTAAAAGTATGAGATCCAAAGTGTTTTTAGCAGTGGTGATGAGATGGTTTGATCTCAACTTCTTCCAAAAACCTAATGAAACTGCCATCCGTTAAGATGTTAAGATGTTCAATCTAACGGCATGAATCTCGATCGAACAGTGTTCAGTTAAAACTCCAACAACCAATGAAAAGTGGACCTTGCTGAGAGCGATAGGTTCTCTAGAACCCATACAATTTACCATGGGTCAGAAGGATCTTGCGACTGCAAAGCTGCTGCTAGTTTACCGCTTGCTGAGCTGTTCTGAGGTCAAAAAGCCCAGTAGTGAAGAAGCCAGCGGAGCTCCTATTCATACTCATTTCACAATTATGGAAACTGAAGTACCTGCCCTAACCAGTTAAGCAGTCGGACCTGAAATACTTCCATTGCCAGGCACACAATCTCTATCGCGATGGATAGTCATCACTCGGAAAGAGGTTGCGTTTCGGAGCTGTAGATCTACTGTTACTTACCCTTACGGCAGCTACCTCCACTTAGAAAACGCAGTAGTCAGTAAATGTAAAACTGGAGTTAATGGAAAGGGCCGGATAATGTACTCCTCCTACAACACTCCTCGTAAACTTTGATCCGACCGACAAAAAAGCTCATCTTCCCTCTCCTCTTGCGTTCCTTCCCTTCCAGACCTCTTACGAAGGTATGTGAGCAGAGAAGCGACAGCCAGGGTTGGGCTCAGCGATCTGATAATCCCAGTATTTTGGAATAAAATCAAAGTTTTCGAGTATTTTAGAATGCACAGGCTCGCAGTCACCTAAGTACCCAGATTCTCTGAGTCTGAGGACAGCTTTCGCGGTCATAGGCCCTGTGGCAGTATCCACTGGTGATATATGCAGCAAGAATTTAAAGCTATAGTTGGGAGTGATTCTACGCCACAAACACTGATGAGAACAACTCATTAAACACACACCAATGTTTACACGAGTGTAGACTTTTTCAGTGCCTTCCACCAAAGAAAATTTTCATGAAACATTAAAAGTTTAAATATGGTTTCATAGAGTTAAAGAACTAACTTTATGGAGAGCAGCGTTTCTTAAATTTTTGATATTATCGTCATTAACCATGGTTGAAGGACAACTCGCATGGATACCTGTGTTCCCTGTGAATTAATTTCAGCAAAGGTTATCTGCCCACTTTACTAAAACTTCAAAGCTTTTAAGCTCAGCTTTGCACGATGCCTTCAATCTACTATTTTCATCACAATTTTTCCAGCTTTTCGCAGCAGTTATGCCTTTGAAAAATTTAAAAAAGCTTTTTTCTTATTTCTTTTAAACAATATTCTTTATAACAAGAACTTTCTTAGCCCTTAGTACTCAACGCGACACTCAAGTGTGCAAAACTTGCAAGAGTGACGCTGCTGTGAATGATGTACATGCATGTGTCTTGCATTACTACTTCACTTCCGTACAAACATTAACACGGAAGCCAAGCCTAGACTTTCTAATCAGAACGGAAACGCAATTGTGCAAAATACCAGCAGTGCAACCTCGTGGCAACATAAATTACTAATGTGCATGAAATGTTGCAACCCCTCGGGCGATTTTTACACTGCATGCGGTATGAGTCTTGCATAAATGGATGGTGTGAATGAGTAATTTGTAAATGGTGATTTTTAGACATGGAGTTTTCAAGAAAAAATATATCGTATGTTATTGCCAAGGCTTTAACTTTATAAATTCCAGTCGAGCGACACTATTTTCGCCCTCTTTTTTATGAATGGGTGGCATATCTCCAAGGCATCATCCGTATCAAGATTAACTGAGTTTCTTATAATCCAACAGAAAATAGTCCAGCGGTGTTAAATTACACGATAATGGAAACCACGCAACAGGCAGAACTGAGTAAATGCACTCATCAAAAGATTCCTTCCACAAATTCATTGACTATACGGCATGTAACGCCCTCTTGTTAGAACCAAAGATTATACACATCAACAAACTACAGTTCAGGCATGAAGAAGTCATTAGTCATGACTCTATTTATAGCGTTTCTCGTCGACTGTAACATTATGGTCGGCTTCATTTTTGAAGATATATGGACCAACAACCTACAGTTCAGGCATGAAAAAGTCTTTAATCATGACTCTGTAGCGTTTCTCATCGACTGTAACATTATGGTCGGCTTCATTTTTGAAGATATATGGACCAGTGGTTTCCTCTACCCATAGAACACTATCTAACTCTGAACAACAATTTTGTCGTCTTCAATTTTTAAACGAGTAAGATCCTTCCGCAAAATCTTCGGTAAAGTGGATGGGCACAACTCCAATTATTATACCCGACGGCGGATGGGCTCAGTTGGGTTGGCCAATAACGTCTTCGGCTCGCACTGTCCGGCGTCTCTGCGGATCGTGAGAACCACTGGTACGAAACCAATCCATGGTTGCCTGAAGTACCGAATCTGCTGGACGGTTATGACAATCGAATATTTGTGGCGTGCGATGCGTGAATCGAGCCATTATTTTAGTAACAAATTTGCACGTTACGCGAACATTGTTTTAGGATACGTCTTTTCATTATGAAATGTCAAGCCAAACTGAGTATAAATGAAGTAACAAGTGTCAAAAAAGCCAACTCTGAGCGATGCTTTAAAGAAAGCCGGACGCCTAAACGCACACCCTTACAATATATCGTGAATTCCAGTCAATTCGAAGGATATCCTTGAAAGCTTTTTGAATTACTAACAAATACTCATCCCCTTTATTTTTTATTCATCTTTCCACCTACGACAGTAAGTAAAGTAACTGCTCTGGTTCAGGTGAAAAGATAAAACAGAAAGCTGCTCTATACTGCTCTAGATTAGAGGAACTATAGCGTGGATACTGAAATCTCCGTTTGATCAATGATCCAAAAAGGTCCAGAATCATTTCATAAGATTAACCGGTGAACTGCTTGACAGATGAGTTTTTATGCATTTCGCGACTGTGAACGACATTGGAATTTAAAAGAATATAAAAGAAATAAAGAGCTTTCAGAAACTATGGATTTTCGCAAATAAAGATTCTTCAAAGACCTTAAAGAGTGATGCCTCCATCGACTAAGCCATTTTAGAAGTCGAAAATTGTTTGTTTGACTAGCCATATACCAGAAAAAAAGTGTTTAAACTGAATCTTCCGGCGTTAAAGACTATGTTTCTCAGTTTACAAAATAGTTCTTCAAACAATGAGCCGGATTTAATTAATTGCAACTGTCTCAAAAACGGTGAACTGCAGAGCAGTCGATGTTTTACGCCTTTTGTGACTGTAAACATGGACACAGTACCACAGAAACCAACGGATTTCGGAAACTACGAGTTTTCTGAAATATGGATTCTTTTAAAAGCGCCAAGGTTGCTCTCTCCATCGATTAAATCAGTTTCTAAATGGTCCGAAATGGTTCCTTAAACCAGCCAATTACCAAAAAGAGAATTCGAAGAAAATATTCAAGCTGAATCTCTCTGTCGACTAAGTCTATATTTCTCAGCTTACAAATTACTACTGCAACAAGTTTACTACCGGATTCAGCAAACTGCAAGAGTCTCAAGCCCGGATGAATGCACTTGGTAGTAAGAGTTTTGATTCGAAAGATGATAAGAAAATGAAAAGAAATTTGACGTTTGATGTGAGTCATACCACTCTACAGAACCTAGGTTCGGTTCGGACAACATCGAAAAATTATTCTCAAAAGAGTTGAACTTCGTCAGATAATAACAAACCCACATTTTCATTGATTAAACCACTTCAAAGCTTGTCCACATCAATTTTCGCCAACTCAGGAACGACAAAGCCATTTTCATTGATAAAAACAATCATAAAAGCCAGCAGCTGTTCGGAAAAGGTCTTAAACTCTTGCGACTCTTTGTTCAGTGGATAGTTTAAAAATTTTTAATAAATAAATAACTGAGTTCAAAGTAGCACTACAAGCTCCAACAAATAGTTTAGTAATCCTATTTTCCGCCACTACAACTGGCTGGCAGCTAAACGACCTAAGCGACACATTTTTCACGCTCACGACTTGCTTAAGTGTTGGAATAAATTGATGCACTTTGCAGCTGTTGTTGTTATTGTTGATTGCATTTCCATTCTCTACTTTAACATTGTTGTGTAAATAATTAATGGATTCTCGGAACGCACAGGCGATGCCAGCTGCGCCCAGAGCTGCTACACCTACAAGGCACCTTCGGGTCACATGCTGGCACTTACACACACCCAGTTGTGAGAGAATGCTAGATGCTAGATAGCCGATATTGTTGTTGTAGCTGTTGTAGCAGACACTACAAGTGATTTGTTGTTTGCTCACTGCTAGTTTACTTGCTTACACGCCAAGCCAACACAGTCAAAGAAGAGTTAGTGAATTAGGATAAGCGATGCACACACACACACGCTCAAACACACTAGATGAAGTAGCGCCAAGCAGGAAGGATGACTGCAAGATTGCAGTGCAAAGACATGGTAGAGGTTATGCGAAAAGGAAATGTTTATGCCACCGGCGTCGTAACGGGGTTATGATAGGGGTTTATTAGGTCAATGGGTTAAAACTTCACTTGTTTACAAATACTACGGACGGAAGCATTAGTGCTTAGAGGAAGAAGAAGAAGAAGACGAAGCAGCAGCAGCAGAAGACAGTGAGAAATGCAGAGCAATAATAGCAGTAGCTAACTGCAAAAACGGCAGACTCTTAGCAAACACTCAACCCTGTGCTTATATATATATGTGTGTGTGATTGTGTAATCGTATGTAAAAATATATGCATGTAGTGGTAGTGGCAGTTGAAAATAAGTCATTAGGAATATAAATCGTGTTGTTGAGCACATAGCTTGGCTGGCTTTAAATGGGTTTTCGGAATAGTTTTTGCGCTGCATTGTTGCGGCGGAGGGCAGCGCTGCAGCGGCTGCTGGCAGATAGTCAAGGAAGGCAGCAGCGCCGAGATGCGTAAATAATTGAGAGAAGAGAAGTTAAAAGTTAGCGCAGAAAAAGTTAAGTGATGCGTCTTGCATCTTCGTTGTTCCGCAAAGGTAAAGGCAGGTAAATACACTTTGTGAGAAATGAGAGCAAATTGATTTCGTTTGAGATATGGGGGAAAGCTAATAGTTTCTTATTGTAAATAATAAAACTTAAAGGAAAATAGATGTTTATTGCGGGAATCAATTTTTGTTAAGGACCAGCTGAGTGCCAGAAGCTGATAAGGAATTGTGGAAATTAGTTTTCTAATAAAATGAGATTTTACATAAAATCATTTAAAAACAGTAAATTCATTATATGTATGTATAAAGGATAGAAGAAGATACGAGATATCTAACTGGTGATCCAACTGAGGTTGGAGTCATGTGTAGAAGTCCACGCAAGTGAGGAGTTTTTTACATATAGCTTACGCAGTTCCCGATTTCTGACCTTAGACCAAGTATCCTCTGGGTAGCTAAAGTGAGAAGGCAAAACATCCCTTCCACAGGGTTTTGCGCGGAGTTCGGGACCCGCCACGTCAAAAAAGACATGCAATGAAAAATAAAAATCAGCCTCGGATGAGAGACCCCCCTTTTGATGGCGACCATGGCAAACGAATTAAGGATTAAGATGGTGTGGGAGAGAGACTCCGTCGCCGAGTACTGTAATTCACACCGGTGGCTAAACGTGTAGCCACAATCCGCATCAAAGCGAAGTTCTTCAACATATCACTGATTTGTGCCCACGCCCCGACGGAAGAGAAGGACGATGTGACCAAAGATACCTTCTATGAACACCTATAACAGCTGCCCCCGCCACTATGTCAAAATCCTGCTTGGTGACTTCAACGGCAGGATGGGCAAGGAAGCTAGCTTTGGCACAAGAGTCGATAAATTCAGCCTCCACGAAGAAAAATCCCAAATTGGTTTGGAATGATGGACTACGCCGTAGCCCGAAATATGGTTGGGCAAGGAAGGTATCCTTGGCTCAACAGTCGGTAAATTCAGCCTCCACGAAGAAAAATCCCAAATTGGCTTAGATCGATGGACTACGCCGTAGCCCGAAATATGGTTGGGCAAGGAAGGTATCCTTGGCTCAACAGTCGGTAAATTCAGCCTCCACGAAGAAAAATCCCAAATTAGTTTAGAACGATGGACTACGCCGTAGCCCGAAATATGGTTACCTGTATTACTAGATTTCAGCATAGGGAAATTCATCAAGCTACCTGGCTGTCTCAAGATCGAAAAGCCACCAACAAAATCGATCATGTTCCCACTGCCGTCGGGTCTACGTAACCGGAACGGACCCGGATTTTTATCGATCCAAAGACTGTCAAGTCGGCAAAATTATGTCGCTACAACAACCACAATCATGTTGTGATAGACGGAAGACACGTTTCCAGTGTTTTTGACGTGCGTACGCTTCGAGGTCCTAGCATTGGCTCACAACAGACAGCCGTACGATTTTCTACTCGACTTGGACTCCTCCTCCCTAAGAGCAGTCATAAGCAACTCGGTATAAGGGAACTGTGGGATGGCATTTCTAGCTCTTTAGCTTGGCTTGCCGGCCAATCTATTCAAATACGCGGACAAAGGACTGATAAAGAACATGCATCAGCTTCTTTGTAGAATATGGTCGGACGAAAGCATGCCTGACAATTGGAATTTAAGCGTGCTCTGCCCAATTCACAAAAAGGGAGTCCCCACAATCTGTTTCTAGAGAAAATAATTCGAGCTCCAGATCTTAATAGAGAAGGTCCAATCTTCTATATTAGCCTATAGCTGTTGTTCCAAGCAAATTTGTGCTCACATTTTTGCAACCTTTCATTATTAAATATTTATACCCTGAACAGGGTATATTAAGTTTTTCACGACGTTTGTAAAACCCAGAAGGAAGCGTCGGAGACCCTACAAAGTATATATATAAATGATCAGTATGTTGAGCTGAGTCGATTTAGCCATGTCCTCCGTCATTTTCTCTTCAAGAAGCTGCTCATTTGTCGGAACGGCCGATATCGGACCACCAGATCGGTTAACTATAGCATATAGCTGCCATACAAACTGAAAGATCGGAATCAAGTTCTTGTATGGACAACTTTCACATTTGACAAGATATATTGACGAAATTTGGTATATATTATTTTCTAAGGCAAGAATGTAATCTCCGAAGAAATTGTTCAGATCGGTTAACTATAACATATAACTGCCATACAAACTGAACGATCGGAATCAAGTTCTTGTATGGACAACTTTCACATTTGACAAGATATATTCACGAAATTTGGTATATATTATTTTCTAAGGCAACAATGTAATCCCCGAAGAAATTGTTCAGTTCGGTTGACTATAGCATATAGCTTCCATACAAACTGAACTATCGGAATCAAGTTCTTGTATGGAAAACTTTCACATTTGACAAGATATATTCACGAAACTTGGTATATATTATTTTCTAAGGCAACAATGTAATCCCCGAAGAAATTGTTCAGTTCGGTTGACTATAGCATATAGCTTCCATACAAACTGAACGATCGGAATCAAGTTCTTGTATGGACAACTTTCACATTTGACAAGATATATTCACGAAATTTGGTATAGATTATTTTCTAAGGCAAGAATGTAATATCCGAAGAAATGGTTCAGTTCGGTTGACTATAACATATAACTGTCATACAAACTGAACGATCGGAATCAAGTTCTTGTAAGGACAACTTTCACATTTGACAAGATATATTCACGAAATGAAAAACTTGTTCAGAACGGATTACCATAGCACATAGCTTCCATACAAACTGGACACATAGTTACTAACAGAAATGCACCTGTGAAGGGTATTTAGCTTCGGTGCAACCGAAGTTAATGTTTTTTCTTGTTTTAATTAAACCCCACACCAAACACCAAAATTTTCGCATATCGCACCTACAGAGCAACAACATCGCATCAGTTAAAAACACCTTCAAATAACATTGAAGATAAAGTGGCTTTTAAACCATGAGTATACGCTTTATAGTCAAGCGTTTAATGCGAAATTGTATGCAAGTTTTCAACTGACTCATAGACAAGCCTTGCACTGGAAAGTTTTTTATTAACAATATTTTCGCAATTCTACCGCGTATGGCAGCACTTTTACTGCGCACACTGTATTTTATTAGATTTTTAACTTTTCTATTTGGCAACTACCAACTGTTGCCAGCAGAGCATCGCAAAACCGCCGCTATGCTCACAGCAGTTAACCTCACTTTCGAATGGAAGATAAACACAGACATAATCAAATAGCTTTTTTAGAAAGAAAAAAAGGACAGACACCACTTACAAACACAACTATCAAACAGGCTGAATGCACAAAGCATACGAAAATTGAAAACTGTGTAGAGGAAAGTCAAAAATTGCATTAGAACTAGTGAAAGTATGCGTTGCGCATTTTTTTAAGTGGAAAATGGCAGGAAAAAAAGAATGAAGCGACCGAGAACAAGCAAATCTGCAGCATTGCAATTTTATATAGGTACTCGGTGAAAAAAAAAAGAAAATAAAAAG
Source organism: Bactrocera correcta (assembly GCA_027475135.1). NCBI lineage: Eukaryota > Metazoa > Arthropoda > Insecta > Diptera > Tephritidae > Bactrocera > Bactrocera correcta. Next base: position 73,525,527 of record CM050325.1, read on the forward strand.
AAAAAAATAAGAAGAAAAAACAATGTTACGCAGCGAAAATAGAAAAGGTTGCCGGCTCGCAGTTCAAATCAACCGAATTGACGAGCAGCAAAAAGCTCAATCAAGTTTACTTTACTTCACTTTACTTTTATGAAGTCGATTGAGTTTTCCACATTGTTTCATAATGCCAGTAAAATAGCTGTAAAATGTGTATTTACTAAAGCGAAGCAGAACTGAAACGATTTTCCCGCAACAGTCGCTGCCAATTTTTTTACAGTTATGCTGTGTATTTGAAATGCCTTTAAAAGCTATTGGCTTGCGTGACTGAAATAAGAAATTGTAGCAGAAAAAGTATTTTGAAAAATAGTAAAAAATCATTGGAAATTGATTTCAAAAAGGATTTTCAATTATTTCTGTTGAAGATATGAACAAAGCTTTCAAGAAATTAAGTTATTACTTTGCATTTTTGAAAAAAAAAAAAACGTCAATAGCAGTGCTCTTTTGGAACGTATGACTTCCAAAGCTTATTAGAGAAGAAACTTCGAGTGAATGTTTGAATATGCAATATAATATAAAATTTATTGACTTTAAAAATTAATTTTTATCAACAATCTAGCTCAAAGTCGTTATTTTCATAATTATTAGGCAGTAAACTTCTTCGGCTACCAAGCAGAAGTCAACAAATTCTGAGTTGTAATATATATGTAGCTCAGGATCAAAGCTCTTAGATATTCATATGTATCCGAACAGAGATCACAACGCCTCAAAAGTGCCCAGTAGTCCGAAATTTATTAAACTAAACCTTCGTGAGTCCGTATAAAAGAGAGCAGGCCGCAGTAGACCTTAGATTGCAGTAAAAGCCGCAAATAATTTATATTCCATTCTACACATAATCACATTGACCAAAGGCTTGTATATGTTTTATAAAAACCGAGCTCACCCAAAGGGTAGCATCTTTTTGAAAGATGTAATAACTGTTCGATAGGAGAGAAAAAGTTGCTGAGCTAAAACTCTTAAATTAATTATTTCATAAGCACTCCAAGAATTGCAAATGATTTTTGATGTGCGAGCGAAAAAAGAGGGATAAAGTTGAATATAAGTATGCCTAAAATCAGTGAAAGAAAACCATTGGAACCTTTGGTGAAAAGGTCAATCTTTCAGATGGTAGTGATAGATTAGAATAGAAGTAAATTGAGGTTTAAACTGCGACCTAAACTCTATTGCGCCCCAACTGCTTTGACACGGACTCACAAAGCTCTCTCACCCAATAAATTCCAGCATTCTGTTGAGCGCTTTTTAAGCGATGTGATATCTACCAAAACATATAGATCTGAGGGCCGACAGTCTTTAGAACAGGCTATAAAAATTATACTTTTGAACTTTGTGAGGTGTAACACCTATAGGCGTGTTCATCAGCCGGCTCGTTCCCGGTTACCCCTTTATGACCTGACAGCAAGATGAGGGGCCATTCGGTTGAAGACTGTGTCAGTTGTGGCAGAAAAAGAGTACCGGTTTTAGAAAACAAAGATCTGAGGGCCGACAGTCTGCAGAACAGGCAATAGAAATAATACTTTTGAACTTTCTGAGGTGTAACACCTATAGGCGTGTTCATCAGCCGGCTCGTTCCCGGTTACCCCTTTATGACCTGACAGCAAGATGAGGTCCATTCGGTTGAAGACTGTGTCAGTTGTGGCAGAAAAAGAGTACCGGTTTTAGAAAACAAAGAGGCGAGCTTGAAGAGAAATTATATGTAGGAAGCCAAATTATATACATATATCCCAAAAATAAAACCGAAAAGGGATGCGAACAAAGACATGCCGAAATTATCTCCTCTTGTAACACATGCTAGTCGTGGCGCCTTTTTCTCTGCTCACATACTGAAGAGGAATATGTGGATTGGAAGAGGAAATCGAGGGAAAAGAGAGCTTTTTCAATGATGGGTCAAAGTTACATATGAGGGAACGTTGGAGTGGGAGTTTTCTGTAAGCAACCGTTTGGTCGATGACTTGTTCCTGTGTCACTTCAAGATTCTTTTGGCCTAGAATAAAACGCGAGAGAACTTCTTAACTGCTTGCCCCTAGCAAAGTTTATCTTCCGTGATAGTAGAAGCCCTTACTGGACATTGTCCAATAGGCATTCATGCGGTATTGTCAAGGTTGCATGGAAGAGGGTGAGATGTAAACATACAGGCACTTTCACCTCCATTGTTCAGCCTTTGTATGACTGAGGATGAAACATCTCGGCCGTCTTAACTTCGGCGCGTGAGGGAACATAACCGAAACTGAAATAAGCCGACTCAACATATGATAAGCTCAAAGCACTTTGTTGATTTGTAGGAGTCTTAGGAGCTTTAGGTAGCACAACGGTTTGGCGTTCCACGCTGTCCAAGCGAATTAGGAACGTCCTCTTAACCTAACCTATACTAACTTAGCCCTTAGAAAACTTGAGAGACAAGACTTGAACTTAAAGCCGTATACATTATCAGATCCTGGCAGAAGCCACCTATCGAGGTATAACAGCTTTAGATGGAGTCACTCCAGACTTTTACGGTGCCATATCTGGACTTTTACATGCGAACTCAAAGGTCGATAATTCAAAAAAGGCACCTCAAATCACATAAGTCGAGAAGGAAATCTGGTAACCAGAAATGGAAGGAAATGCAAACGTAGCATTGGATCACATAGAGCAAACCAACCTATAACCAGATTAAAACTTGATCAAAATATGTCTCAAAATTATTGAAAAGTACGATATTAAAAACTGGTTTCCCAAATTTACGACTGTCGTAAATAAAAACCGAAAAATTCGACCACAACAAATGTACATAATCAGATAAGCCATGAATTTCGTCATAAACTTTGAGAAGTTATGTTGAAGAGACTATCAGAGAGCCAATTCAAGCATTCAATTACTTAGACAAGCGACTGCGAAGGCCAGCCAAGCAAACCACTAACAACACCCGCGGGCGTATTCCTATACATACTTATATACAGTATATATACTTATGAATTTACTAAAACCCTTTAATGCGACTTCATGGTAAGCCACAGCAAAGTCGTTTCTATCTTCTTTTCTTTGACTATCAGCCTTGCGTGGCAGCTCAATCATCGTTTTTAATTAATTTTTGAAATGTCAAGCAACCAAGGAAATGCTATGAAATCTTCCGCACAAGCACAAAGGCCAAAATGGAGTCCATACAACAGTGAATGTCCTTGCAAAAATAATAGTCGAAGGCAGCGATAAGCAGACAGACACAGTGCTATGCGTACAGCGAAGAGACACAGAAGTACTTCGATTGTGGCATAAAGAGACTTATGAAAGCTGTGAAATTGTAGCCACAATGTGAAAGGAGATGGAGTTATGGTCACATGAGTAGCGCCACAGGGCAAAGTGGTTTACATCATGAGTTAACAGTGTGCAAGAATATTAAGGGACCACCGACTGTGGAATTGTATTTAAGAATACCAAGTTTGGTCAAAGAGTTGACAGTGACGCAAGAAAATGGTAAATTGTGGTTTTTTGAACACAATGTAGAAAGGGAGGGAATATTCGTAAAATGAATGATGTTATTAAATTTGTTTTTTAAAACAGAAAGCATTCTCCATGAGAGCCTAAAAAAAAACAAATCGAATTATGTGTCGAAATGTCGAATGCTGGATAAGGCTTACGGTGTTTCAGTTCTATCAAAAACACAATCCCACGAGTGGTACAAAGATCTAAAAGACGGTCGAGAGATCTTTGAGGACATCCCTCGTTCTGGACGATTTTCCCACGAAAAAATATTAAAAACTGAAGGATATGGTGCTTGAAAATCGTCTGGCAAGTGTTAAAAAAACGGCAAGAGAGCTCGACATCCTCGCATCCGTTGGAATGATTTTGGTGGATTTTTTGGGGTATGAAAAGCGTTCTCGCCGCCCAGTCCCAAAAAATTTTTTTTTTTCAAAAAGAGTCCGTAACAGGTCTCTTTGGACATGTTTTATTGTGTATTCCATCCCACATTCCTGAAAGATTAAAACTGCCCATGGGACAAGGGTTAGAATTTGAACCCGGGCCCAAACCACAAAAACCAGCCGAAACCGCACAAAAATCAAGTTGAAGCTCAGGAGCTAAGGGCCATCCCAAAAAAGTACTTAGAAAAATGTTTCGAGGACTATTGATGAAAAATTAAAAAATTTCATTTACAATTTCCTTTTACTTTTTTGTCACAATGTAAAGCCCTCGGCCCTATTGGCTAAAACCTGAGGCAAACAATTTTCACAATCCTACTTTGAGACGAATTTTTACCAACAAAATAATTCACTATAGACAGAAACAGGTAGTAGGCACTTGGTACCAGGTCCGGACTTTTGGACGAATAACTAAGCATATCCCAACTAAGCCCAGGGAGTCTCAGCCGAGTCACTGTCGAAGTATATGGCCTGGCATTGTCCGACTGGAACACAATTTCGCTCCTAAAGGGCCCAAAGCCGGCCAGTCTAGGCAATTGCTTCCAACAGACGGACTAATTGTTGACAATACAGGTCTAAATTAAGACCAACAAAATAATTCACCACAGATAGAAATAGATAATAATCACTTGGTGCCAGGTCCGGACTTTTAGACGCATGTCTAAGAACCGCACAATATACACAGCCTGGCGTTGTGAAACTGAATTTTGCTCCTAAAGGTCAAAGCTGACCAGTCTGGGAAATTACTTCCATCAGACGGACCAATTGTGGTCACTACAGGTCAGAATTAAGAGTTTGACCGTAGAGAAAACCAACTCATAAGAGATGACTACTCCCAATCCCACCAGCATACATAGCAAACCAGGCTTCTCACCTTTG
>CM050325.1:73530831-73639472 GCA_027475135.1 Bactrocera correcta
AGAACTATTATATTAAAGATCCTTGAAAACAAAAATTAAGCTAGATGAAGAAGTTGCCACATCAAGGCTGCAAATCGTTGCTGATTCACTTTAAAAATGCCAATTTAAACTTTCACCATGTGATTTATACAAGAAAGTGCACTCAAATAACAACATAATAGCCAATTGCCCATTAAACTTGAATATTACAAATTCCAAATCCTTCAGCGGCCATTCATTATCAAAGTCTCTAAATCCACACAAATACTATTGCATTTTCAAGTACTCTTTCGACTAAGTTACATACACTCGAGGTCACAGCGCGTTTGGTGGGAGGACGACGAGTGATGTTAGGCTGACATGTTCCATGCTCATTAATCTTAATTCGATGCTGGAGCCTGGTCGGTACAGCAATCGATGCCAGACAAATGGACGTGTGCGATTTGCCGCTTAAAAATGGACATCAACAAGGCAGAAGGACATTCGTTGCAGTCGTCGCAGGCAGATAAAAACGGAGCATAGCAATGGCATGACCAAAAAAAAAAAAAAACAAAAAATACAGTGATGAAGAAGGTAAAAGAAATAATGAAAATTGACTCAATGCAATTGAGATGCCAAGGACAGCGGCACAAAAAGCAACTAGCCACTCGTTTGCGAAACTACAAATTGTTCTACATTTCGTGACACTCACACTAGCGCTTCGTGCCACGCATGAATTGCTGCGCTCAAACCAAAGTTAAAAATCAAATACCCTGACATTTAGGTTTTAGCAAACGAAACAGCACCGACTCTGGCTGTGGCAGGCGACAGGACATTGCAATTAATGGGATTTCATTAGCGTGCACTTGCTCTTTAATTGATGCAACTGCAAATTGTGTGTGTGTTTGTGTGAGAGCGAGCGCTGCAGAGAGCAGTACTAGGTTACATAACATGTGGTGGGTCAGTATTTAGGTGATCAGTCTGCAGTCAACACATCCACATTTGCGTTCGCCGAGTCTTCGCAATTGCACTAAAAGCTTGCACTGATAAGCTTACGCGGATTACAACAGGGGACGGGGCGACGTTGAACGTTCCACTACAACAGCTGACTCCGGTCGGGTATTAAGTCATGAACATATGTCTGCAGATTGCATAGAAACCAAGTACATACTATATATTCCTACAAATGTGTCCGAGTGCATTTTATTTAGTATTTGGTTTAATTGTTGGCGGTGGCTCGGAGCGTTTTGTCAAATATAGCGAGGAAAGAAGTGCGTGCATTTGGTTTTGGTTAGGTCAAAAGTCTGCGAGAGCTATGTGTAGGTTATGTTGACGCTTGTTTCTTTTTACTTTCTTAAATATATGTAAATGAAATTTTAAATTGAAGTTGTCTTATTTCGTCGTGTAAGCTTTGATTTTTCCGCAGTATGCAAAAAAGCACATCACAAGGTCCGAAAGTTCTTCCTTGCGAAATACGGTTCAGAAAGCGCTGCTAACAGATTTTGACACTAATTTGACATGTAATCTTATTCAACTTTTCATATGGTAGGGTCTTAAAGCTTTAAGTTTCTTGGAAAAGCTTTTATATAGTCTTAGTCGCGTCTAAATTGCTCTTAGGAGTTTGATACTGCTTTCTAACCGGCAACTTTTTATAGAAATAAGAAAATTTTTGCTCGACGATATTTTATCTGTTTTACTGTGCCCCAAAAATAAGGTGACTTTTGAATATAAACTCGAAGGATTTGGAGAATTATTTTTTTTAGGTTGGTAGTACTGGCAGTCACATTTATGTCAATTTTCATGTCAAAATATTCATTAGTGCTTGTGACACGTGTCGTTTTGGGAGCTGCTAAAAGTGAGTTTTTCGTTTTTTGCGATGTCGAAATTTGTTGAGCAAAGAATTTGCATTAAATTTTTTTACGGAATCATATTTCTGCTGCGGATACGTTGAGAATGAAGCAGAAAGCCTTTGGTGATGAGGCTATGTCTAAAAAAAATGTTTACAAGTGGTATAGTGAGTTCTAAGCCGGCCGTGAACGTGTCGAAGACGAAGAGCGTCCAGGGCGACCATCAGCTTCAACCGACGAAGCTCATGTTCAACAAATCAAAGATTTGATGTTGAAAAACCGTCGATTAACAATTAGAGACCTTGCTGATGAAGTTGGCATATCGAAAGGCTCAGCCAACACCATTTTGAAGGATGTTTTGGGCCTCAAGCGCGTCAAATCTCGACTGGTACCGAAAACATTGAATTTTTTGGAAAAAGGCGTCGCATTGAAGTATGTGAAACGATGCTTTCCGACTACCAGGCTGTCATGAAATGCATTATAACTAGCGTTGAGACTTGGATCTATGCTTACCATCCCGAAACAACCGATCAATCGAGCGAATAGTGGGCCAAAAGAGAGCCGAGACCAAAAAAATTGGCTGTTGGCTGTTTTCTTCGATTATCGTGGTGTTGTGCATTATGAATTCCTTCCAACCGGTCAAACAGTCAACAAGGAATATTATTTAAACGTTATATCGGCCTAAAGAGGCCGGAATTGTGGAAAGACAATTCTTGGTTTTTACACCACGATAATGCACCATCCCATACTGCCCTCGTAATTCGTGATCATTTTGCCAAAAGCTCAACCCATATCGTTCCGCAACCACCATATTCACCTGGTCTGGCGTCGTGCGACTTCTGACTCTTCACCAAGCTCAAAAGACCGCTCCGGGGACACCGTTTTTATACGATAGAGGAGATTCAAGCCGCAGCGAAGACTGAACTGAAGGCCATCCCGGAAAGTGACTACAACCAGTGTTTCGAAGATTGGAAAATCCGTTGGCATAAGTGCATTGCATCCCCTCCCGATGAACTTTGTAGGGGATGACATTGATTTGGAAGAATAAATAAAGAATTTTCAAAATAAGTACAATGTCATTATTATTTTTTGGGCACAGTATTTGTTCCAAATTTCTGGAGCGGTGTTTTAGTGGCCGATGTTCTTTGGTCTCAGTATTAGAAAATTTGCATCCTTAAAGGCCTTTGGCGTTTCTTGGCCTCTATTTATGTTCTTAAACTAATCAAGCATATTATAATTCTTAATATACGTAATTCTGTTGTAGCAAATTATTTTCGGTTGTGACTTCGGATCATTTTGATGTTACAATGATCCAGCTCGAAGATCATGAAAAAATGCTATTCAATAAGTATATGTATATGGTCTGGATGTTGATTGGCTTGTTTTTTGTCGGTTTAAAATTTGTTGGTATTTTTTGAATACAACTATTGTCATACGATCGATTTCGAGTCATTTTATTTAGAGTTGTATCAAGTACTAAAGTAAGATAGTAAACTTCGCCAAAATATAGAAGAATATCTCAGTAATAGGTATTCCTTGTATACCTCCTTTGAGCTTCTTATTCTGCAGATTTAGCGATTGCTGTTCCTAAGAAACTACAAAAGAAAATGAAGGTCCTTTAATGTTAGGTTATGTTTGGAGGTCCATCCTAACAGGGATCTCACTTGGACAGCTTATAATGCCTGTCTTTTGTGGTACCTTAACACTTCTATATCACAAATTTATTGAGACGGCAGTGTCTTCTAAACGCACGTGCAGGAGCGGAGCAAGGTTGCCCTCTATGTGTAGCTCATCGGCTTTGCAGTTGCCAACGATTCTGCTGTCACCAGGAATTCAAAACAATTTTGCTGATTAAGCAGCTTTGTTCTATTTCTAGTGAGGAAAACACTTTTTGAATAGCTTCGCAGTCGGGTGAATGGTCACCTCCCTGAAAGACGCTGCACTTCGTACCAGACATCTGTCGCCAATTAGCTAGTAGTCATTTCTGCCTGAAAAGCATTGCAATGGTTCGTTAGCCTAAAGCTAAAATTGACGGAGAGCTCTAGATAGAAAACTCGCCCTTTAACCTTCATTGCTAGCTTCGACCTACTCGTGAAAAAGTTCATTGCTCCCCTACTCCATTCATATATTCCTCATTGGTGAAGCCACTTCGATGGGCTTTGTTGAAGAGTCTTCTGCGCGAAAATATGATCTCCGTTAGCTCCAATATCCAACAAAGGAGTTTCTTTTACCTTTAAGAGTTTTTGGAAGACAGAAGCTTTCAATAGCTCGGTGCTACACACAGAGCTAAAGACCTCGATGAGCTCAACAATCGCGCCCGTGGTTAGGTTCGTGTCCTGGCTAAATCATGTCATCTGAATGGATAAAAACACTCTAGCTTTGAGAGTATTGAAGCCAGTTCCTGTCAGGGAAGCAGAGGAAGGGAAAGATTTCCCCTTTGTTAGAAAGAGCAGGCGAAAAGAACGACTAGCGCGCTAGTGTAATCTCAGCTATTCTCGCGTAATAGGTGTCTACGCCAATAAAGAAGAAGCAATAGTTCTATGTACTTACATATAAGTAGATATGGTTTGACTACAACAAATGTTACTGTAGAAATACAAGTATACAAGAGTTAAAACTATGCAATCTCGTGAAGATATCGAGTTTTTTATAAGCTTTGGGCTTTATTACCTTCAACAAGCGGAAGCAATTAAATTAAAATTCTACAATGATGCCATAATGAAGTGACTGTGCCAACGAAGCGGCAAAAAAGACAGTTGAATAAAGCGATGAAAAATAAAACAAATAAAACTGAAAACGAAATCGAAAAAGTTCAAAATACAAAAATGCGAGAAATTATAATTCCACTGGTGTAAAGACTCTCCGGCATTAAACCACGAAGAAAACGTTATTAATTGCGTGTTTCGGAATTTGGCGGCTGTCTTGGAGAAATTTCACATTTTTTCTCTGAAGAAAGTGCCTTTAAATGTTTCTTGTTGCATTATACCGAAGTGCAAGTGGCACTACTGGCTCATTTGACGCACTCGCATGCCAAGAACAACAACAGCAATGAGCGCTAAGCCGACGCAGCTGCAGCCGACTTAAATGTGAGAATTTTCTGATTGCCATTTTAAATTATGGCGCGATTTTTTCTTGCTTTCTTCGCTCACTCGCAAGCAATTTCTTTTTCTTTTCTTTTCTGTTGTAGTTGTTGTTGTTGCAGTCTTGGTTGTACAACATAGCCGCAGATTGTTGCCAACATAATGGCATTTGTAATGTCGGAAGTATTGTCGCTTGGCTAAAACGCATTCTTTTGCCTTTTCGCTTGGGCTGTCGGGTGAGCGATGTGCCAAGGACGAAGTACACACACACATACCTACACATATATATATATATATATATGGTTTGTAGCGCTTCTCTACTTGTACATAAATCGTGGTTGGGTGTTAAATTACTTGCTGAAATGGCATGACATTATTTATGTCAGCAATTAAATGCATTTTTCACCAGAATACATTTTGGGGCGGCGAAAAAAATCTTAATAGCGAAATGAATGCAACAGGAAAACATTATCCGAAATAGTGGATTTCAAGTTTGTGCGAGTATGGGCCAGTGTGTTACAAGCGTATACCGTTATAAGTGCATACATACGTAAAGTGTTACGTATGCTCTTAATTTATGTACAATAAAGTTCGTCTGAATGGCAACGAACTACATTTTAATGACCGAATTATGCGAAATTCTTTAAAGCTTCAGCTTGGGTAGCGAATAGTGGAATCTTACATTAATTGTCCACTATTTCACTTATTGTAGGGATTTTAGTGATATTTTACCCTTAATGCCTTCGGACTACTCAGAGGTTTCAAGACCGTATTATACTCTTGAATGACCCAAAGTGGTGATCTAGTGGCTAATATTCAGGGCATATTGAAGTTAGAAGTTAGGAAACTAATACGACTGTGTAAATTGACGTAGAGCAACACTAAAAAGAAGAACCTTTCCGAGATGTTCGAGGTTTCCGACAAGCGGAATCTCTATTGTGTGACTTTTTTATTCTAATAGACTATGAGGGTATGACATTGTCTGATGAGTCGGAACGACGAGCTGTATGAGATATACGACGACATTGAATAGTTCAGCGAATCAGGAAGCGGCTGTGCTGGCTAAGTAATGTTGTCCGGATGGAGGAGAACACTCAGGCTTTCAAGGTTTTCGGTGTTCAGTATCCGCCTGGTGGAAGCAGAGGGAGAGGAGGACTACCACTTCGATGGAAAGACCAGATGGGGAAGGACCTGGTTGGTATCTCGAATTGACGCCAATTAGCGAACAGAAAAAACGACTGGCGCGCTATTATTAACTCGGCTATAATCACGTAAGCGGTGTCTACGCCAGTAAAGAAAATAAGAAGAAAAAAAACTCTCTTGGTTTGCTGGAAGAAAAGCATTAATCGAATGGAATCTATTCCGACGACAATCGGCTAGCGGAAATGATCCTCTTTTTTTGGCAACGACTGTAATTTCGGCGATCTATACCTAGGTCTCTAAATTTTAGGTTAACAACGCAGGAAGAAAATTGTTGTCAAAAGATTAAGAATAAATCCACCAATCCATCACTCGACTTAAATGTGCACCGGTAGAGCAAGCATGAACTATGTCATCAACAGTTTCAATACTAACAGAAGCGGTCATGTATTTAATATGAAATATCCAAGTTTCTTCTATGTAGCAATACAGACCAGAATACCTTAAAAATGCTGTTTCCGAAAAACTCTTTAAATGATTTGATTAGATCTAGTTCTGAAGTAATTAAAAGTCTGGTAACTACATAGTTTGAATACTTTTAAGATATTTGAAGTCTGTTCCGAGTCAAATGTGTTCAGGATCAGCTTTATGGGAACAAAAGTAGGAAATAATTTTATCTAGGCGTAAACTAGTATGTACTTGTATACTCTCGCAACAAAGTTGCTAAGGAGAGTATTATAGTTTTGTTCACATAACGATTATTTGTAAGTCCTAAAACTAAAAGAGTCAGATATAGGGTTATATACCAAAGTGATCAGGGTGACGAGTAGAGTTGAAATTCGGATGTCTGTCTGTCCGTCCGTCCGTACAAGCTTTAACTTGAGTAAAAATGGAGATATCATGATGAAACTTGGTACACGTATTTCTTGGCTCCATAAGAAGGTTAAGTTCGAAGATGGGCAAAATCGGCCCACTGCCACGCCCACAAAATGGCGAAAGACGAAAACCTATAAAGTATCATAACTAAGCCATAAATAAAGATATTAAAGTGAAATTTGGCACAAAGGATCGCATTAGGGTGGGCGTGGCCCCGCCCCCTAATAAGTTTTTTATACATATTTCGGAAACTACTATAGCTATGTCAACCAAACTCTACAGAGTCGTTTCCTTCAGGCATTTCCATATACAGTTAAAAAATGGAAGAAATCAGATAATAACCACGCCAACGTCCCATACAAAGGTTATGTTGAGAATCACTAAAAGTGCGTTAACCGACTAAAAAAAAACGTCAGGAACACTTAATTTTACGGAAGAAATGGCATAAGGAAGCTGTTGACTTTTTTTGAAAATTGAAAATGGGCGTGGCGTCGCCCACTTATGGACCAAAAACCATATCTCAGGAACTACTCTACCGATTTCAATGAAATTTGGTATATAATATTTTGTTAACACCCTGATGACATGTACGAAACATGGGTGAAATCGGTTCACAACCACGCCTTCTTCCAATATAACGCTTTTTCGAATTCCATCTGATGCCTTCTCTGTATAATACATACATATAAATGAAAATACAATTCAAAACTTAAAGAACACAAATTGATCTAATCTAATTAATTTTGCAGCAAAATGAAAAAATATATAAATGACGGATAATGAAATCTCGATTATCATTTTATCATGCGAGAATATAAAATGTTCGGTGACACCCAAACTTAGCCCTTCCTTACTTGTTTTTTTTTAGGTAACGATAATATGGAGACTCATTGGTCCCTTCCTTCCATCGACTTCGTCCTTGCCAAAGAATCATAAATCTTTCGTAAAATCTTTCGCTCAAAAAGTCGTAACGCCGACTCTTCAGATGTTGTCATAGCCTATTCCTTTATTCAAATATCACTCACTAGAGTTGTGCGCCACGTAAAAAAAAAAAAACACCCTGTGTAAACAACAAAACAGCTTTGGATGAGAGATTCTCCTTTTGAGGATATCTACCCAGGATAAAATCACTAAAAAGTTATAAAATCGGTTTCTCGGTTGTCACGTACTCACAGAACCGACTCTCTTCAGAGCGAGCTGGTGCGGCGTTTACTCTGAGGTTAGTTTTTCTTTATCAAAGCTGATAATATTTTGAACTTTCTGATATATAACGATTCGACTAAGCCATCAACATTTGCCTTTCCTAAGATTTAGTTCGAGATTTAGTTGAAGGAAGACTAGCCTATGTACAAGTTGCATTGTGGGAAAGGTAGGAAAGTGTTTAATACGGCAAATAGCTTTTTATTAACCCTTTGGTTACTATTTTGTTTTTTGAAAAATTTAAAAATTCTGAATTCTAAGTTCTTTTTGAGAGTAAATATATTTTTGGCATCTCGACTTTAATTTACTTCTCCGTAGTAGTACAAAATTTGAAATTGTGTGATATTCGGGTCACAATGATCCCGCATTCCTTCTGTTGGGTTAAAAAGTACTCATCAATATGAAACTAAATTGCATAAAATAGAAGTGGAAACTATTTAGTTGGCTTAGCCAAACACTAGTGATAATACATACATACAGCGTTGCTTACAAATGCAACTCTGTGTTGATTTCTATTAATTTCTAACTACTAAATGCATTCGATTGCGCCAACGCAAATAAATTGGGAAAAATATTAAATCCCTTTTCGCATGTAGAAAATCCATTTTAGCCTTCACGTGCCATTACGAACCATTACAAACGCAGCAATGGCATTTTAAAAATACATAGAAACACTTAAATGACATTGACAAAACTGGCAGCTGGCACAAACAGATTTCGTTCATGTGCCGAAGTGTTCAATGAAATTTTAATGACGATTGCAAAACACATTTGGTCGGCCTGCGGCTAAAACTAGTTGACGATATTTATCACTTTTTAGCCATTCATCAGCGGTGATTGCAATGAAACCCCGTTGAAGCACAAATAAATATAAACAACAACGCACAGCGGCAAATGCTATGCTAAACTAACTAGCGGCATAAAACTGTTTATATGTATGTGATATATCATTTATAATATAAAATGCGCATTCTATTGCAAAGCTTTAAACATTTATTTACGTATTTATTTTATATTCATTGCCCTCTCAGTGCCGCCTGTTAAGCGTGCATTCAATATAACGCGGCAGCGCAGTAAGCGTTTTATGTTTGTGTGCGTGTGTGCTGCTGCTGATGCGCATTTTTATATTTAACCCAAAAAAAGTGAAAATGAAATGTCGTTGCAATTCTAAATTACAATTCGCATGATTGATCACCCTACTAAGGGCTGTCAATACGGGCGCACAGTGGTGCTATGTTGATGAATAGCGAGAAAATAAAAAACATAAAAAAACGTTTACTTCGACTGCGCAGTTGCTATAATACTCTCACAAACATTAATAAAATAGATCCACACTCGATTTTGATTTGTAAGTTTGTATGTCAACTATATGCTATAGTGGTCGGACCTGAGCAATATGTTCGTAGATTTTAACGCACTGATATTGGGTAATATTGGATCGAATAGGCCACGTCCAGCACGCAGTGAAGAAAATATAGCAGCCGTCGCTGAGAGTGTACACGGGGGAAGTCGATTCGGCGCCGTTTGTAGCAACTCGGACTAACGTATGGAACGGCTGGGCGCATTTTACGTCAAGATCTTAAATTGCAACATAAAGCTTTTGCAAGAACTGAAGCCGCTCGATTTTCCAAGAATCAATTCGCTCCACGGGCTCTTGAAAAGTTCCAAGAAGATCTGACGTTTTCGAGCCAAATTTTGTTCAGTGATGTCGATCGCGTGATAACACATACTTAGCCTTTTTCCTGTGGGAATATGTAAAGTCTAAAGTTTATGTGGACAATCCGGCTTCGATTCAGGCCTTAGAGCAAAACATCACGCATGTTATTCCTTAGTTACCAGTTGAAACATGCTCAAACGAGTCTTCCAAAATTGGACTCAACGGATGGAACAACAGAGACGTAGCTGCAGCCAATATTTGAAAGAGACAATCTTGAAAATATAAATGCCAAAGAATGTTCTATCGAATGATAATAAACATTTCCCAATAAAATTGAAGTTTCTGTGTTTTTTTTTTTCAAAAAGTTGGGAATCTCGAAATGGATCACCCTTAATATGAAAATATATTTTTACAAATATTTTAACGGGCCTTCAGTACAAAATATAAATGTACCTTGAGCATTACCCGAAATGTACCCATTCTCAGCGTAATTTCGTTCTAGAAATGGCTTTCGAACTTATAAGTTCAGGTGCCTAGAATATCACTTAATCTTAAAACTGACTATCTTCGGAGTGAATTAGTGCGGGGTCTGCTCTGATGTCAGGTTTTTCTTGTTGTTTTCCACATTCTGATGCCTTTTCTAATTTCGGCTGAAATGAAAGCGAGTCGGCTTTCCGTTGTTTTCTTGTGTTCTGTGGTCTGACCTCCGGCTGATTAACGACTAAAAAAGAGCAACTGCGAGATCTTTCTGGTTTAGAGTGAACTGAAAAAGTCCTTCGGAAAACTAGCTCTTAGTAAAGCCAATCACGCCGCAATTGTAGATGTTCAGACTGGACACTTTCCAATAGGTTTACCCCCAGTGCGGCTAAATATGCTGTCGAAAGTGCTTTATCAAAGTTGTATACAGGAAGGTGAGGTGACCAGTTGCCAGACTGAGATTGAAATATCTCGGTAGACATATCTTTTGCGAACCTAGTGAAGAGGCTGGGATTGATATCAGCCGCTTGAATAAAAATGCTGTAAGTTTAAAGCACTTTGCGAGAGGTATTTTGGAGCAAAATATTCTGGAGAATTATTAGACTTCTACTTCTTTTTAAAAATTCTACACTCTCAGGAAATCTTAGTCCTTTCTTTTTGGATTACGTTAACAAATTTTATTAATCCAATTGCTAATCGAAGACTTCTTAAGAATTCTCCAAGTGCGCCCACTGTAACGCGACGAGTACAATCAGGTTAATACTACTGTAGTGTTATCTGATGAATGGGGGAAATGAAGGCACCACAGCAGCATCGTTACTCAATATACAACCTTCCATACATATGTATATGCGCGTAGATATGTACCATTTCTTTATTGTTTGACGATCATTTATCATTGCAGCGTGAATGCAATGAATGACAAAGTGCAATTTACACAGACAAAAAATATGCATTGAAAATTTAATAGAGCACACAAAAGTGCACCAACAAACAGATGCGTTCCTTTGAAGTGATGAATAATGAAGTTATCAGCTGTGACAAAATATTAGAAAGTGTGAAAGTGCTATGTGAAAAACTGAACTGTTTTTAAGTAATAATTGAGGAAAGATTGAAAAATGTTATGGCTAAAGAATATAGTATGATCGGTATGGATATCTGAAAGAACATGCCATTAAGTTTAATTCGGACTTTAGCTTGGTTCGTGGCAAAATTACTGCGACCTCCAAGTTCCTATACTTCTAGCTAGATGTTTATAATGAGCTCAATAATTGCACTTTCTAATTCGAGGGAGCTGGAACAATAGCAAAGTAGCTTTGGAAAAGTCATCACTTAGGAAACTTGTTAAAACAGTGCAAACTTCCGCGAACATCTAAAAATGTTTCATTAACGAAACCTACACCATACCATTCTCATCGGGCTTGAGTCATTCTTTCCTTCATTTTCCACTTCCGGGATCATTTAAAAATTTTCCTTAATTCAAGTATGTCATTATTATTGTACATAATGTCTTCTCTTTTTTCATTTCTCACCAATTTTACGAACGTCTTGGACGGTGTAACGAAGCTTTCGTCAAGAATGGCTGTCTTGAACTCACAATATTCCGAGGATTGCGGGCGTTTATTTCGTTTTTCACAGAACTTTTGAGTGAGTCTGAATCTGGGGATTTGAGTTTCCAGATGCCTTGTTTCTCATTAGACGTTCAGTGAACTTGTGATAGAGAAATTGGATAGTTTAGTTCGCAGTGGAGCATGTCACACCGTCTTGTTGAAACTAGAAACCATGTACTGGTACCCATTTGCTGGTGAAAAATTCCTTTCTTTGCTAAAAACATTGCCCAGAACCTCAAATTTTAAGGGCTGTGATAAGTTGACGTTGAGCAATACCAAATGTTCCGCCAGTATCGGGAAGAACCTCTCCGAGCCTTTCGATACCAAACGAGGTTTCAGACAAGGCGAATCCTTAACGTGCAATATATTGATATCATTGGTCTCAACATCCGCGCTTTTCCAGATTGCATAAAGAAGCAAAGCAAATAGGTCTGGTAGTTAACGAGGGCAAGACGAAATATCTCCTGTCATCAAACAAACGGTCGTCAAATTCGCGACATGACTCCCACGTCACTGTTGACAGTCATAATTTTAAAGTTGTAGATAACTTCGTCTATCTTGGACACAGAATTAACACCAACAACAACGTCAGCTTTGAAATCCTACGCAGAACAATTCTTGCCAACAGGTGTTACTCCGAAAAGAGAAGGAAATTGAGAAGTGAAGTCCTCTCTCGACAAACAAAAACCAAACTCTATAAGTCGCTCATAATTCCCGTCCTACTATAAGGTGCAGAGGCTTGGACGATGTCAACAACGGATGAGTCGACGTTGCGAGTTTTCGAGAGAAAGGTTCTGCGAAAGATTTATGGTCCTTTGCGCGTTGGCCACGGCGAATATCGCATTCGATGGAACGATGAGCTGTACGAGATATACGACGACATTGACATAGTTCAGCGAATTAAAAGACAGCGGCTTCGCTGGCTAGGTCATGTTGTCCGGATGGATGAAAACACTCCAGCTCTGAAAGTATTCGACGCAGTACCCGCCGCGGGAAGCAGAGAAAGAGGAAGACCTCCACTCCGTTGGAAGGACCAAGTGGAGAAGGACCTGGCCTCGCTTGGAATATCCAATTGGCGCCACGTAGCGAAGAGAAGAAACGACTGGCGCTCTGTTGTCGACTCGGCTATAATCGCGTAAGCGGTGTCTACGCCAGTAAAGAAGAAGAAGATTTCGGCGCATCGTTTCGTTGTTGAGTGTGAGTGAGTTAGTATTGCTTCGAATTGAGACTATTCCTGACCTAGAAGATGGCGTACCCTGTACATTTAAAAGTTCCTGCACATATAATCACGAAATATACTTAAAGCCTTGGAGAGCACGAAACTTAAAGCTACTGCCAATAAAGACACGCTAACATTTTTATAGACCACCTGAAGTGTGGCTTTTACGAGCACCCACTAAAAAGGGTAGCGCCGCGCTCGTTTCCCGCACTAAATGTCATCATTGCGTTGCGCTTTAGGAAATTTGTAAGTGAAAGTGTGTGTATGTGTCTGTCGACACTTCAGCTTACAACGAGCAATTCGTACCCTCACAAAATGTAGCCGCTAATAGTTTCTAATGCCAGCGCGTCTTCAAACATAACACCGCTAAAACCAGCTAGCAATGAACTTGTCGTGTAATATCTTATTTATCTAAAGTAAAAACGCAGTGAAAATGTTATTTCAGCAGAAAATTTGCAGCAAGTAGCGGAATGCAGTGCCAGCGGAAAGAGAGGAAGGGCAGAGTGTGCAGGGTACTTGTGGATTTTGCGGTTAAGATTAACATTAGGGGGGCTTAAAGTGGCGCGAGCGTTTGTATGGCAAGCGAGGCTGGGCAGGTGGGCGAGAAAATTCGCATTTGCAGCATTTCAGAACTTCAGAATTTCGAAATTTCGGTGAAAGTGAAGTGAACCACTCACGTGTGCAAGGCGATATGAAAAAAGCGCACGTATGTGTGTGAGTGTGCGCGGCTGTTGGTGCTGCTATCGGTGTGCGCTTGATGCGCTAACGTCATTTGGCTGAAAGTGCAACAACAAGAATCGCTGGTACAACAACAACGGTTGGTGCTACAACCAATGCTGCTACAATAACTATACAGTTGGGCCACCGCCGCTGCACTTGCCACTGCTGCCGCGCACGGATATGTGGCAGCTTTGGCGGGAATTTGCCACTTTAAAACGGAAATACTACAAATGCGCTATGAGTAAATGGCTAAGTGAATGAGTGAGCAACTAAGTGAGTCGACGAGTGTTTACCCATGCTTGTATGCATGTGTGTGGGCGTTTCAAGCGCAGTCATGTTGCTTTGCAGGGCAAAAGCAGCGCGCATTGCTACACTGCGCTGTCGGCGAGCGTGTTGGGGTACGTTCGATGCGTGACAGTGCATGATTTATGAAGGCACGTTGCCGACGTTGCAACTGCGCATGGATGTGTGTGATTTTGAGGAAGGATATGTGCTTACAAATACGCGAAAAAAGGAGAAAAAAACTACTTAATCATTTATGTGGATATAATGCGCATCTCTATGTTTGTTTATAACCAATAAGCTACCCAGTTGGCAAACATTTAGTTTGCTAACTTCAAATCGGTGTGGGTGAAATCGGTTTATGGTCTTGTGGCTTCAAAAGTACGGCATTGGGATATTCAGTATCATCAGTCACTTGAAATCACTAACGATAATTTTCGAGAACCACATTATATCGATAAATTATCGGATATGTAAACTAAAGCTACCATATGGTAACATATTTTCAAGCAGAAGGAGTAATTAAAATATTTTTGTTTAAATTTTGTTCAAGAAGCAGTCACTCCTTTAAACTTTGAAACATCTGTGAATCGATTTTCGCACTATTGATAACTTCTTTTCTCAGACATGTGATTTTTGTTTGTCAAGTATGGATAATTTTTCCTCTTTAAAAATGTATGGAAAAAAATTATAAAAATTTTGATATAAAATTATCGATAAAAATACATTTATCGATACAAATCGATAAACTTTATACAAAGTTATCGAAATCATGAACATAATTGCGAATAAAAAAAGCTTCTCCTAACGATTTCAATAAAAGTATCATTAAAAGAATCGATAATCGAAACCTTGGACTCAGTTGGAAAAATAAAACACAATGAGTTTTTTATCTCCAGCTTACTTGTCGTTAAAAATGTTTACATACATATCTATAACAATCAGGGATATAGGGATAAATGTTTATACCACATATAAATGCAATGTTTTTTAATTTATCGACAAATTGCTTTTTATGGATTATTTGATAAACAAACTTTCACAGATTTAAAAACTTTTTGACATTTATCTATTTCCTCAAAAACCGATTGTTGTATATTTATCGATATATGGGCATTTATCGATATTTTAATATAATTGCTTAACAGCAAATTTATTACAAAACTGCTTATAGGGGCTTTAATCGATAATTATTTTATTAGTTTTCTCATTTATTAATTTTTATACCACAAATGTGGATTTACATATGTACATATGTATGTCAAAAACATATTGACTTTATTGATAACGTTTTGCGGATTATTTTATATATAAAAAGTTACATATTTGTTATTCTATTGGTTTTTATCGATTTTCTGAAAAATCGATGTTTATATATTTATCGATATATCAACATTTATCGATATTTTAGTATATGAACTTATTGCGAATCAGCAATATTGTCGTTAATCGATTTATTAATTGATTAGTTTTCTCATTTATGTATTTCATTTAAAATATTTCCAATAATTTTTAGAGTATCCAATTATTTTAAAATTTCCAAAACAAAATTTTCAAAAAGTTATGAAACATTCAAAAAATGTTTATAATTGTAGAAAATTATCAAATCGCAAAATTTCAAATATCCAGATATGTTCTTCTTTCAAAATTGCCAAAAAATGTCAGATAACCCAAAATTTTCAAATATTCAAGAATTTTTAATATTTCTAAACATTTTCAATATTCAATATATTCAAAATTACTCACAGATATTCAAAAAGAGCAACAATTTTCAATATTACTAAAGGTTTTCAAATTTGCCAACAATTATTTCAAGGTTTTCGATATTCTCCAAATATCCAAATATTTTCAAAATTTGCCAAAAAATATAAAATATTCAACAATTTTAAAAATTTTTGAAAATTTTCAATAATCTAAAAAAAATTTAGAAATCCAAATATGTTGTTATATCTCAAAATTTTTAAAATTTCCAAAAACTTTCAAATTGCTAAAAATGATCAAATATCCCAAAAATTTCCAATATTCAAAAAAATTTCAAATTAACCAAAAAAATTTCAAAATTGCCAAAAAGTATCAAATATCCCAAAATTTTCAAGTATTTAAGAATTTTTAATATTTCTAAACATTTTCAATTTAACCAAAAAAATTAAAAATTACCAGATATCCAACCATATTCTATATACATATATTCAAATTTACTCACAGATATTCAAAATTAGCAACAATTTTTAATATTACTAAAGGTTTTCAAATTTGCCAACAATTATGTCAAGGTTTTTGAAATTCTCAAAAAATTCCTGTTGGGTTACCTTCCACTTTCAGCATTTATGCGAGTTTTTGCACAAATATTACAAAATTTTCAAAAATCTAAATATATTTGATATTTCAAAGTTCTTAAAATTTTCAAAATTGTCAGAAGTTATCAGAAATTATTAAATTTTTAAGATATCCAAATATGTATTTTCAAAATATGGCAAAAATATCAAATATTCAATAATTTAAAAAATTTTTGAAAATTTTCAAATATCCATAAGAAAAAAATTAAAAATCCAAATATGTTCTTATATATAAAAATTTTTAAAATTTCCAAAAACTTTCAAAATTGCTAAAAATGATCAAATATCTCAAAAATTTCCAATATTCAAAAAATTTCAAATTAACCAAAAAAATTTCAAAATTGCATGAAATGATAAAAAAAATCCAATATTTCCAAAAATAACTCCCAAAACTACCAACAATTTTCAATATTACTGAATTTTTTTAAAATCGCCAAAAATCATTACAAAGTTTTCCAAATTGTCAAAATTTCCTCTTGGGTCACCTTCCACTTTTAGCACTTATGATAGTTTTTGCACATATACGTGTACAGTTATGTCTTACTTACATACTACCCAACTTACAGCGCCACCCACCCTAATTTATCTACATGTGCATCCGCTGCCAACGCTTACAAACTAATAGTGGAAAGTGCCTGCGTGCTTGCAACAACCGTAATGTGGAAATGTGTTCGCTTGCAACAACTTCACGTACACATGCAATCGCGTTTGCACTGCAAAAACACACATCTAGCTTAAATTGACAGAACTTTTACGCCAAATGCAATCGATTAAAATGTCGTAAAAGCACAAATTACTCCGAGTGAAGGTGATGCAACGCATCCACCAGCGCGCTGAAAGTCCTGAAAGACTTCGCATAAGAAATGCAATACCTTACTTCCCCTCATTTGGGGCAATATATGAGTGTGCAAAGTGGCGCTATGAGAGGCATGCAACTGCAACTTTTTAGCCCCAACCATCCACCCAACCGTACATTAGGGCGGTGCGCATGCCAAGCAACGTGATTTAAAGTCAAAGTTGTACCTTTGCAACGAATGTGTGTAAATTAATGCAAAAGTGAAACGAATGCGTTCCGACAAAATGCAAAATTTATTACGACACTCTTATTCTTCTTCTTCTTCTGCTGCTGGTTGTTGTTTTGCATGTGTTGCTGCCGTTAAGTCGTATGCACTTCCGAATTTATTTATGGTTTTTGTTTGCCTTAGTAAAGTTTAATTTGCAAAATTTTCTGTATAATTTCGGGCAAAGTGATTTCGGCAGCCACGCTGGCTTATCTTTCTAGCTATTCTAGCTTTGATAAAGTTTCACCCCACTACCAACGCTCTGCTGGGAAGACGCTACCCGTGCAAATTGTCCGCAAGTGTGTATTTATGCACACAAGTTTATTTATTATACTCATACACAGACACACACACGCACATGCACATTTAATAGTTTTTGTTTTTTGTAAAAATTCACTTGCAAAAGTCAATAAACTGACCACATTTACATATCCAGTGGCTCGCTTTGGTTTAAAGTAGAAATCCAAAAAGAGTAAGCGAAAGCTTTTCTCATTTTGAGAATGTTTGATAGAAACTTACGAAATGAAAATATTCTCAAAATGAACGTTTTTGGCGCCATTGGCAGTAAAATTGTTGAATTGGAAGCAATTAGGTATTTGAGTTTTATCATTTGTAGCTAAAGCAATATAGAAGTACATAGGAACTAGAAGGTTGCATTGGGGCGCAACCGAATAAAACTAGCGTTAAGTTGGCGATGACAAATTTGAAACCTTCAACAGGGTATATTAAGTTTGCCACTAGGTTTGTAATATCCAGAAGAAAACGTCGAAGACCCTCAAAAATAAAAAGTTATTCTTTTCGATGTTCTCTACTTTTTCAAACAAAAAAACAAAGAAATTTCATACATTAAGGAGGGATGTTTTTTATCATTCAAAACGACATTCTTTGGCATTTAGTTTTTGAAAATCATCTCTTTCAAATGTTGGCTGGGCAACGTATCAGATGGTCCATCGATGAGTTCAATTTTCGACGAATCGTTCCAGCATTTCTACTGGTAACTGTCGAATAACATGCGTGATGTTTTGCTCTAAGGCCTGAATCGAAGCGGGATTGTCCGCACAGACTTTCGGCTTTACATATCCTCACAGCCAAAAGTCTAAAGGTGTGATACCACACGATCTTGGTGGCCAATCGACTGGTCCAAAACGTCAGACTATCTGCTCCGAAGTATTCTCTTAATAAATCCATTGATTGATGCGTGGTGTGGGAAGTGACGCCGCCTTGTTGATGCCAAATGTCGCCGACATCACGTGCTTCAATTTTAGGCATCAAATAGTCAGTTATCATGGCGCGATAACGGTCGCCACCGGCATCTTTTTTGAAGAAATAAGAACCGATAATTCCACCCGCTCACAAACGATGAAGTAACAGCTCTTGAATCTCTTTTGGTTACTGTGCGTCCCAAAATGGGTCAATTTTGCTTGTTTACATACCAATTGAGCCAGAAATGGGTCTCATCGCTAGACAAAATTCAGCTCGAAAACGTCGAATCTTCTCGGAAATTTTCAAGAACCCATAGAGTGAAGCAATGTCTGTAGGAAAAGTCGAACGGTTTCAGGCCTTGTACTTATTTGAACTGCAATGGCACTGTATACTCTAAAAGTACAATTCTAGTGGGACACACAGATGATTTTGATAACGTAGGCCCTGACAACAGAGCCGTCAGCTGCAAATGGCGGACGGCCCAGAAAATGAAACAATGAATGTTGATCTTGTGTTAAACTAGGGCAAGACAAAGTACCTGAAGGCCACATACAAAGAATCCGCGCCTCTTGAGAACTGTTGGCAGCTTGAAAAAGTTTGGGACTTTGTATATCACGGAACTATTGACAACAGGTGCAACTTTAGGATCGGTAGGCGATTGAAAGTAGATCTCTGGCATACTAAAATTAAGCTCTAGAAGACTAACATAACTCCCGTCCTATGTCATGGCTCAAAAACATGGCCGATGACGAACTTAGAAGGAAAAGCATTTGGAGCATTCAAGAAAACTATTCTTCGCAATATTTTTGGAGCCATTCGAGCGACGAGGTTTGAAGAAGATGGAACCATGAACTGAATGAGCTCTATAGCGATATAATGGTTTGTCAAAAAAGTCTTGCGGTATTTTTATTGATTTTTTTTTAATGAAATTGAAATGAATTTTTGATGACTCATGCCCAGCTCTTGACCGATGCTACGGCTGCTACTATGTCGGTCTCTTTCGACAGGCCTTCCGGAGCGTGGGGCATCTTCGACCACCTCTACACCAGAACGAAAACGTTGAAACCATCATTGTGCGGTGGAAATGGAAACTGTATTGGGACCATAAACTGCACAAATTTTATTGGCGGC
This sequence comes from Bactrocera correcta, assembly GCA_027475135.1. Lineage (NCBI taxonomy): Eukaryota > Metazoa > Arthropoda > Insecta > Diptera > Tephritidae > Bactrocera > Bactrocera correcta. The sequence goes on from CM050325.1 coordinate 73,550,629, forward strand.
TTGAGATGCATTTTTGCCTTTATCGTAGTAGTACTGTAAAATATGCCGTATTTTCTCTTTATTTTAAACACGTGTTAGCGCGTGAAATGAGCTTTCCAAAATGGTTTAGCATGACTCGAAACTAGAACTAGGCGCTTTCAGCGCCAACTAGCTAGTTAGGTCTATAAAATTTCAAATGATGCGCTGGATATGCACTGTTGTTCGCATGGAAAATGACGCTACAGCAAAAAGTTCCTAAGGCGCAAGATCAGACCCTTATTTAGAACTTAGAATTTAATATTGAGATACTATTGATCACAAGCTCCGCCAGATGGCGCTGCAATTTTTTTCGTGATTTCTTCATAATTTTTAACATAATTTCTGTTATGTATCTTATCGTGTTTGTGCTCGGGAATAAAGCAAAAGTTTATGACTTTCAAAATTTCAACTAATTCATATGTTAATATGTATGAAGTATTGGTCTACAAGTTTCACATGCAGTTTAAGTATAATGAGTTTTTCAATACAGCTCATATCGGTCTCACTGGACTGAAAAAAGATTATTCCAAAATGGTACTTATTAAACATTTAATTAGTATTGCCGTTTGTGTTTGTTTTTGTAATAAAGAATTGTCAGTGAAGTTAAAGGATACATGTTCTGAAAGCTTTCGGTGTTTTGGAATGGTACCATCATTAAATTAGTATGTAGTTGCTTGCTTAAAAATTCTGGTCTTTCAGGAATAATTCACCGACTTTAAACTCTAGCTGAGCAGTAGAGCTGACTTTTATAGAAGGTAATCAGCAGATAGAAGCTTTTAATTGCCAGCTGTAACAAAATGAGTATAAGCTTAAAGCATATTTTAAAGTCCGCCTGGTCGAAAGGAACAACATATCAGCTGGTCCAAACTTTAGTCTATAATATTTAGTCTTCAGTCCTCAGTTGTTAGTCTCTAGTTTTTAGTCTTTTGCCTTTAGTCTTAAGTCTTTAGTTTTTAGTTTTCAGTCTTTAGACTTTAATCTTTAGATTCTCTTAGAGTTCTTTTCCGTAGATCAAGACCTTTTTAAAGATAAAAGTTCAACTGAAAGAATTTAGACTCCCTTAGGGTTGTCATATTTCATGTCGAAAGATATATTTGGAAGTGTTGTATTACATTTATAAAAAATCTCAACTAAAAGCTTTTTCAAAGCTTTTCTGTCTACAACATTCGATCACCGTTTTGTTACTAAACCGTTATTAATCTAATATTTCGCATACAGCGGTCTACTTGCCATCATTTATCGACAGTTTTGCTCGCATTTTCCGCTTTTGACGCATTAACCAAATCACTTTTCGCATATTAAAAGCCAACAACTTGACGTAAAGCATGAAAATACCAAACAACCGCTAAGGTCATTTAATCTCATAATACTACATGCTCGAGACACATATGTGTTTCTGGTTGCCATCTGTCGTCTGCATTATGAATGTGTCACCCATGCGGGTTCTTAAACGTCCCTAAGTAGAAGGCATAAAAGGCGCAAAACTTGTTTGAAGCGTGTCACGCATATTAAATCGTCAACAATTCGCATTTTCATTCGTTTGGGAAATGATTTCAATTTCCACACAACCAGATTTTCCGCTATTGTTGTTGAGAGTGCGTTAAAGTTGGTGGCTGAAAGCTGGCTGAGCGTAGGAGTATGCGGGAGAGCTTAAGTGGCGTTAAACAGGTGTGTATAGTTATTCTCGTATCAAGATATTAGTTGGGAATAATGTGTGTATGCGAGTGTGTATGTATTTCACGTTGTAGTTATAGGCGAATATTTAATGAGCGGAAAAGTGCTCAGTTTTTGGATGACAACAGTTGTTAGTGGTACTGCCATACCTGCCTTGTAACGTAACTGCAGTCCATGTAGACTAAGGCCTCGAAAGATATAAAAGCGTCAATATCCTCAAAGGGCTTAACTGCAAGTTTAACTACTTGAAGAAGGAGCAGGAACGATTGGCTTGGACTACGCCACAAATAGGGAAAGGCCGATTATATTCACACAAAGGATCCGATATTTTCAAACTGAAGGATGGAATTGTAGCCAAAAATGAACAATCAGGCTCGATTGGAAGATATTCTCTATATCCAGGGTGGCAGCTACTGCCAGTGAGATAGCAAAGAAGCATTTAATCGATGGTTCTCATTAACAGAGACAACTCCATTAGATAGATAACGTAAGAAAATGGAAAGCAGTAGAGCCGAAACTACAAATAAGTAAGTCGACCGAGGATATATTTTATGAAAGGTTCGGGAGATGTCGTTGGAAGCAGGTGGCGCTCTTTTGTCTCAAAAAGCGCCACCCGACTGATAACTATAAAAACACGCTTGAAGAGCGAGAGTATGGAGCAGCATCGTGGAGAGATACTGGATGTCACACTGAAGCTTCAATACGGAGGTAAGGAAACTTAACAATAAAGTTTCTTCAAATAAACCTGCATAAAAGCTAGTTCATCTCTGCCGGACATCTCCTGAGAGGGTCGGCTCTGATAGGGCTTCAGTTCAGGTACAATGGGGAGCTTCGGAAACTAAAAAAAATTAAGTCGCCAATATACTTTATATTCAAGGTGAAAACAGCCATGCTGGCAAAGAAAAGTATATTCATATGGTTATTTATATTTCTCTTCAAATAATCTGACTGTAGTACCCGTACTCCTTGTATCCTGTTAAATGCCTCACGATAGTGAAGCGCTAGCCGTAGGATTCCGTAAGTTGGTGGATAAGTTTGATAAATGTAGAAAAAACCCGGGTGATAGACGCAGAAGCCAATGCGCTCTGCTCAATGGTTGGTTCTATTCGATTTAAAAATTTTTCTGTGTTTCGAACCCTACATTCAAAAAATTTCTACTATTTTAAAATCTTTCATTTTTATTTCTTTTCATTAAATTACTGGTTAAGAGAACCTTCAAAAGCTTTTTCTATACAGATGAAAATATACATACATATACTTATGTATGTACTTTATATGTATAAATATGTATGAATAAGCACATGTTCAAAGCAAAGTTTTTTGTAAATAAAGACACTCTCTCTTTCTCATTTCTACCTAGCAAGTAGTGACTCTCACTGTATTTTATATCAATATCAATAATCTTAGGCATAATTTTACATCTTCATATATATCTGTTGCATCTTAATAAATGTTGCCGTAAATTGAAAATGAAACTTTGCGGTGAAAATATGAAGTTTTGTGGTCGAAAATTTTATTTAAATTGATTTTTCCACAACGTTAAATAGCAAACAAGCTCAAGTGGCTGAAAAAGCTTGCTACATTAAGGTGTCTGTTATTTCCCATATTAAATTTAGCCAAAATTATTATTTTACTTTTGCCAACTATTTTATATGAGATTTTTTGATCTTTCTATAATAATTTTTTTAACTGCAAAGCAAATAGGCTTACAGCTTTAAGCGAATACTATTCGAATGCCAACATTTCCGCTCTATAAAAAAGGTCTTGATAAATTTTTTCATAAAAACATGCCTTTAAAAGTTATACGCAGTTAAATTTACGCCTCAAATGTTCTGTATTCATCTAGTACACCATGTCGTATGAGCAACTCAGAATGTACATACAACTTTGTATGAATGCTCAGTAAATCTGATGCATAATTTTGTATTTGTATACATTTTAAAAGCATTTTGGATATGTGCTAAGTAAAGTTTTCGTCTAATTATATCCATTCTAGGCACACAGAAACTCTTTACAACTTACAAGAGTATAAAAATGATAAATATGATTAGGCACGGTTTAAATTGAAAAATAAAGAGCGTCTTTACATTGGATGCTGTTTTCAGGGCACAAAAACTGAAACTTCAGTTGCTGTTTGAAAAAAAAACAAAAAACAAAACAACTTGGTAAATGACGGTCACCCTAGTAACATATGTAGTGACGGAACAAACAGCTTCTGAAGACACTTGAAGCGCTTCTAGGCGGCTAGGTGGATCTAAAAAATATGTGTAAGTGTATAAAAATAAAAGAATACATACAAAAATACAATACACAACGTTATATGCGATGAAATGTGTATAAATGAAATCCGAAGTGACAGCAAAGGTATGACATTGCGTATGAGTAACATTTGGGTAAGTGGCATAATGGATGTGATATACATATGTGCATATATTATATGTGAGCATATATTGTAGCTTATAAATTTATATAATAAATATGAGCATGTAGTTGTGTATAATATGCAGTACCGTTATATCGGTCAAATATATATACATAAATATATCTATGTATAATATTGTTGCATATGCAAATATATTTAGATAACTAATATTTAATTTGAGTTTCTCAATATTATTGCGCCATATTTTCTAATTTTCTGTGAGCTATGAATCGTCAATAAACGAGATTTACTTAAAAAATTTGCGGTTTTGTTCAATGTTGCACAATTACAAAACAAATAAATCACAATGATTTGCTTGGATTTGATTGAAATATGATATTGAGTGGTTTGCATTGCATTTTAAATGCATAAGAGCGCTTTAGTTTGAGTAGCGACAATTTTTGTGAGTTTTGATGAGCTTTTCAAACTTTTAAGGAGTTTTTATATATATTTTCATTTTTTTTCAACACTCACAACTCCAGCTAATAGCACAAATAATAATATTATAACCGAATTTTTTACAAATATTTACTTGAAAATTAAAATTATGTGCTTCTACACACACAAATATGCACAACATTGAAACGAAAATTGCGCGACTCATTTAGCCAGTGCCAGTTCAGTGTTGCAATGTTGGTAATGGCGCGTATTAACTGCAGCACTTTTTGGCTAATTGCTGTGGTTAACGAAAGATACGACATAAATAGCAGTAAATAACAGTATATTGGCTTTAAATGCGGGCGTGATGGTGTTGGGCGTGATTTGGACGCTACTAATGATGGTCATCTAAAGGCAATAATTCAGTGATGAAGCAAAAGACTTGACGAAGCTGACGGAAGTTATACTAATTCAAATGTATATACATACGTATACATAAATACATAATTATACATATATATATACATACATTTTTATATAAACATAACTACATCAACAAAATATAGTCTTCAATAGAGCACAGCGATTGTAGTGTAATAGCATAATATTAACCGCCTACAAACTCTCTATAAAGCACTCACTCTTTCCTGACAAACACACTTGGTTTAATAGCGGACGCCATCTTCGATGACGCTCCAATTATGTCACACTTACCCGCTGACATTCGTCTACATTTCCAACCTGTCTACAGAAATCTCTGCGGCGAGCGCATGACAAATGGTCAGCAATTTCTTATACCCAAAGCATCACGTGGTCTCTACAACGGCTCCGCAACGGACTCAATACTCAGTCGTAGCGCTGGCAGTCACTGCTGTTGCTTATGAAAATGTAACATGTAAAAAATGGCATGCCATAATTTTTGGTAAAAGTGCAACAGTGGCACAGTGGCATTTGTTATTTACACTTGAGAAATGTATACACATATGTATAGTAGTACGTATGTGCATATGTTTATCGCAATGTAAGTTCGTGTGCCATTTATTTGTCGCTTTGTTACACTCATTTCTTTTATGTAATAATGACAAAATGAGATGAAATGTTAGAGAAAGGAATTTGATAGTGGACAAATAAATAAAAAATAAGAAAAAAGTTAACTTCAGTTGCATTGAAGCTGGAATACTCTACGAAAATACAAAATATTCCTTACAAGAACTTTGCTTGTTCAGTTTATAAGGCAGCTATATGCTATAGCCGTCGAATCTGAACAATTTCTTCGGATATTACTTCACTGTCATAGGAAGTAATCCATGCCAAATTTAATGAAGATATCTTCTCAAATTGAAAAGCTTTCCATATAAGGGCTTTATTTTAATAGATCGGTTTGTATGACAACTAAATGCTATAGTGACTCGATCTGATCCATTTCTTTGGAGATTAAACTGCTGGCTTAGGTAAAAGCCCATGCCAAATTTGATGAAGGTATTATGACAAATGAAAAAGTTTTCCAAAAAAGCACTTGATTCGATCGTTCCGTTTGTATGGCAGCTATATTATAGAGTAATCTGATCTTAACAGGTTGGTTGCAGATTATAGTGCTGGCTTGGAAAATAATCTACACAAAATTTTGTGAAGATATCTCTTCAAATGAAAAAGTTTTCTATATAAGGACTTGAGTTGAATCAATAAGTTTATACGGTAGCTATAGGAGATAGTAGTCCGATATCGACCATTCTTTTTGAGAAAAGGACGGATGCGAAATTTCAGATCGATAGCCAAAAACTGAGGGACTAGTTTGTACAAATACAGAATACTGACAGATAATAGTTTAGGGTATAGCTAGTGACTTGGAAGATAAGGAAAGGCACCAAGATGAAGGGAGAGAGGGAAAGGCATATGGAGAATGGGTGCAGATGCTGTGATTGGTTTCGCAATTGTGCTCGTGGACAATGTACCACCTACGAAGGATAAAAGATTATTAAAAGCATAGGGAGAGGACGATAAATGCAAAATACTATATGTAGTGAGAGAGAGTGGAAGTGATAAAGAAGGAGAAGTATGAGTATTTATGATTAAAATTACTCCTTATAAGATGAGAATTCAGTTCACAAGGCGTCGGAGTTCCAACATAAGTTGGTATATGTATGTTTTATAACTCAGTATTTATATCTTTTCGAAGACATTGAAGTCTAACAACTTTTCAGAGAATTTATTTTCCGCCAAAATTCGTCAAACTTGGTCTTCGCCAATACTAGAGACACCAGCATAAGTATTATTATAATATATTTTTGAGGGAGGGGTGAAAACGGTGTTCGAGTCAAATATTGACGATCAGGAAGTTTTTGTAGTCTGTTTAGCGGGAATTGCCGGGAACCATGTACTGTAGCTGCTACCCTTCGTCTAAACTTCTAATTCGGAACTGAACTGTCAATAACTGTACATTATAAAGGAAGGACACCCCTTCGCAAAACTAATACGGTTATGTAAACTGACGTTGGGCAATGCCAAAAGCTCCGTTAGGATCGGGAAGGATCCCTCTGAGCAATTCAATACCAAATGAGGTTTTTAGACAAGGCGACTCGCTATCGTGCGACTTCTTCAATCTTCTCTTGAAGGAAATAGTTCGAGCTGCAGATCTGAAAAGAGAATTTAAAATCTTCTATAAAGGTTTACAGCTGCTGGCGTACGCCGAAGATTTCTACAGACTGGATAAGAAAGATCGGTCTGGTAGTGAACGAGGGCAAGACGTAATGTGTTCTGTCATGGATCAAACATTCGTCGCCCTCGACTTGGCTCCCACGTCACTATTTGCAATCATAACTATGAAATCGAAGATAATTTCGTCTAAAAAACTGTCCAGAAATGGCCAGCTTTAGCTCATCTCGGAGTAATTGCGTTCATCAGAACAATGCACATCGATAGAAATTGAGATGAAATATGAAACTGCATTAAAAATTAGATTAAGTTACCGAAGCAAAAGTGCATATTCAATCTAAATTGTATAATTATGGCTGTGCCGTATGGTTCGTTTTCTTATTTAATTCAAAAAATTACCTTATATGTCTATAATTATATGAAAATATTTCAAAAATCAACGCTTAAGTTTAACACTCCTCTTTCTCCTTCCGTTTCTTTGCGTTCTCTAATTTACTAACGCATTGCGTGACCCGAGAAACTCTAATTTCCAAACAAACAAATCACAAGAAATTAAAAAAGTTTCAAAATGAACCGTGAAACAGATTTCAAAGTCGTTGCTTCAATCAGCAAAGTTTCAACGCTTCAATGTATCATTTCGACCGCAAAGCCCCAGGAAACACAGGCAGCCAACCAGCCAGCGCGACGAGGGGGTACGCTCAAGCACTAATTCCTTGCTTCATTAAATGTTTGTACGAGTTTATAAAAACTTCTTACCTCTCACAATTAGTCAGTAAATAAAATGTGCCCGCGCGCCCGCCATACCGCACTCCATGCAAAAAAGCGGCGCTGCGTGGCATTTTGGTGCGCCACAGCTGCCGCTGCTAGTTACGCGCCAACAAATTAGTGAAATATATAGCGAAAATTCAATATTCATAGCAAATATGCCCGGCGGCTATTTTCAACAACACGAAAGCAACAAAAACAAACACTTTTCAACCAATGCAGAGTGTAAAGTTGGCAAATAACAACAACTACAGCAGCAGCAAGCAGCGAGGGTCGGAAGTGGGCAACAGCGGTTGCGACGCGGCAGCGAGACTTTGCGGTATAGATTCAGATTACCAATTGGTTGTTGTTGTTTGTTTGATTTCACTGTTGCAAATGGCGAAGTTTTCATTTCGCCTTCAATTGAGCAGCAACAGCAACAGATTTTTATCGGCAATCGGCAGCGCGTGGGCGTTGCAAATACTCATAAGCCGTCTTCGGTGTCTCGAGCAAGCCATGCTTGCCACTCCGCTTTCCGCTCAACCAAAGAAAGAAAATATTTGCAGAACAGCATCATAACAGCCCCCAGCTACAAGGTTACCTCCCTACACGGCGCCACGCTAACATGACCGCGGCGCATCCAGGGCCAATATGCTATTTATAGATATAAATATATATATATATATACATATACATATACATATACTATAGATTATGCAATAACAACTACAAGGCAGCTGCTCAGCTGTCAAGGCAGCGCTGCTGTGACCAATCCGAGAGTATGAAGTGAATCCCAGCGACTACAACAACCAGGAGCGCGAAGTGGCCACTGACGCAGCTTATACCCGCTATATGTAAGTACAGTTAGTAAGTACTGATTTTAGTTTAAAATTCGAAATAACTGTAAGTTGAATTGGCCCGAGGCGAGCAATTTCGCACAATTTCGGAGTCATGCTGTCATCCTGTAAATGGACGCGTCAACAGACGGAGTGGGAGCAAGTGTTTGCATTATTATTGACAGTTGAGTAGAAAATTCCTGTAAGTACAAGCACTCTTAAGTGACTCAGAGTAAATGAAGCTAAGACTCCAGACGACAAGTTATAGCAAAAGTTATGAAAGGGCTCCGGGCTACCAGTATATCCAACCATTTCACGGTTGGTTATGTGAAATTGGCTACCAAACTGTGATTGTACAAAAGAAAAGCCAACAAAAAGCTCAAAACCCAACTGAGCACTCCTTGAAAGCTGGGAGGCAAGGCTGTAAAGCAAAAGAGCGTGATTGGTGCAGTAATTGACATTGATGTGATGGTTAGAAGCATCCGGACAATAATTACTTTTTCAGTCAATTAAATATTTAGGAAATTAGGGAATATTTTTTTTTTATTACAAATGCATGAAACAGGCTTATATTATTATGAGAAATCGGTCAGTTATAAAATTGGAACTGCTGACTATGAGTTCAAAAACGAAAGAAAATGCTTTCTTACAGGGTTTGTTCGGAAAGTAATAGGACTGGATTCGGTAGAGGGCGTTCCTAGCTAACGAAAGAGCAACTGGACAGTTGTGTCTCAGCACCTGGAGAGTCAGGACAAAGATTTTTCTACGACGAGTTTCTGTAAGTGGTGCAAGCCAAAATGCAGCGTTGTAAGAGCAGAGGAACACAATAAATTCTGTGTAAAACTCGGTAAATCTGCGATAGCCACCCTACTTTTCTTTGTTTGGTTGCCTGAAAAGGCCGATGAAAGGCAAGCATTTTGAGAATAAAATGGAGAAAATTCACTGTTTCAATTGAGAGTCTGGAATTTGGTTCGTAAATAACCTCACCAATACTTCCTAGGCTCAACCACTAACTGACCGTTTCCATTAATGCAAGTTCTTTAGGTGTTTGGGACCTGTGTCCAAAAAAGTACGAATCTAGCTCGCCGGAATCAACAAGGATGGCTGCAAGCTCGAAGCATCCAACTTGAGTATTGGTAAATTTCACTCTATCATCATATGTCAGTATATTAAGTTCCTACTCATCCCTATGCCAACTATACTCCCAAGTCTCATCCTGTACCGGTCACTTCCTTTAATGCAAGAGGCTCCCGTTCATAGGATTTTTCCCAAAAAATTGTAACCTAATTCCTTGGAGATGTTTGACACCTAAAACAGAGAAGTCTGAAAATGAGAGATCTATAAGAATGGCTGTAAGTCGAAGTGACGTTCATGTGTAATGGAAAACTTCATTTTAAATGTTTTATTACATTAAACTGCTACATATATCGAATAGAGAGTTCCAAGCTTCATTATTATTTAATGTAGTTTAGATATAGCGTAATCACATGGTACTCCAAACGTAGGAGTTTGCGAGGAAAGTATCAGTTTCTGCTTCTTATAATAAAAAATAGAAAACAAGTCGGGGTTTGGCACGAATTTCGCGAGTTCCTTACCCAAATTCACTTTTATCGAGTTGTAGAAGTTCTAATGCCAATTGGACAAAGAACTTCTATTAATTTAGACTAAAATTCCGGCTGTGTAATAAATTCCGAAGTTGTATTGAAGAAAATAAGTTTAGTTTCCTGCTAGATTATTTTAATTTAGCGAGACTAAAGTTAAAAATCCTATAATTCCATTATTTTACCAATCCATGGCATCTGGTTGGAGTCAAAATCGATCAAAATCAGATTTTTGTATACAGGAACTACTGCCACGATTTTTGAGATATTGATCTGAAATTTGGCACACGTTCTTTTATTGCTAAGAAATTGCGCTTTTGCTGGAGTGGGGAATGAAATGGATATCGGACCACTAATGCATACAGCTGTCATACAAACTGAACGATCAAATTTCAAGCAACAGTATAATCTCCGACGAGATTCAGATAGGATCACTATAGCATATAACTGCATTACTTGTACAAGTTGAAAGAGCGAACGAGCTAGTTCTTGCTTGGAAAGCTTGTTTACTTGCTGAGATATCCTCACAGAATTTGGCACGAATTATTATCCAAAGAAACTACACCATCTCCGAGGAATTTATTTATATCGAGCCACTAAAGCATCTTTTTTTGTGAGGGGTTGGAAAATACCTTCCGCATCATCAGAGCTGTCGTCACAGCAACGGTATGTTCCACTTGCAGGCCCTCTTTTAAGGAACCGTCGCCCACCCTGCAGCCGCGTTTACAGTACTTCAGTGTGGCGTTCCATTATTTTCATTAAGATATTTACTTCTTCGCACCTGAGACCAGCTACCGCTTTTTTCGACGTAGCAAAATTGCTGGGTATTTCTGGATGTTCCGCCAGTTGCCAACCAGTTGTTCTACGGTGATGTGCGGCGTGCTGGTTTTGTATCCAGAGGGATGATCTGGGATCCGGTCTTATGCCTGGTTAGTTCACAGCTTTATTTGTTCTTAGATATCCTTAGTCGTTTGCATGCTTATTTCGATAGAAATGTGCTTTTTCGTGAGCTGAAGTAGTTCTGTTTTTTTCTGTAGCGAGCTGGAGGTTATGGCCAAGTTTGCGTCCGAATCATGGTCTGATTCTGCTTATTTTGGGATTTCTCTGCGTCTCCGGCTGTGATTACTGCTACTTTGTCGTCCACGTAGCAGATTAAATATGATTTGTCTGACATTTTATCTTTTAGTATTCCGTCGAAACTAATGTTCTACAAGTTTGGGCATAATTGTGCTGCTTTTGACATAACTTCTATTTGTCATGGTCATAGTTCCTCTTTAGTCTGGATTAACACTTTTCTGTTACTAAGTTAGCTCAGAACAACAGCATTGACGTAATCGGGAATTCCAATTTTTTTTTTCCAAAGTTTTGAACGTCTAAAGTTGTCAACAGAATTATTCGCTTGCAGTTGAGGCATCCACATTGTGCGATTTCTACACTTTTATTAACGCTTCGGATAGCGCCTAGAGTTGACATTCCGGGTTTCAACCCTCGATATCTTTGAAAGAGTCTGTCAGCTTCATTGACAGCCGCTTCTAGTCTATGTTTAAGTAGTCTTTCATAGAGCTTTCCCGCTGTGTCGAGCATGCTTATTAAGTGGTATGCTAATGGAAAGCTGGTATCTCCTTTGCCTTGCTGATTTGAAAAAGTCGTTATTTCTTCCGAACTTCAGAAAATATTCCAGCTTCGAGGTAGGCGTTCTATTTTGAGCATTTCTGCTGGGATTCCATTCGGGCCGAGCGATTTGTTAGTTTTGAGCTTGACAGCGGCCAGTTGCAGGTTTTGGAAGGGTGAACATGGGGATTCCCGAAAGTCTTATAGGCTGTTCTGGTTCACTGACTTTCTTATCGTGCATGAGAAAAAGTGCGTTGACGATGTCATCTATTTTGACAGCGTTCAAGCCAGGTGGCTTGTTCAAGTTCGAAGTTTCTAATAATTATTTTATACCAGAGTCCACAGGAATTCTTGTTAACATCTTCGCGCAGTTGCTCCCATTTTTTTACCTCGATTTTTGTTTACCTCGATGGTATGCTAACTTCTCGACTTCTTCGGGTGCTGCTCCTCTGCGCTTAGGTCTCATTTATGATCTGTGAAGGCGAAGATATGTGCGTCTAAGTTGAGCGATATTTTCTATCCATAAGTTAACTGCTGGTTTATTTTTTCTGTGGCATTGATTTGTGATAATTTCAATCTCCGAACGAATTCTTCAGTTCGGACAACTATGGCATATAGCGAACGTATAGTGAACTGAGCGATCCAGATAGAAATAGAGATCTCTTTATGCTATAAAAATGAGCTGTCAAGAATATTTTAGCTCCGGTGCCGCTGAATTTAAAGTTTTTTCTTGGTTTTATTTAAACAAAGCGCACTTTAAAATAGTGTCCACTGTTGGCAAATGAAATTCACGCTTAAAGAAAAAGCAAAATTTTCATTTCTCTGGCAAACAATGGCGTCAAGGCGGCTTCTGATTTGTAGACTGTGCAAGTTTGGAGTTTTATGATGACCTTGTCGGTCTATTAAAGAAAATAAGGAGAATTTCAAATGAAAAGTAGAAGAAAATTTTAAATAAGAAAAAGGAGGGAAAATTTAAAACTAAAGAGCGTTCAAAAAAAAATAATTATAATAATATTAAATAAAAAAAAATATAAAATAAAATGGAAGAAAAATGAACAAGAAAGTTATACGCAAAAAACAGAAAACCAACAGCCAGGCAAATTAGTTGGAATTCCATCAAGCTTTCTAATTTCACTCAGTTAGCCAACAAATGGCTTCGGGCAGCCATTTGCGTTGTGTTAACGAGCAGTATTTCATAAATTTCCGCTTGCACTTGCTAACAATTCGTGCCCTTTTACGCTCTACAAAATTTCAATGTACATTATATTACAACAACAACGATGTCCAATAGGCTGCGTACATTGCGCATGCATTAATATGCTGGGCAATAATATAACTGGCTGTGTGTGTGTGTATGTGTGATTGCTGTATTTGCGAGTTTTGTTTCGCAAAATTTATTATACTTATAAAATTCCATTATCATATTCAAAGCGTGGCAAAGTGGCCGGGAGCGGAGATAGAGGTAGTGGTTGCGCTCGCCTAATGCGCCATAAATGCGTCGGGTACAAAATACAACAACACATGCTGAATACAATGCTTTTATAGAAACTGTTATTGTGCTTGTTGTTGTTAATATTTCCAACATATACACACACACAGTGGCTATTCTCATTTGGCTATGTTGCAAAGAGCGTGTGCGTTGCACCGCTTGGTAGTGGCGAGGCTGAAAAGCTAAAACGCCAAAAAGTATGCAAATAACTGGGAAAATGTACAAAACCTACTATGATAATATGCACTTAAGCACAAAGTCCATTTAGTCGGTAGCGTGTGGGCAGCGTGTGAGAGCGGCATGCAGACAAGAAGCGTGTGGATGCGCTTGGCTTTGTCATAGTTGCTGTTGCTTTGGTTGTTGTTGCAGTTGGAGCATTTCCTACAGCACACTATGAATGTCTATTGTAACAACGACCACTACATGTGTGTGTGTTTGCTGCTGTTGCGGTTATTAGTGCACGTACTGGAGTCTAGTTGCTGCCTAGTTGGCAACGCGAGCGCCACAATGCCGCCTCAAACATGTTTACGTAACGCTGAGTGCCTAGCGTTTACCTTAGCCCCCTTTTATGCCGGTTTTATACCGGTGCTCGGCGGTGGGGTGCAATGCATGCAGGTGTTTCGTTCCAACGTTGGGAGAGCACCCGAGTATTAGCATGTGTGTGTGTAGGTGTGTGTTTGCGAAGCGAGAAGGTCAATATGAATGGCGCAATTTTATATAAAGTACATATATATGAATGTGTTTGTGTGCAGTGGTAGTGTTCATCTGTATAGTGTGTGGCATTGTTGCATACAACCGTGCGTTCCGTTTTACAAGCTCGATTCATAATTTTATTTCACACACAGTTGTGAATATACATAAATACACCATGCATATATACATATGTACATATATATATGGATGAATAAATTCACATATACATATACATATATCTGTTTGGGTGCGAGTTCGTAGAATTTCCCCGAGCCACCGAATGCAATATTGACGCAAAGTCAGCAAATGAATTCCATTTTGTGCGAGGAATCGTATTACACTTTCTGCAAATTTGGCGAAATTTAAATTTTGTTTGCTTTACAATTTTATGCAATTACAAAGGTCGATCCAGCCGAAGGGCAAGCAAGTGTAAGTGGAGCTTTCGCTGCTAAACTTTTGGTTTGGTGTATTAAATTTGCATTAAATTAGCCAAAAGTTTTCAAATTCGGAGCTTTCTTCAAAAAAATAAACATTTTCTCTCAAAAATTAGCAAAATTAAAATACTAACAAAAACCAAATCTTCACTTTTATTAAAAATATTATTTTTAAAAATAATAATTAATTATAATATTTTTTGCAGTATATTCAAATAGAGTATGGAGTCATATGTTTAAGTTCAAGCAAGTGAGGTAAGTTCTCTGATCGTCATTCACTTGTGGGTGGCCAGAAACGATTCTTTTATACATACTTATCTGGCTCAAGCAGCTTACGACTTCCGGCTTAAGGTCAAGTGTCCTCTGGGTAGCCAAAAAACATCCGTTCGAAGGCGAGTTAAATTGAATAGGCAAACTATACCTTCCCAAAGTTGTGTGTGTTTGGAACCAGCCTCGTAAAAATTGCCCTCAATGAAAAGGAAACAAGAACCTCAGATGAGAGACCCACCTATTGACGACGACCACTGCAAACGCAATAAGGATTACGATTTAAGGGCATGCACCTGGAATGTGCGGTCCCTGAATTGCGAAGGTGCTCATGTCCCACAGGTTGATGTCCTCGTAAGAGTAAATACTGACATAACCGCCGTCCAAGAAGTGCGATAACCGTGACATGGATTGAGACAAGTAGGTTCTTGTGTCATTTATTACAGTGGCCATCTACGGGAGCGCAAATTCAGTATGGGATTCGCGGTGGGAGAGAGACTCCGTCGCCGAGTCCTGGCGCTCACCCCGGTGCATGAACGTCTAGCGCCAATCCGCATCAAAGCGAAGTTTTTAAACATATCGCTTATTTGCGCCCACGCCCCGGCCGGAGAGAAGGACGACGGAATGGGATAGATACCGAGAGTTGTAGAAGAAAGGTAGACGCGTTGTGGAAAAAAGGGTAAGGCCAAAATGCGTGAGTATGAAGAGCTTGAAAAACTGGTCGAAAGGGCTTATACTCAAAAATTCTACGAAAAGTTGCGGCGACTAATAGAAGGAGTAAAGACCGGCGCATACTCTTGTAGAACTCCCAAAGTGATTTACTGACTGGTGTTCAGAGCATAGTTAAAATATGGAGGAAATACTTCTCCTGTCTGCCGAATGGTAGTGAAAGCATAACACCAGGAGATGGTGAACCCGTTTCCCCAATCGACCAGTCCACACCAACTACCGTGGAATAATCCTTCTCAACACCGGATGTAAGGTTCTACCGAGTGTATTGTGTGAAAGATTAAAGCCAACCGTCAACAAGCTGATTGAACCTTATCAGTGTGGCTTTAGACCTGGAAAAACAACAAACGACCAGATATTTACCATGCTCCGAATCTTGGAAAAGACCCGTGAAAGGAGAATCAACACACAGCACCTCTTCGTCGATTTCAAAACTGCTTTTGACAACACAAAAAATAGCTGTCTTTATGCTGCTTTGTCTGAATTCGGTATCTCAACAAAACTAAAATGTCTGTGTAAATTGACGTTGAGTAATACCAAAAGCCCTGTTAAGGTTGGGAAGGACTTCCCCGAGTCGTTCGATACCAAACGAGGTTTCAGACAAGGCGACTCGCTACCGTGCGACTTCTTCAATCAACTGCTGAAAAAAATAATTCGAGATGCTGAGATGAATTGAGAACGCACAATCTTTTATAAGAGCGTACAGCTGCCAATGGTATTGATATCATTGACCTCAACATCCGCGCCGTTAGATATGCTTTCTCTTCTCCAAGGAAGAAAAGCGAATGGGTCTTGTAGTGAACGAAGGCAAGACGAAATACCTCCTGTTATCAAACAGTCGTCACACTCGCGACTTGGCACTCACGTCACTGTTGACAGTCATAACTTTGAAGTTGTAGGTTATTTCGTATGTCTTGGAACCAGCGTAAACACAACCAACAGTATCAGCATGAAAACTCCACGCAGATAACTCTTGTCAACAGGTGCTACTTCGGAATGAGTAGGCAATCGAAGAGTAAAGTCCTTTTGCGACAAACAAAGACCAAACTCTACAAGTTCCTCATCATCCCCGCCGTGCTATAAAGTGCAGAGGCGTGGAGGAATATAACATCTAATCGACGTTATGTGTTTTCGAGAAAAGGGTTCTGTGGAAGATGTATGGTCTTATGCGCATTGGCAACGGCAAATACCGCAGTCGATGGAACGATGAGCTGTATGAGATATGCGATGACATTGACTTAGTTCAGCGAATTAAGAGACAGAATAGATGAAAACTCTCCAGCTCTGAGAGTACTCGACGCAGTATTCGCCGGAGAAAGCAGAGGAAAAGAAAAATCTCCACTCCTTTGAAAAGTCCGGTTGGAGATGGACCTGGCTGCACTTCCAATCGAATTGGGGTCAAAAGCGAACGAAAGAAACGACTGGCGCGCTAATGTAAACTTGGCTATAACCGCGTAAGCGCTGTTTACGTTAATAAAGAAGAAAAAGAAGCAAGTTTTTAAATTTGAAAAAATTATACTTTCCAGTTCGGCATCAAAATACGCTCAATATCACAAAAACAAAGGCTTTGCTCCACCATTTCCTGTGAAAATTAAATTATTTTTCGCTTTAAATAAAGCAAACAACACAATGCAGTGAAAGCCGCTAAAAATTCAGCTGAATGTGTGTGCACCCAAATGGGTTGACACTTTTGCCGCAATGGACTATTGTTGCATTAAGAATTAAGCGCGCTAAAAAATCACACAAATTCATTTGTGCGCTTAAAATATGTATTGCTTTTTAAAACGCGCTCTATGAATATGCAAAAATATTTAATTTTTCTACATTTTTTTTTGTAATCGCAGTTGTTGTAATGTGTGGGTGTTGCACACAAAGCGCCACAAAACGCATTGGGATGCCATCAACGCGCGGCTTTTTCACACAAACGGCAGCAATTTTAAGTGGCCAACAAATTTATATGTGTGCCACTGTGTGTATGTAAGTGATTGCCTTCAATTTTATTATATTTCAGTGCAATTTACGACACGTTTCGATGTGATTGCTTTGCGCGGCGGCGACGCTGCTGTGCTGCAGTGCGCCAAAAATGCATATATTATTCATGCAATAGACGCTGCGGCCACAAATATTTGTATATGCATGTGTGTGTGTGTGTGCTTTATTTTCATTTAACAAAAACAATTTACTGCTCTATTTGAGTAGATTTTTATTGTTACACATTTTGCGGCACTGAGTGCGTTGCTGTGTGTTGCATGTGGCACAATGAAAGAAACAAAATAACATTTACATACTTTATGCAGTGCATCGTGGTGTTTGCGCAATATTTTCAACACATACATACATGCATATAAATATTTGCACATACACCCTTGCACCCATACATATACCCACCCACAAACTCACACTCATATTGCTTTTTTTCAATTTTTCGGTTATATCCATTTTTTTTTTTATTAATCAAAGCGTGTTAATTATTTTTATTGTTGTTGCTTTTTTACATTCATTCAAACTGATTTGGGGGTAAATGTACAGTATATTGTATGCTTTGTTGTTGCCCTCAATTGTGTTGACTCGATTGTTGACCTCCCCCATTCATTCGTCATTCACGGCTTTATTCCACCGTTCATCCATTGTTACCCTTCGGAAGTTATGCATTTTTCCGCTGGTCCATTAGCCGCTCACATGTTTGTATGTATGCGAATGTGTGTGTGCGTGTCATAAATGCTTAATTTTGAGTGGCCTGAAATGAATTCCCGCAATATTTCATTGCATAATATAAAGTATTTATAGTTACTTTTTATAGAGAATAGCCGAGCTGGCATTTAATAGGCGCCGCAATTGTTTGCGAAATTTTTATGAAAATCGCAGAAATAGTTTCGGTTGAGAGTAAATGTAAATATGTATAGGTATACCAAGTATGTATGTAAAAATTTTTTGCTATACAAATTAATTTAGCAACAAAAACTTTGCTTAAAGTGGACCATTTTCACTGAGTAGATATAGAGCGAGTTAGAGTTAGTTATTGAGGCTTGATTAGCCTTAGAGTTGAACTCTTTTCTAATTATCACTTTTATTACCTTCTTCTTTATTATCTTCCTCCTTCTTTCTCTTTCACTTTCCTCTCTATTTTTTTTCGAAATAGCTCCAAGGAATAAGAATAGCAGTCCAAGTGCGATTATTCGCGACCGCACAAGTCCTCATCCTATTTACCTAACCTAACCAGCCGCCTGAGAAATTGATTGATTTTCTCGCGATTTTGCAGTGTATCGATTTTGCAAATATCGAGTTTCTTTTCGCATTAAACCTACGTGGATTTTACTCTTTGTTAGATAGGAACTAATAGGACTGATTTACTTCCGCCGCGACCGTACTTCGGAGCCTGCGCGTACTGGCTGGATTCGGTAGGGCGTTCATAGCTAACGAACTTGCTCCAAGCTGTCCCCAAGCACCTGGAAAATCAGGTGTTTCTGTGAGTGGTACAAGCTGAAAAGGCAGCGTTCGTAAAAAATCTTTGAGAAACTCGGTAAATACGCGATAGGGACGTTTTATTATGATCAAGCAGGCTTACGCAGATGTTGCTTAGCAAGAAGTGGTGTAGTCCGGGCCGGGAAGAGGTCACTGAGGAAGATCGTGCTGGGACTTCGACAAACACCGACAATGTGACTCGTGTGCGCAAAGTTTTGAATGCAGAGCGATGACTAACTATTCGTTCAATTGCGCAGATGTTAAATTTATCAAAATTGCGGCGAGTGGAAGTGTGTCAAGAAAATTCAAAGATGTGTGAAAGTAACCCCAATTTTTGAATAAAATAATAACAGGTGACAAGTCATGAGTCTTTCAGTATGATTCCCAGACAAGGAGGCAATTTCGAGACGGCAGAGGGATCAAAGCAGCATACACCTCGGCTCTCGAGGCTATTCCGGAGAACGCCTTCCGTGATGCCTTCAATGCTTGGAAATCGCGTTGGCCGCGCTGCATCGACGCAAAAGTAGCCTGTTTTGAAAGGTTTTAAATAATTGTAACGATTGAATCAATAAATTTAAATCGATTCAGTCTTATTACTTTCCAAGCAAATCCTATATGTTATGTGCATATATTATATGTTTTTTTTATATAATCTTAGTTCTTAATTCGAAGTTAAACCTGCGATTTTTTTCTTACTTATGTGGCTTTAGGACTGCGCTTTACTTTACTTTAGGAATTTTCTAATACGGACGTTGAATTTTGATCCGCCTATAGCTCATTTCATCATCTTACCTTCTTCTTCTTTATTGGCGTAGACACCACTTATGAGATTATAACCGATTCAAATTACACGGTAATATTTTTAGATTTACCGTCTTATTAGTCTCCTGGCATTTAACGCTCTAACTCTAACAGCTGAGGGCGGTCGGGATAGAAGTGCAGCTGAGACGCATTTTTCTCAAAACTACTTTTTCAAAGTCCGTGTTCACTGTCATTTCAGAACTACTTGATCGATTCATTTCAAACTTTGAACACATTTTTAACATATAAAATACCGCCCCCAACGTTTATTAAATTTTTTTCCACCCACAAAATGGCGGAATTTTTTGTGGAAAATAACAGTTTACACTTTAGAGGGCCGCCAAAAATTTTTGAATGCAAAAAAAACAAAAAATCAGAGAACGTTGGGGGGAAGATTTTACTATGGTTTAACTAATTTTTCTTGGTTTTTTATTTTCGGATAATTTTTAGCAGAGTTATGGTGAACACCGCAAAGTGTTTTTTCTCAAGACGACTCTGTTATCGGCTTATGCCTCAATATTTCTGCATGAAAATATTACCTTACATTTTCAAAAGTGTGCTCTATAATGTACAAAAGGTCCGAATAAAATTACTCAATCCAGATTTGAGAAATAAACCCCCTAAGGCTATTATATGTGTATTTCAAAGTTTTAGTTGTCTTCAGTATAACAGTTCGTTCTTTTGACTATTAAACTGACTTCCAAATTATATTCGTATTCATTGCCTCGTCAATTTTAATCACCTGCTCTGTGTGCAGCACGCCTTGTCTCTCTGCTAGCTAACTTATTGTCTAAAAAATTCTTTTCACTACATACATGCATACATACATTTTTTCGATATGCATACACATATATTTATAAATGGATATGTGTTATAAATCAAAAACTATCGACGGCTACGGAAATTTATGCAAATAAAGACAAATGTTTGCTCTCCGCTCCGTAGAGAGTTGAGACTCAGTCAAAAACACAGGGTGCGCGGTGAAACTTTCTCTTAAGGTTCCGCAATAATTTTTGTAACAAGTGCGGTGATTTGATAACTTGTCTCCCAAACTATAAAAGCACCTAAGAAACCTGACAAAAAATGGTTTTCTGTTATATATTAATATTTTTTAGTTTCAAAATCCTTTTCTGTTTTCAAAAATTTTGTTCAACCCAGTACGACATATACTTCACTCGTGCGCATTCAGGCACAATCTGTTACAGACCTATTCATCATGTCTCCGTTGCTTTGACACTTCTGTCATTTGTCATATCCATTTACAACAAAGCGGGCATAAATAAATATATGCGATTATGTCGGGAGAATGAAGAGTGGAATAGAATAGTTTTTGTTTTAGCAATTTTTCAGCTCTTGCTTTAGTTACATCTTCCATTTTTGTTTTCGTTTATGTGTTTTTTTTTTTGTATAACAGAGTATGTATTGTTTATAAATTTGATCAAAAGAAAGCTTTCACATAAATATTATGACAAAAAAGTAGCCGGAAATTGTAAATAAAACGCAAAATATTTAATTAATCATCAATATTTGTTTTGTCGCCTTCAAAGTAATCCCCACGAGATGTAATACATTTTCCTAGTTCTTGAAACATTTTCAAAGGAACTTTTTGGAATGACCTTCAGTTCCTTCAACAAATTTGGTTTTATCTCCTCGATGGACTCAAAACAGGTTTCAAGGAGCGATTTTAGTTTGGGGAACATGAAAAAAACTACACCGAGCCATATCTGGTGAATACGGTGGTTGATCGATGATATTCACTGCGTTTTTGGCTTTAAATTTTCTTAAAATCGTTGGTCGATGCTTTTAAAATTCATGAATTGTTCTTTCACAATTCCGGCCGTTTTTGACAGATGTTCGCACGCAAAGGCCTTAATATGGCCAAATAGAGTTCCTTATTCTCCATATACCCTTCCGGAACAAATTCATGATGCACCAACACACGAATATCGAAGAAACAATGAGGAACACTTTGATTTTTGAGCGGCTTTGGCGTGGTCATTTTGGTAACGACTTGTTTTTTTCCTCCATTAATATGATGATTGACTTGTTGTCAAACTCATAAACCCATATCTCATTGGCTGTTTTAATGACCCCCATGAATGTGGAATAGGAATTCGTATGATCAAGTATGATCAAGCATGAGACCTCTTTACGGTACTCTTTGTGAAAAATAGTTAACTTTATCAGGACGAGTTTAGCAATAACGCGTTTCATACCCAAAATACCTAATAAAATTATTTGAACGGACTCGTGAGATATGTCGAGCTCTCCAGCCATCTCTCTAACAGTTGCCTTTTGATTTGCAAACACCATATCCTTCACTTTTTTTAAATATTTCCATCAGTTGAAGTGTTCGAAGATCTTCCAGTACGATGCATGTCTTCAATGATCTTTCGACACCATTTGAAGGCTTTGTACCACTCGTAGGATTTGATAAAATTTCAGACAAATCCTTTGTTCGATGTTTTTATCCATTGTAAAAATTGCAACGCACTACTACAGAGAAATCAGTGAGTTAGTCTCTGAAGTGGCTGTGGGAGGTATTTAAAGGCGTTCGCATTAGTAGAAGTACCGCAATTATTATCAAACTTGAAATCCAACCATGAATTACAGTAAACCAGTACGCTCGTCTGAAGCACTGAAGACGTGTCTTCTGTCTGTCACAACATGATCGATCTGGTTGATTGCTTTTTGATCCGGAGACAACCAGTTAGCTTGATGAATTTTTCTATGCTGGAATATAGTACTACAGATAACCATATTTCGAGTCCCGGCGAAGTCGATTGGCCTCAGTCCATTTGGGGATGATTAATCATGGATGCTGAATTTACCGACCGTTGTGCCAAAGCATGATTTTGACTTTGGCTGTCATAGATGCCACGGATCCCAGATCGAATTTGCGCTCCTTTATGTGACTTGTGAAGTAAATGCTACAAGAACCTCCTTGTCCCGTCCATCGCATTTTCTGGACGGCTGTGATGTCAGCCTCCACTCTAACGAGGACATCGACATCAACTATCAACCAACTGAGCAGCGGCACCTGCCCAATTAAAGGGCCGGACATCCTAGGTGCATGCCCTTAAATCGTAATTCTTAACACATTTGCAGTGGTCGTCATCAAACGGAAGGTGTCTTACCCGAGACCTGGCACTTGGGGATCAATGGTTCGCTTTTTCACTTTAGCTCTCCTTCAAACGGATGTTTTTTGGCTATCCAGAAGATACTTGGTCTAAGAGCGGAAGTCGATAGCCATATGTAAAAGAGGGTTTTCCTGTCAATCCCAAGTGAATGTGGTACAGAGAACTTTCCTCACTTGCGCGATCTTCTATACATGGCTCCATTATTTCGATTTTGTTGGGAATAATAAAGGTATGACGACTGTAAGATAGAGTTAAAACTAATTTTCGGTTCGTAAAATTTCTAAAATTATAATACCATTAAATATTCTGCCAATGTGAAAAAAAAAAACTTTGAACGCCTTTTGAGGAAGTCATGATCGAGCCCATTTTCGACAGCGTGAGTTGGGATTAGAGTAAATTTTAAGTTTTAGAATCCTCATTCTCCGCGAAATTGACACGCTTGTATAATATCTCCGTACTAATTTGTATAAGCTTTCACATTTCAAATCGAAAAGCTCATTAAGGTGAACACCTAACCGATTGCACAGTGTGATAAGTTGTGTGAAATTATGTGCATAAGTTCAGTTTCTAAAGTACACGAGTTTATTTGTGCAAAGAGCAGAAGAAAAGTGTGTGTGAAAATTACCAAAATGGTTTATGATGTGCATCCGGCTAAGGGCGTTAAAGGCCAAACCGAGCCAGGGGCGTTAGCAACGAGAAGAAGAAGAAAAAATGAAAACTAAACTACGCAAACAAATTGGAAATTCAAGCGAAATTTCTGTTGAATGCAAACACATACCCATATGTATACACCTGTGTAAAGAAAGCTTCACAACAACAACAGCGCACATGTACCTTCAGCGCTTGCTTCGAAGCGCTTCGAAGGTTTGGGAGTACATACATATGTGGATATTTATGCATGTGTGCAAGTGAACAGCCGCCGTGTTTGTGCTTTTCATGCAAAGCAGGAAATTACAAAAGTTTTTTTTTAGTTTTTGTTTTTCCATTCCACAATGAGGAAGCAAACGAACACGTTAAAAAAGTGAATACCAAACTAGAAGATGCAAACGAAAGGTGGTTGGCAAATGCAAATGAAAGACGTGATCGCATTAAAATTTCAACAAAAAGGAGAAAAATTCTAAAAGCAAAAAATAAAAAGAAGATGAAAACAAAACAAAATTGAAAAACAAGAAAATACGTAACTTCAGCTGCACCGGGGCTGTATTACCACATATGCGTTTCGGATAGCATAAATAGGGTAACAAAGGATCTACACCTTGATTTTGAACTACCAGTTTGTATGGCAGCTATATTATACAATATAATCGGGTGATTGGAATAATTTCTTAAGAGATTTTAATGATGTCTGAAATAATAGTCTATACCAATTTTCTTGAATATATCTCGTCAAATAAAAAAGTTTTCCTTACAATGACTTTATGTTAATAGCTCAGTTTGTATGGGAGCTATATGCTATAGTGATCTTATCAAAATAATTTATTTAAGGATTATAGCATTGACTTGGATAATTATTCGTGTTAAGTTTCTCGGAGATATTTTGTCAAATGAAAAAGCTTTCCATACAAGCACTTGATTTCGGTCGTTAAGTTTGTGTGTCAGCTATATGCTATGGTGGTCGGATATAAAAAATATTTTCGAAGATTACTTTATTGCTTTAGCCAATTTGCGCCAAATTACGTGAAGATATCTCTTCAAATAAAAGGTTTTCCATGGAAGCACTTTATTCCGATCGTTTACTTTGTATGACAGCTATATGCTATAGTCATCCGATACCAGCGGTTCCAACAAATCAGCAGTTTCTTGCTGAGGAAAGTAGGTATGTACAATTTCAGATCAATATCTCAAACACTGATAGAGGGACCGGGTTAAATCGACGCAGATTGTCACGCTGATCATTTATATGTATATTTTAAAAATTTAAAAAAATAATAAAAATAAAATAAAAGAATTGAAAACAATTTTTAATACCCAAAGGCTGTAATTTTTGTTAAAAAAATCCAATAAAAAATTAAAAGAAAAATTTTTAATTTAAAAATATGAAAAAAATATCAAAAGGTTTTGATTTAAAAAATATGGAAAAAATTAAAAATTACGTAAAAAAATTAAAAAAAAAATTAGAAAAATTTAATAAAAAAAAAAAAATGGTTAGTAAAATAATAAAAAAAAAAATACATAAGAAAAATAAAACAAAAATGATATTACTTGTAAGTTCCAAAAAGCTCACTTTTTGTTGTTGTTTTTTATTTACCACCATTACTTTGTTTAAATTTTCTACAACAATAATGTACATATATCCAAGCGCTTATGAAACGGATTTCCGGTGAAAATTTTCATAATTTGGCCTTTGGCATTTTTAATTTGTCGGCACACAAAATTGTATTTGTGTGAGTGTGTATTAATTCCACATATGACTACATACATAGAGAAAAAGCCCATAATTTGATCAGCTCTGCATGAGTGCTTAAATGCATCGGAAAATCGCAATTTGGCATGAGTGCTTGTGTGTATGCGTGTGTGTGTTAGCGCTCATGGTGAGTGAGACGTGGTGGCAATCACGTGGCGAATGAGAGCCTAATTAAAACGCAATGGACACACAGCCAATTAGGCATACAAATAAGATAATATTTTTAAGCAGACGCGCTGTTGTATGCAGAAGAGCAGCATACCTGGGTGCCTCTCTAAGCAATAGAATTTTAAGTGACCACCACATATGGCTGTGAAGACCTCGGAGTTCGCTACGTTGAGATATGAAGGATTTTTGTCTTTGATGTAGTCTCCGAGGTCTAGGGTAATCATCAACAGGAACTACTACTTTCAATTTAGATTCGATTATTGTGTTTGAATACATTTACAGCTGGCAACACCGTATCACAAATTATTTTAAAATTAAAGTTTTAACTTTTAAAATGTGCTAAATTTTATTTAATAATATTGTTTGCATAATTTAGTCAGTCGATATACTTTTTAACACCCCCACGTAAACAATGTTTATGGGAAAGCCATATCAACTTATTTGTGAGAAAACATGTGCTACCAAATACTCCACGAGATAATAATTAACCAATGGAAATTGTAAATTGCAAGCCTTGTAATAAATTTATTAGCCAAATGTATGGAAATTTGCACAAAAATTAGGGTGGCACTTAAGAAATCATATTAATATGATTTCAGCCTGATTTAAGTATTAGAATATAATTTTAATATTATTGGCGGAAGCAAGTATTTTTGATTTTACATTAGGGTGGTGCTTAAATAATTTCAATATTTTCCCCGATAATAATTAACTAATGGGTATGATAAATTGGAAATAAATAGCCAAAGGCTTGAATTTTAAATAAACATTAGGGTGGTACTAAATTAAATATATTATTAATAATATATTCAGTGTCAAATAACAATAAATTATAAGGAATTATAAATTTAAAGTTTTCTAATCTTATTAGACACATGTATTTTCGCTTTTACATTAGGGTGGTGCTTAAATCATTTCATTTCATTTTTTTCAAAACCCATTGGTAAGGTAGATTGCAACCGTTGCAATAATACTGTTAGCCAAACGCTTGAATTTTATATACGCATTAGGGTGGTACTAAATTAAATTAATAGACCTTCTTTCTTAAATAATTAAAAATTAGTAGGAATTATAATTTTAAAGCTCTCCAAACATATTCGGACATGTATTTTTGCTTTTACATTAGGGTGGTACTAAAAATAAATTCAAAGTTTTTTCAGCTATCGATAAAATTTTGCCAATGCAAATTGTAAATTGCAATCATTTTAATGATATTGTTGGTCAAATGCTTCAATTCTACATAAACATTAGGGTAATATTAAATAAAATAAAATTAAATTAAATTAATATATTCTCAGTTTCAGCTAATAATTAATGAAAGAGGACTAGAGACTTAAAGCGTCTTAATCTAAGTGAAGAAAAAACTTATTTTCGCTTATACATTAGGGTGGTACTAAAAATAAATTCAACATTTTTTCGTTCTCGTTAATAATTAAGCAACGGAAATTTTTAACTGTCGGAGTTGTAATAATATTGTCAGCCAAATGGTCAAATTTTATGTTAACATTAGGGTTATATTAAAATAAAATTAATATATCCTCGGTCTCAGATTATGGTTAATAGCGAGGATTATAAATTTAAAGCTATCTAATCTTAATAGATACAAAATTTATTTTATGTTTTATAGTAGGGTGGTACTAAAAATCAAGCAAATATTTTTTTCAATTAGCCATAAGAATTAAGTAATGGTAATTTAAAATTTACCACTTAGCGCTTAAATCTTATTAACCAAATTGCTCGTACATATTAGGGTGCTTCAAGAAATAACAGTACTTTTTTCAGTCTCACATAAGAATGAACCAATTAAAGTTGTTAATTAAATGTATCTGCAATAATATTAGCGGAATGTACGAATATTTGCTTTTACGTTAGGGGGGCACTTAAAATTTAATTTTAAGTATTTTTAAGTTCCCCATGCTTAAGCGCTTAGAAAAATATTAAAATTATCACGCATACATTTTGGTTTCGTTGATAGACGATAAACAAATTTAAAATTTGGACCACCCTAATAGACTGCTGTCGGTATTAAAATTTAATTTAAAGAAAAAAGCCATTGAGAGATTTGCTTTAAAATTGCAAAATATGTATTACCACATTGAAGGACCACCCTAATCTGCCAACATTATGCGTTATATATTGAAAAGCCAGCAACTTTTTCTGCCAGCACCAGCACCAACAACAACAATAAAAAATTGCCTTTCGTTGTTCATGTGCGTACAACAATTACAACCAATAATTTTACTATTGATTTTTGGTCGAAATTGGCTAATTGCGTGCACCGTTAACAGCGTCGAACCACAACAACACGGCAAATTATAAATCAAGCAATTCTGTTATTAGCGCTCCTGCTATATTTAGTATTACTATATATTAGTTGTATCATGGTATATACAATATTTGTTGTTTTTGTTGTGTTTGCTATTGTCAATTAACGCTGATGAATTTGTCTGGCATCACCAACAGCGGCGTTTACACAATTTGATTGTATATACATATTTTCCGAACATATTGGCAATTTTGAAAATTCTCCAAACGCAATAACAAATACATACAACACACACATACGTATACAAACATGCCGTTACATAATTGCGGCAATTGTGTTTTTGTGGCATTTTCATTGATTTCGCTTAAATATGGTTTTATTTCGGCTTGTGGCGCACATAGTTGCAACGAACCAATTATTTCAATTCAAATTGTTTGTTGTTACATTATTTTTATTATAAAAGTATTTGCCAAAAATTGGCATGTGCCTAAATATACAGTTATAGCGTTGTGTAGAGACAATGGCGCAGTGACGAGGAGCTCTTTATAATGTTTACATAATGCTTATATAGGCAATGCAATAAAGTATTACTTGTCAGTCCGGGTCAAATTTGATCACATAGTATAGTAGCATGAATGGCAATATTGATTGGAAATTATTTAATTTAATTTTATGTAATTTGTAATAATCTTTAAATTTTATTGTTTACAATATTCTGTTGTTGTTTTCAAATGCTTATACATATGTATGCCTCTAGTATAAGCAAGCACACTGATAAGAATTGACCTTAACCTTGAGTAAACAACGGCTCTATCAGCGGTGTGACTCAGAGTGACAGAACGATGAATAAAAACAAATGATTACGCCGTTGCAGTGATGATTTGTCGACCTTCAAGTAGCAACCGTAGCTTTCTTGCCTGACTATGTTATTCTATGCTCTATGTTATTTTATGGGGGTGCCTAAAAAATTTTTGACGATTCGAATTGTCCGAAAGCCATAAAATAATCTTCTTTACATCAGAAAGATCCTTGGAGAAGTTATAGATTGAACTAGTGATCGTATGCCGATAGTAAATGTGATATATGAACAGAAAAGTTTCACTGTTTCTTCTACAGAAATTTTTTTTAAGCGAATGTAATACCATAAAAGAGAGGCTCTCGCTGCTCGAACTGTCTTCACATTTACATATAAGTTGCATGAAGCATAGACTGATGTGTAATAAAAATGGACAGTTTTTCATTCAATCTCGAGTCCGATAGTTTGAATTGTGGCTCGGATGACCCACAAGCTTGTATCATTGACGTACATATAACTATAGCAGAAGAGCTTTGAGGGCATGAATCCAGTACTTAAAAATCACCGATCCATGCTATAACTTTTTATTGTTTTCCTCGTGCCTTGATATACTTATATAACTGAAGAGCTGTGATTATATGAACTCAGTAATTAACCGTCAATGGACCAATAGTCGGACCTGGGCCTCGGATGACCCACAAGCTGGGATGTTTGATCTCCATATGTAGCTCAAGAGCTTTGAACGTATGAACTCAGCACGTAACCTTCAATGGACCAATAGTCTGACCTGAGGCTCAGATGATCCAAAAGCTTCGATGTTGATGTAACGGGTGATTTTTTTGAGGTTAGGATTTTCATGCATTAGTATTTGACAGATTACGTGGGATTTCAGACATGGTGTCAAAGAGAAAGATGCTCAGTATGCTTTGACATTTCATCATGAATAGACTTACTAACGAGCAACGCTTGCAAATCATTGAATTTTATTACCAAAATCAGTGTTCGGTTCGAAATGTGTTTCGCGCTTTACGTCCGATTTATGGTCTACATAATCGACCAAGTGAGCAAACAATTAATGCGATTGTGACCAAGTTTCGCACTCAGTTTACTTTATTGGACATTAAACCAACCACACGAATGCGTACAGTGCGTACAGAAGAGAATATTGCGTCTGTTTCTGAGAGTGTGGCTGAAGACCGTGAAATGTCGATTCGTCGCCGTTCGCAGCAATTGGGTTTGTGTTATTCGACCACATGGAAGATTTTACGCAAAGATCTTGGTGTAAAACCGTATAAAATACAGCTCGTGCAAGAACTGAAGCCGAACGATCTGCCACAACGTCGAATTTTCAGTGAATGGGCCCTAGAAAAGTTGGCAGAAAATCCGCTTTTTTATCGACAAATTTTGTTCAGCGATGAGGCTCATTTCTGGTTGAATGGCTACGTAAATAAGCAAAATTGCCGCATTTGGGGTGAAGAGCAACCAGAAGCCGTTCAAGAACTGCCCATGCATCCCGAAAAATGCACTGTTTGGTGTGGTTTGTACGCTGGTGGAATCATTGGACCGTATTTTTTCAAAGATGCTGTTGGACGCAACGTTACGGTGAATGGCGATCGCTATCGTTCGATGCTAACAAACTTTTTGTTGCCAAAAATGGAAGAACTGAACTTGGTTGACATGTGGTTTCAACAAGATGGCGCTACATGCCACACAGCTCGCGATTCTATTGCCATTTTGAGGGAAAACTTCGGACAACAATTCATCTCAAGAAATGGACCCGTAAGTTGGCCACCAAGATCATGCGATTTAACGCCTTTAGACTATTTTTTGTGGGGCTACGTCAAGTCTAAAGTCTACAGAAATAAGCCAGCAACTATTCCAGCTTTGGAAGACAACATTTCCGAAGAAATTCGGGCTATTCCGGCCGAAATGCTCGAAAAAGTTGCCCAAAATTGGACTTTCCGAATGGACCACCTAAGACGCAGCCGCGGTCAACATTTAAATGAAATTATCTTCAAAAAGTAAATGTCATGAACCAATCTAACGTTTCAAATAAAGAACCGATGAGATTTTGCAAATTTTATGCGTTTTTTTTTTAAAAAAAGTTATCAAGCTCTTAAAAAATCACCCTTTACTTACATAGCTGAAGGACTGTGGAGGCATGAACCCAGTATTTAGCCATCAAAGGACCAGTAGTCTGATCAGGGGCTCAGACGACCCACAAGCTTAGAAGTTTGATGCACATATATGCAAAGCTGAAGAGCTTTGAAGGTATGAACCCAGTACTTTGAAACCGGCTACAGCTTTTTCTTTTTACCTCATGCCATTACCGGAGTTCTTACTCAGAGCTCATCAAACGATAGTCGGTCCATATGTCGTTCGCGAAGTTCTTATTCAGAGCTCATTAAACGATAGCCAGTGCACATGCCGTTACCGGAGCTCCTATTCTGAGCTCATCAAACGATGGTCCGTCCACCTGCCGTACCGGAGTAATGATCCTAAATTTTGCTGATTTAAAACTTAGGTTAATAATCCCAACAAGTTGAAGTGGCAGTCATCGGTCATAAAAAATGTGTTTTCGTTGAGGTTATATAGACCGATAAGTCAAGCGATTTACACTGAGAAAGATGATTAACTGCCTAATGATTGCTATTGGAGTTGGTTTATCTCATATGGCAATCCAACTTAGATTTATGTGCAAGAGATAGTGGTGTAAGATAAATACATTTCGAATAGCGATGAGACTTGATCTTAATTTTAAGCTAAAGCTCTGAGCGGCAATTTCTAAGCCCTGAAACCCTCTAATAAAAATTTATTACACCACACGACCTTCATATAAATATATAACAGCAGTGTTTTTACAATTAAATTATTTGCACAAATTCGGTTGCATTTCAAATTAATGATTTATTTTTCATTTTGGAATATTATTAAATTCGGCATTCAAAATATCAGCACAAATTAATTCATCAAACAACAGCAATGCGTTTATTTATTTGCATATTTTTGCCCACATTGTTGGCATAAATGCACCGAAGTGTTTTTGTATGCATATATATGTATGTATATATGTAGGTCGGTATTTATGCTTGGATATATGTAAGTGCATTATATGCCATGTGTAATTCTAAATGCTTCTAATAGGATTACACTGTGCTAATGCCTTCAAATACTAACTAATATTCACTAAATTGTAAATACTTGGCCGTAGGTTGGTAGATGTGCGTTGTGTAAGGCATTGCCAGCTGGAGAAAGCGGGGCCAAATAAAATAGATATTCACATATTTACCATGCATGTGCTTCCAGGAAGGTACGAATCCAGTTTGAGGCTTTTTTCGAAGCTGATTGCAATAAAAGTCTCTGGAGTAAGCAAATGAATCGAGAGCATGTGAGATGGATGAAAAAATGTCCATTTCGGCTGCAAGGAAACTATAATACACTTCACAGGTGCATTTCTTATAAAATAAAAGTGTTCAAAAAGATCTTAATCTAAATTTTGGTATCCAGTTTGTATGGCAGCTATATGCTGTAGTAGGACAATCTAAACAAAATTTTCGGAGATTATGGTATTGACTTGCATGAAACTTTCTCGTGAAGTTGTCTTGTCAAACAAAAAATTTCAGATTTTTATCTCAAAAAACTAAAATTTATGTATATGTATTTACCTTTTAGGGTCTGAGACGTTTGATTTTGTTTTTTTCGTGAGAAAGAAAACTTATGAAGGCTTGAGCTTTTGTTTGACAATGAAAACGATAATACAAACGTTCTTGCTTGATGCAAGAATGACAGAGAGTTTACAGTCTTGTACAGATAGATAGGTTCAATCTAGTTAGTTACTAGTTTTCAAAAGACGATTATGTTATCATACCCGTACTGATATAACACTATTTTTGAAAAAGATGACCACTTGAAAAGAAATTAAAAAAAAAAAAATCGTTCCCACGACAATCTAGTCCAAGTAACCGGAATGGACCCGGTTTTTTATCCGGTCAAACAATGTCCACTCGGCAGCATTCTTCAAATTTTTTTCAAGAAGGTTTTCTGTCGCTATTGCTATTACTATTTTATCAAGTTCCTTTCCATCAGTCAAGCCAAGGGCGTTCGGTGCCCAAAAACCTATGAATGAACTGCGGAGTCAACTTTAATCATTGATCAGTTGCTTAATAGGTTAGAATCGATACTTATTCTCAAGATGAGTATACTATTCACAGTCCTCAGTGAAACATTAAAAGAACTTCTATAATCAGATCTAATAGGTCGACAGAGCGCTTTAAGGCGTTAGGGGTAGTCAGAATTTTCAAAAAAATTTTGTTAATTTTTTTCTTAAAAAAATTCTCTGAAAACTTCACTTTGAGCCGATAATTAGTTTTTGAGTTATTCGAGAAATAACAAAGAGAGCTCGGGCACTTCAAAGCGCTAGTTTGAAACTTTAAACGCGTTTTTCTCAAAAACTATGTTTTTTGAATTGGTGACAATTGGCCGCTATTTTGTTAATAATAAAAAAATCCTTCGATCAGGCCCAAGTTTATGTATTTATAAAATTAATTTTTTTCGTCCGATTGATTTTAGATGAATCTCCAAGCACTTATGGTTGTCATCGCAAGTACCTTTTTCTTAAACTGGGACAACACAAACACCTATAACTTTGGAAATTAATTTTTTTTTTTGAAATTTTCGTGACTTCAAGTCAACACATTCTATAATAAAACCATATTAATACTTTTGTAAAATAATACGATTTAATAGCAAACAAATACTGAAAGTTCTCATTTTTTCGTTCCTCTGACTACCCCTAATCCATTAATGAAATAGAAATTTAATTAGGCCTGTTTTTCTAATTCCAACCAGCTCACAGAAGTGCCTGAAATTTTAAGTGCTAATACCTTGATCTCGTAAGTACGATACAGTATAGAAGTTAATAACGGGGTTTTCAATAAGAGCTATACAAAAGTATTTTTTTATGAATCAAAAACGGTTTCATTCCTACGAAAATTCATTGCCATTATGTATGGAACTCGGTTGCATGGCCACCACGGACACGCTAGCAAAAGTCCAGACCCAATTTTCGACGTTTTTCAAACATAAATCGGCCGATACCGTAGCAATATCACATTCAATATTCGAGTTTCATCAAATGTCGTTTTTTTGGCATAAGCCACAGACTAGACGTAGCCCTACTGGAAATACTTCAACGGCGTCAAATCGCATGACCGAGGTGGCCAATTGACTGTGCCATTTCGTGAGATAACATTTCCACCAAACTCTGTTTTCATTAAATCGGATTTGACATTCATTGTTTGGCTTTTTGATTATCTTTGTTCAGAATGCTATCGTGAATCATGGAGTCCGTGTGAATTGCTGCTTGACCAATAACACATATTTTGACGAAACCATTCAACCACAAATGAGCCTCATCTCTGAAAATAACTTTTCGATGAAAATCCGGATCATTTTAAATGTGTTGCTCAGCCAAATTCACAAACGTACGACGATTCTGGTGCTCAACCGGCTTCAGTTTAATCTTGTAAGAATGTTGGTCAAGATCTTTTCGCAAAATTTGCCACAACGACGACACAGAAATACTCAAAGCTTGAGAACGATGTGTGAGAGACTGATTTGGGTCCTCCTTAATTGATACGCTAGCGGGAGCAATTCTCGACACTACGGTTAATTCTTTGTTTCACTGACATTTTATAAAGTTCCTATGGATTAAAATTTCTGAATGGCCTCTTAGTGTTGAGGCCACTGACTCCGAATTTCGGTAGTAAATTAATAATAATTTTGACGCGGTCTTGGATCGCATGTACTTGTATTTCCATGATGAAATGGAAAATCTTACTGAAGAGAAATGTTAAAAGAAAGCGAGAGCGGTCTACTTTCGTAGTGCAATATTGAAAAACCCTATATATCATTCGCTTCAGCCGAATAGCTTTACAAGTAGCATCCGATAATATTTTGAATCTTACGCGATCATTAAGCGATAGAATAATGACTAAGATGTCTACTCTTAACTACTTAGCCACTTTTTTTTATAATAAAACAATAGACATTCACCGAAGAAAAATATGGATCCGGTGCTCTCTCATCTTCTAACTAAAGCGGATTCCCCCATCACAAGAAAGATTTAGATGTTTCCCTTCGAACATAAACTGCGCATTGGCTGTTTTGACATGCAAGTAGAGTCTATACAATCTACGAAAAGCAGCTTGAGATATTATAAATTAACAGTGCAAGAGCAGTATACATACTAAGTAAACAAGGGTATGTATCTTCCAAAGTCCTTGAAATTTCTTGTCATCACACTTCCTCAGTAACGCATCAGCACTCTTAAGATAGTAAGTAATAGAATTTACTGATGCGCTCGAATTTTACAAGCAAATTATTCTTTTGACAAATACGCTTTTAATACACACTGTCAGCCGTCGAAGGCTCGCATTACAAGCGTCCTTGCAAGCTACTGGAAAATTTCGCCAGTCACTATGGTAATATATGCACACACAGCGCACACCACTGTCACCACACTGGCGTACAAATGCAGGTGCCCGATGCAGGTATGTGTATATGGTACACTCTATATACTCTCTCACACATTGGCCTCAACATTGCAAGGACGCACACGTCTAATGCACGTGCAGCAAGTAATAACACAATAAAACGTGCAGTTGAGTGCTAAATTGTTTTGCAGCAGCGCCTTTTTGTGACTCGCCGGCAAGCGTGAAGATTTGCGCACACAGACACATACAAACAAGTGGACAAAAGGGGAGAAGACGTGCGAGCGCTGGTGCAAATGCAAATGCAAATCCGAAGAAAGAGCATAGTGGCATTGCAAGACGTTTTCACTTGGCTGAAAAATGATGTTGACGCGTGTGTGCAATTTTGCAATTCATGTTGAATGCCGGTGCTGATGCGTTTTTAATTTACTACTAGTCAACAATAACAACAGCTGATGCATACGCATGGCGTATAAAAAACGCATATTTTTTCGGTGCGTATATATAATATTTAGGAATGTATTTGTTTAGCCGATTTGTGTGTTATTTTGTAAGTTTAGCTCAAAAATTTAATTTTATAGAATTATTTATTTTTTTTTAAGACAAGATATGTCTTTAAAGACCTCTTGAAATTGGAAGCAAGTGTTTTCACCGAAATCCAACGATTTGAGTCAGAGAATTTAGGTCAAAATAATAAGAATAATCTGGAAGAAAGTTTAGGTTCACTTCAAAAAGCTTTTTGAATTGAGCTTTTCTAATATGATTTCAAGAAACTTTCGTCGAACTCTAAACTGGATCTTCGTAGAAGTCGCTTGCGCGTTTATAGCCACGATAACAACAGCGCGGCCAGTCGTTTCTTCTTTTCACTCTCCTGCTGATCTCTCTAACGTAGAAAACATGATGTAGCCAGCGAAGGCATTGTCCCTTGATTCGCTGAATAATGTCAATGTCACCTCATACCTATATCTCATAGAGATCATCGTTCCATTGATTGCGGTTTTCGCCATTGCCAAAGCGCAAAGGACCATAAATCTTCCACAAAACCATTCTGTCGAACACTTTTAACGCCGACTCATCAGATGTTGGAAAGCCTCCACTGAAATTTTGAAAGACCTTTAGTATTTGGTTTTTGTTCGTCGAGAGAGGATTTAAATTTTTAATTGCTTACTAAGTCCAAAGTAGCACCACTTGGCAAAGATGTTGCGGTTTTGTTGGCGTTTATACAAGTTCCAAGATAGACGAAATTAACTAATGCTTCACATTTATGAGTGTCATGACCGTTGGGACAATAGCCCTGACAGTCGGATGACTTAAGAGTACTTCCCGGACGTTAGGTTTTTTGAGGAAAGTCCAGACTTCAGATTCTGTCTGTATCTGGGTTTTCTGTTTACGGGGCATAATTCTCTGAATGCATTCTTGCATCTGCACGCCTATCTTATAGGTCGGGGAGTTTGTGTGTGGCGCGGGTCGAATATTGGGTGCTTGTTATTATAGAACGCTGTACTCGGACATTAATGATTTGGGAGGTATGGGAATTAGCTGGAGAGATGGAAGTTTAGATGTTAGCGATGTGCTCTGCAGTAGTCGGATGTTAAACATGGGTATGGGTATTAATTGGAATGCCGAACAGTTAGGATCGTTTGCGCATCAATTGTTGAGGTGGCGAAGGTATTTAACTGGATATTACGGTGAGCTTCTTGTGTGAATGGTGTGTGCGTGTAATGTGCGTTTGGGGTTCAACACCTGGTCATCAGTCGAGAATAGAGCAGCTCAACTGGTAGTAATTTCGGCTGCGATTTTTGACCGGAGAGTTAATTCTGGTACCACGGAAAGCAGAAGCTCTTGGAGTTCGCTTCGATCTGCTCTTGCGATTGACCCCTTGGGGAGTATTATAGTCCTTGTGGTTAAAACCCAAATGCGAATAAAACTGACACTTTGTCAGTTGAATGTGGAGTTGCATCTCAGCATCCGAGTATAAGGAGAAGCCTCATTGTATGTTGGCACAGTCAATACCTCTGCTCCTATATAGGGTTTATCCGGAAAGTAATAGGACTAAGTCGATTTCAAAAAAAAAATTATTGAATCATTGGCTCCTTTTACAACAATGCAGCGCTGCCTACGCGATTTCCAAGCATTGATGGTGTCTCGGAAAGCATTCCCCGGAATAGCCTTGAAAGCTGAGGTGCTGATTGGATTCTCTCTGTCGACTCAAAACGCTTGCCTTTCATTGGCCTTTTCAGACAAGGAAACAAAAAAGTCCGTTGCCCACATCTGGGCTGTAGGGCGGTTGCGGAAAAGTTGGGATGCTGGCCTTGGTTAGGTAGATGTTCACAAGAAAGGCAGTCAGAGCCGGGGCGTTGTCGTAGTGCAACTTCCAATAGGCTGCGATGTCTTATCGGATCCGATTGACCCTTTGTTTGAGTCTCTTGAGAACTTCCACGTAAAACTTTTTATTGACGGTTTGTCATCTCAGACGGAACCAATTCATGGTGGACGATGCTTTTGATGTCAAAAAAAAAGCAATGAGCATCGTTTTCACTTGGATTTCACTTGGATTTGATCATTTTTGGAGAGGAGACGTCGGTGTGTGCCACTCGGAGGGCACTTACGAAAACACTTTACGCGAAAATGTTTGTCCTAACTCTTCAGGTGATCGGAAACAACTGGACAGCCGCTCGTTCGTTAAATAGGAATGCCCTCTACCGAATCCAGTCGGTGCGCACATGCTTCGAAGTACAGTCGGGGCGGAAGAAAATCAGTCCTTTAACTTTCCGGACAAACCCTATATATTAGAACGCGGGTGTTAAGGCATTTATAAAGTGGAAGTTTGCTTTGCTATTCTATTGTCGACTCAATAAAACTAAGCCAGTGTTGATTCGACTTGGGATTTCAGGCGTTCAATTGACATTTTCTTCGAATTCAGACAGATATCAAAATGGGTCATTTGTTGTTGCTGAGAACGCTTTATGCAGAATTACCTTTCGTCCAAGCTCAACTTCAGCCTACAGCGCTTTCTTATAGCCCACAAATATTTTGTTCATTCCGGGAGGACAATAAAAACCAAGGCATGAAAATCATATCTTCTAGTATAAGATATGCATTTCAAAAGTGATTTCTCTAAAATTTTAATTTTATGCACTGTTTAAGCTAACCCCGCTCCACCAACTTTCCAGTATATTTGCTCACTTTCCGCTGCTCACACTTGCCACATATTCAATTTACCCACTGCTTGTCTGCACTCAGCACTTACAGCTTAAGTTAAAATCTGCCAATAAACTTTGCGATCGCATCTCGTTTCACGCAGCACACACACACCCAAACATGTACTTGTACACACATGCATACATAGGGACATGCACAGAGCCTCAGCTTCTACGCTCGGCTCATAGATTTTTGCTTAGTATTTCCTTTTTCGGTTTTTGCATCAGCATGGCAGCAGAAATTTGCAACGGCTTTGGCATCGGAAATGGCGAATGTCGTTTGTTTTCTCTACACTCTCCACCACTTTTAGCTCGTCTACAGCTTCCTGTCGACAGTTGCAGTGACAAAAACGGCAAACGGCTAACGCCATAATGCAGTTGCAGGAATAATAAGAACACACACATACAAAAACAAAAACACAAGTAAATATATGAGACAATGGCAACAACAACAACGAAGTCATTTTTAGATGCATGCGCTTAGGCGCTTGGACGCTTGGCCTTGGTTTTGTTACACACTCGACTTGTTGGTGTCTGGCCATTTGTTGTTTTTATTGTATTGTAAATATGTTGTAGTTTCGATTTTTTTGTTGTTACTCCGGCTGTCGACAATTTTTTCACTATTAGAATTTTTGTTTTTGTTACTCTTAGCTTTGTTCTTGTTGCTGTTTTTGCATTTGTTGTTATTTTGCATTGCAGACGACATGTGTTCATAAATTTTGTCTCATGTGCATTGGCGTGGCATTTTTATTGCATTTATTCTATTGACTTTTCCCAACTCAAATGGTCTTTATATAATTCGCATACATAAAAGTTGGATA
Organism: Bactrocera correcta; assembly: GCA_027475135.1. Lineage (NCBI taxonomy): Eukaryota > Metazoa > Arthropoda > Insecta > Diptera > Tephritidae > Bactrocera > Bactrocera correcta. The sequence goes on from CM050325.1 coordinate 73,589,726, forward strand.
AAGATGCTGCTACGAACGCTGTAAGACGACCTGAGTGTGAGCGAATGCTTGTAGTTTTATAAAAGCACACTATAACGGTATCGTTTTCAACAATGCGCAAAAAGGCAACGACAAAACACATAAAAGCTGAAATAAAAACAAGACAATTTGGAAAAAAGAAAACAATGCATGCGAATAATCTGAAAAAAAAAAAAAAAAAAATTGCATGCGATAAATTTGTTGGCAGTTGAAATGTTATTGAATGTACTCGTAGAAAAGGGTTTAAAAACAAGCCAAAAAGCTGAAAAAATTAAAAAAAAAATTTAATAATTCTTTAGTTGAAGTTAAAAAGATTATTTTCAGTAAGAAAAATTGAAAAAAAGAGAATTGATTACCTCAATGCAAAAATTATTGCATGTAAAAAACTTTTTTATTTGTTAGAAAGTTGTACATTTTTATCTTTAAGTGTTATTATCAGAAAATTTTACAAAAATCTGAAAAAATTTTGTGATTTCGTTAGAGGAAGTTTGAAAAATTATTTTCTGTAAAAAAATCATATATACAAAATTATAAAAATTTTATATTTTTAGAAATTCTATTAGAAAAATTACAAAGTGTTTAAGTGGAAAAATTATTGAAAAAAAAAACCTCCAAAAATTGCCAAAAAATTTAATAATTCGTAGGAAGAAGTCAAAGACATTGTTTTCATAAGTAAATAATAACTTTTTTTTTAAACTTTTTTTTATAAAAATTTTAATTTAAAAAAAACTTCAGTGCTTCAGTGTATTAATAAAATTTTTTTTTGTGTAAAAAATACGAAATTAGACAAAAAAATATATTTAAATATATTATAAAAAAATTCTTAAAACAAGAACCGCAAAAAAAATTGTTTGTAAAAAAATACAAAATTAAAAAGAAATATACCAATTATTTAACATAAAAATTGAAAAATTGTTTGTATTAAAAAAAAAAAAACAAAATTAAATTAAAAAAAAAAATTCATAAAAGTTCTTACAAGAAAAATTGCAATATTTCGGTGTAGAAGATGCAAAAACTACTTTTATTAAAAAAATACAAAAAAAAAAAATAATAATAATAAAGACTGACCCATTTTTAGAAAAAACACAGAAAATATTCAGAACATTCGTTGGCATTTTTCGAAGATTATCTCTTTTAAATGTCGGCCGCGCCTACGTCTCAGATGGTGCATACTCTGAGCCCAGTTTTCGATGACTCGTTCCAGCATTTCAACTGGTAACAGGCGAATGACATTCGCGATGTTTTGCTTTACGGCTTGAATCGAAGCGGTATTGTCCGCATAGCCTTAAGACTTGACATTGAAAAGTCTAACGGTAACGGTCACATAATCTTGGTTGCCAATCGATTGACCCAAAAAAAATCTATTGATTTATGCGATGCTGGGAAGTGGCGCCGTTGAAATGTCGAGATAACAAGCTTCAATTTCAGGCATCAAATTGTCGGTTATCATGGCGCGCTAACGGTCGCCGTAGACATTTACGTTCTCACCGGCATTATTTTTGAAGAATTAAGAGCCCATGATTCCACTGGCCCATAAAACACAAAACCTTTGTTTTTTTCTGGATGAAATGCCAGCTGTTGAATCTTTTCAATTTGCTCTTTGTCATAAATGCGAAAATGTTGCCTGCTTACATATCCATTGAGCCAGAACTGGGCCTCTTTGCTGAAAAAAATATGGCTCCGAAACGTCGGATCGTCTTGGAATTTTTCAAGAGCCCATAGAGTGAAGCGATGTCGCTTGGAAAGGTCGAGCGGCTTCAGTTCTTGCACAAGCTGTATTTTGTTACTTTCCGCGGTACAAGTTACGGCGAAAAGAGATGAAGCTTCAGCAGAGCAACTCAGATATTTTCTGTTTAAGAGTTCGTTGAAGTTCAATTGCAATGTTTGTGCGGCTGTGAGCGGACGTCGATTTTGAAACATGCGGTTTGCTATACAAATGTGTATAATGCTTTATATTACTCACCTAGCGTGGGTGTGCGCTGAGTTTTTGACCCACCATGCAGAAAGCACTGCTAATGGCAAAGAAACAACAGCCTCGGATGAAAGACCTCACTTTTGATGACAGTCACAGGACTATGATTTCATGTTATGCACCTGGAATGTCTGGTCCCTGAATTGGATAGGTGTCGAATCACTGCTGGTTGATGTTCTCGTTAAAATAAAGGTTGACATCACCGCAATCCAAGGTATGTGATGGGCGGGAGAAGAACGGAGATGAGCAGGAAAACTTAGTCGTCGAGTCCTGACATTGATTTCGATGGATGAGTGTTAAACCAAATTCGGGAGAGAAAAACGATAGGAAAATTGTTGCCTTCTATGAGCGGTTGGAGCGTACCTACGAGAGCTGCCCCCGCCACGACGTAAAAATTATGTTTGGCGACTTTACGACATATACGTTGACATTCACATAGTTCAGCGAATCAAAAGGCAGTGACTACACTGACTAGGTCATATCGTCCGGATGGAAGAGAACACTCCAGCCTTGAAGGCTTCGATACCCGCCGGTGGAAGCAGTGGAAGAGGAAGACCTCCACTCCGTTTGACAGATTACGCGGAGAAACATCTGGCTGCACTTGGTATCACAAATGGGCGCTGTTGTTAAATCGACTATAATCGCGTAAGCGGTGTCAAAGCTAGTAAAGAAGAAGAAGAGATTTCTAATAACTTTGACTATCAAATTTGTTGTAGTTAATACATTAAGTCTCAAATAAAAAATGCCTTCCAAGTTGATTATGAGTCGACGAGATCTAGACTATTTTAGCTACCGACAGGTGGATCGTGTGCTTTAATCACATCAAAATTATTTTCGAATGGTGCTTGCGTTTTACTTTCTTACTGGATTTTGGGCACTACAAAAAACGTTCAAATCATTCGTACAAAATCTATCAAACCTTTATAACCAGTTTTAAAGTATTAAGAATCTCCTTCCATCTAACAAGTTCCAGACGTAAACGAAATCTTGGAGAGAAAGCTCAGCTAGATATTTAAGGCTTTTAAATGCGCTACTTCTTTTAAAGATTCTAAATGAATGGCTAGTGGTCGGAAATTTTTTTTTTGTTTTTTATGTTCGCGAAGTACATAGAGGCCCTCTTCGACTGGATTTTATAGGCGACGCAAGTAATCCAATATGTCATAAGCGCAGGAAACTTTATATTTACTACACATTTATGAAAACCATTTGTTGTGTTACAAAATGCTCCATTTCTCGTTAAAGAACTACTTTAAATTTATCGCAATTTTCAAGCATGCCGGCCCAACCAAACTGCTGCTTTTAATTGCTACAACGAGAGTCAGCGCGCGTGAACTCTTTAACTTACGGAGAACAATAGCCGCCAACGCGGCAGGCAGCATCCGTAAATTCACACAAAATTGCGAGGGCGCGCGAGGGCGCTAGGAATGCCGAGTAACAAAGCAATGGCGCGGCGGTTGACTTGCGAAAGCGGGAAAGCAGCGGCCATGCTTTTATAGCGTATAAATCCTGCGATTTTGATTGCCAAGTGTCAAATACAGTTAACAGACAACAAAAGGCAAATGAAAGCGGACAGTGGCAACAAATCGAGGAAGTGCAATGCGAAAGGCAACAACAATACCAACAGTCAGTGTAGAAAAAATCATTTTTTGACACAAAATTTGTCGCCACGCATGCTGTGCCGCAGCGGCAGCGTGTGGAAGGCAGGAAGGACGGAAGGAAAATGCAGTCCCACACACATATACCGAGGCAAGCGCGGGAAGGCGCGCTTAACTCGAGTGGTGAGTGGTGAGTGGCGAGTGCCGTTGAATGGTGTGGTCGTTCAGCAGGACAAATGGCCGCTCGGCGTCGTTGAGCCTTCGTGATTTATGCGCGCAAGTGTAACGTGCGTATGTGTGTGCGTGTGGCCTATACGTTGCATGTATGAAGGAAAATGAGACACATCGCTGCTCTTGATTGTGTTCCGCTTTGAGTTTGCATTCACGGTGCCTGTATGGTTGGCATGGTGTTGCCATATTGGTCGTAATCGTTAACGTCTGTGTCGCATTGACGATGACGCCAGCTCAATGGCCGGCCAACTCACACCGTTGACACGCAATCTCTCGGCTCCATGGTTGGGTTACGAGGGCAACGTCGTGCTCCCCTGCCCCTCTGCGCTGTCATTGCTGTGTTGAACTGTTGATAGCTTGTTGACGGTTGCTCCGCGGGCCTCATAGGGGGCACACAGCGGGCGCACAGAGCCAAACACATACACATCGCCAGATATGTATGAAGCAATGTATGTATTTGTGTTTATGTGTGTATGAGTGCGCGCATATAAATTTGCGACGTGTGAACGATTCTTTCTGTTGCTGCCACACATATACTTGTTGTTATTGTTTATTTTTCTACTGCCAGTTTTGACTAATTTTTGGCGTCGGCTTTTTCACCCTTCGTTTTTTAATTCTTTTTTGTGCTGCACGGGGATTTAGTGTTGCTGGTGAACGAGTGGATAAATTCGTTTTAGCGGCGAGCAAAGGGTGTGCCAATTGCTTGGCATGCAGCTATTGTGCGGTGGCGAAAAAACCGTTATTTGTCGCGGTTGCTGCTTTTGGACTACTCGTCATTCTTTGTTTGTGTGTGTCTGTGTGTGTTGCGGATTTGTTTTGGTTTGCTGGATTATTCGCGAATGTTTGGATTTTATTTGCATACAAATGACTGAAGTATGTCAAACTGGAATTGTGCATTGTTTGCAAAACAGATCACATTTGTATGTATGGATTTTTGGATTTTTTGATGGATGCCGGCGAATGGGATATAAATACTTTATAGCCAAAGGCTTAATTGCCATAAAAAGCTTAGGGGGTCATGCGTATGTGAGAAGGTGAGGTTAGGTTCGAGGTGAAGTTCTGAGGAGCTTAAGTGCTTATAAAAATATGTAAAAAAGCTTAAAAGCGCAGAATAATTTTACTTATTTCATTTATTTAGAAATGAAAAATCAAAAATAATTTGAAATGAGCTTTCATCAAAAGAAGCTTTCACCTTAAAAAAAGCTTTGGTTTAAGCAGAGAAAGCGCGTACTAAAAAAGAGCTTTTAGCATTAAAAAGTGTTACCCCCTTAAGAACGAGCTTTCACTTAGATATTAATTTTATTGTACTTAAGAAGAGCTTTTAGGATTAAAAAAAATTTTTTTAAGAGAATTTCACATGACTTTGCAATGAAAAGAAGCCTTCACAAAAAAAAATATTCTTTTAAGAAAGAGCTTTAACTTAAATATTCATTTAAAAAGAGATTATGAAGAATTAAAACTTGACCTACATACATACATTACCTGATAGAGACTCTGATTTAAAAAGAGCTTTAACATATAAGAACTTGCACTTTAAAATTATAAATTTTTGCTAAAAGTAGTTTTCACTAGGAAAAGCTTTCACTTGAAAATAGTTTTCGCTTTTGTATGTACTCCATGAAAAGAACTTTCACTTGTGAGACTTAAAAAAATTTTAACCAAATATAGTTTTCATAAAAGGCATTTTAACTAAAACACTTTAAATTAGTAGCTTTTGCTTAGAAAGAGTTTTCACTAAAAAGTTTTAAATCAAAGAGCTTTCGTACAAACATACCTTTCGATTTAAAAAACGTCATCGTAAAAACAGCTTTCCTCTTAGAAAAGAGCTTTCACTTAAGAACTGCTTTCATATGTAAGAGCTTGGACTTTAAAAATAATTGAATAAAGCTTTCATTTAACAACAGCTTAATAGCTTTAACCTTAAAACTAGTTTTTCATTAAAAAAATACTTTTATTTGCAAGACCTAAAATACATTTTCACCTAGAAATAGCTTTCGCTTAAAATAGGTTTTCACTAAAAAGCTCTTAATTAGTAGCTTTGGCTTAAACCGGGATGCCATTAAAATGTTTTAAACTAAAAATCTATCGCTAACAAATAGCTTTCGATTAAAAAGAGCTTCATCATAGAAAGAGCTTTTCTCTTAAAAAAGAGCTTCACTTGCAACTTGAAAGTAACTTGCACTTGAATGAGGCCAAAAAGCTTTAAATTAGTAGCTTTTGCTTAAAAAGACATTTTACTAAACAGCTTAAAAGCTATAGACTAAAGAGCTTTCGCTTAAAAACAGCTTTCTATTAAATAGAGCTCACACCTAATAAGTTTTCTTTTAAAGAGCTTTCACTAGAAATGAGATATCACTAAAAAATTTTAAATTAGTAGCTTTTGCTTACGATGAGCTTTCACTAAAAATCCAAAAAGCTTTAAACTAAAAAGCTTTCACTTGAAACTATCTTTCTGTTGAATAGAAATAGGGGTAAGCACAATGAGGTTTCCTTTGAAGAGCTTTCAGTTTAAAAGATCCTTCACTAAACAACTTTAATTTAGTAGCTTTTGGTAAAAACGGGCTTTCATCAAAAAGTTTAAAAGCTTTATACTAAAGGGCTTACATTTAATAACGTTTTATTTAAAGAGCTTTCAATTTAAAATAGCTTACACTTAGTACTTTTAACTTAGTACTGAAAATTTCACTCATTCAAAATTTTTATCGGTCAAAATATGGTTTTTAGTATTGGTTTCCGGACTCTTCGACGTTTTTAAAACCATTTATGGTACTATACATTTATTTCATTGTTTTTATTTGGCATTTTATGTCTAGATTTTCACTCGTGTTAAAAAAATTTCCCCACGCTTTGTCAATTTTTATTAACCAACTAATCGATCATAATAATATAGGCATTAATAAACAAAAAGTGACAGCTGCAAAAGCCAAACCGCCAAAAAATAGCCACAGCATTAAGTACGAATATAAGAATAACAATAACAAAGCCTAATTTACAGCTGTCATAAGCGCAAATAATATTCCAACGGCGTGAGAGTGAGAGCTAGCGTCAGGCTTTTATTACTTTTCGCCTTAGCGCCCAATTTATTTGGGCCAAGCAAGCAACCGTCTATGTAAGGCTAGAAAGAAACCCCAAACTTACACATGCTTTTTGTTATTAATTATCCAGTTGTTGAACATGGTGGTAGGTGGCAAAGCCATGTGACGCAAACTTTTCGAATAGATGAGAGTATAGAGCGACCTATAAATATATATAAATACTCGTATACAATGCATGAACCTATAAGTATTTATCGACCAAAGTCTTGGCGCTCACCCGCTCGCTTAAATACCAACACATATTCTCCTTTATTAATTATTCAAGCTCCTGCTGTTAATATCCTTTAATGTATGAGCATTGTCCTTGGCACTACTGTGACCACATACAAATACGTGTATATATACAAATAGTAATAACAATGATGATTTACTTATTATTATTGTTACTAACATATCCATCTTAATTGTTGCTAATACATTACTTAGTGCTGCACTAAATCCTTAGGGTGTTCCTTCAATACTCAACAATCATGCATGCTTTGTTTATGTCCTCATCCATTGACCTACCTTCCAACATAATTATTATTTGTGGGCTTTGGAATTTATTGCAATTATTAATATTTGATTCAAGTGACAAGCAATATAAATGCGTGTTCAATTGTACATGGGCAAGTGTAGTACAATGGAGCTTATGAGTGACCTATAATAACTGTTTAGTAGTAAGGAAATGAAGCATTTCATAATTAAGTGCTGACATGCTCACTTTCTTGACAATATATGTATATAAATGCTCGTTTTGTAAGCATAACAAGTGCAGTTATGTGCTGTATAAAGCTGTGTTTTTATGATGGTAAACATTTCTTGGTTTATGCTTGCAGAGTAGAGTATGAAGAGCTTGAGAGTTAGTTTTCACATCAGTAATAACTTATGAAATGTTATAGAAAAATATTTTATAATAATTGAAAAATATATATTTTAACTTCTTATTTCTTGAAAATTATTATTAGCTTTTAATTACGATTTTTTTTTTAATTAACGGAGACCCTGTAAAGTACATAATGGAACAACCAAGTACAAGTCCTTGTAAGAATTTATGTCCCTTATGGTTTAAAGAGATATATTTACGATATTCGTTATGGATTATTTTTTAAAGCAACGGTGCAATCGCCCAAGAAATTTTTTAGATCGGACTTTTTTATTTAGGCCATACAAGCTGATCGATCAAAATACAGTCTTTTTATGGAAGACTTTTGTATTTCAAGAGATACTATATCTTCACAAAATTTAAAATAAGATCTTGAATTGAAATATAGCTTGTGTAAGAACTGAAACTCGACCTACCCAAGCGACATTGTATCGCTCCATGGGCGTTTGAAAAGTTCCAAGAAGATCCGACGTTTTCGAGTCAGATTATGTTCAGCTATAAGTCCTATTTCCGGCTCAGCGGGTACGTAACAAATTGTCTTATTTGGGACGCAGAGCAACCTGAAGTCTTTCAAGAGTTGCTATTTTATCCAGAAAAAATAACGGATTGGTGTTTCTTGTCGAATCATTGGTCCATATTTCTTCAAAAATGATGCCGTAACCGTCAGTGGCGATCGCGATCGCCCAATGATAAACGACTATTTGATAGTTGAAATGGGAACTCGTGATCTCGGCGACATTTGGTTTCTACAAGGTAACGCCACTTCTCACAAATTGCATCAATCAAAGGATTTATTGTGAGAACACTTCTGTGAGCAGATAATTTCACGTTTCAGGTCGGTCGATTGGTTACCAAAACCGTGTTATATCCACCGTTATTTTTTTTATTATTTTTTTCTGTGGAGACAAGTAAAGTATAAAGTCTAAGAAGACAATCCCTTCGATTCTAGCCTTGGAGCAAAACCAAGTCGAAATGGTGTTACCAGTCGAAATAGTCGAGCGAATTATCGAAAATTGGACTCAACGGATGGACCATCTGAGACGAAGCCACGGATTTGATAGAGATAGCTTTCAAAAATAAATGCCAAAGGAAGTTCTTTCGAATAATAATAACTAATATTGAAATTTGAGTTTTGTTTGAAAAGTAGGAAACCCCAAATGGAAAATATTGGAATTTCAAAAGCTCCTAAGCTTGTTTGTAACTTTTCCGCCATCCTGTGGCTTTTCACATAACAGGTTCCTATTTCATTTCATTATATTCAATAAACAATTTATCAATATGAATTATCTGTGTATATAATATATAAACATACAAGTATATATCTCTATATGTATATAGACATTTATTTATATAATTAGTCCATAGAAGAACACTCATTGTCTCTACTCAAAACTACAACAAACCTATGCCTATACTTAATTAAGATTTATTGCGATCCAGCTGTTCTAATGACCAGCAAACTAAGCGCTTGTTCGATTCATAGACATTATCGGCATACAATTTTACCATCTTTTCCACAATGCGGGGAGGTTTGCAAATTGTTTGTTCAAGACAGTTTTGATTTGTCTAGCAATTTTGCTTCCATATTGATTAAACATAAATTTAATAGGAAACTAATAAATTAACCAAATTAAGCAAGAAATGTTTATAGTATGAAGATACAAGTGTATCTTTCAGTTTTCGTAAACTCGGTAAATGTCAATTCAATGAAAGCCATAGTGAAGTAGGAAAATCATTTAGTATTGATTTTGCTTACAAAAATATACTTATGTATAAGGAGAAATTTGTGGGAAAAAGTTCAATTGTTAAGCTTCTCTTGTGATTGACAACCACATGGTGGTTTGTGTGTTCAAACTAGGAATGAACAAGTTTGAAATTACAAAATGTATGCTTTGAATTTCAGTCAAAAATTTCAAATTATGGATAAATGTGAAATTATAAATTAGATACTTCTAATTTCTTCGAAAACCTCGAACAAATTGTCTGGTGATTATTTAGGAAAGGAAGTGAAATTATTTTGTGTAAGAGCTAACTGAGGATTAAAATGTTGGAGCATGCTACACTTTGGAAAATCTTAGTATTTAAAATTATCAAAAAGACCTTTTATACTTCGACAATCTTGGGCGAAATCATATTCATAGTATTTTAAGCGAAGAACAGCATATGACTTAAAGGAGTTTTCTAAGGAAATGTTGGTACGCTATGATAGGGCAACAGAAATATTAGACGCTGAAAACAAAGTACGCTTCATGTGTCAGATAGTACAGGAGAACCCAATCTTAGGGGTTTACTATTATTAGTAATAAATTTGAGTTCTGTCTCAAACATATGTATTCTACTACCACAGCTTCACTGTGATTTTCTAAATCATTAATATGCAGATTGCTTGTTTAGGAAAAATATTTTTGGTAGAACTAGACTCTAGACATGAAGAAAACACTGACTTGGTTCCCAAAGCTACCTCCGCTTGGTTGATTCAACTCTAAGATATGTTTTTATGTACAAACAGAAACTCACTACAAGGGTTGAACTTGAAGCAAGGCTGTTAGTTATTCAATCACATTCTCCATTGCCATTTTGATTCGTCCTTTGCTTTAAAATAGGCCTCAGTTTCAGCGACTGCTCTTTTATTATACGAATTTTTTTTTCCAGCGAGCATTGTTTTGAGATCTGAGTTTAGGAAATAATCGCAGGAGGCCAGATCTGTAGAATACGGAGGATGCGGAAGCAATTCATGGATTTTTGCCATCGTTTTCATTTATTTGTAACACGTCGCATTGCTTTGTGGAAACATCACTTCCTTTAACTCGAAATGCGGCCGTGTTTCGGCGATTTTATCGAACAGTCCAACGTTATATTGTATAATAATCGCGGGAATATAGTTGATGCACTGATGCATATTACACCTTAAGCATCCCAAAATATTGATGCCGATCCCAGCCGACTTATGTGTCTTTTCACGCTTAGTAGAGGGTTCAACGTGTGCAGTCTACTCCGATGACTGTCGTTTTGACTTCGGAGTGAAATGATGGAGCCATATTTTATCCATTGTCCCATATAGATGAAAAAACACGGGTTTATTTCACTTGAACATTTCCAAACGCGGCTCCGAATCGCAAGCACGTCGTTGGTTTTGATCTAAAGTTATCCAATATTACTTTGTGGACTTTTTTTTAATGTTTTCGTCGGTTACAACCTCTTTTAAGTGCTTGCGGTTATAGCCTTATTTACAACAGCGCGACAATCGTTCTTCCTTTCCGCTGCGCCAACTGCAGATTTTAAGTGTAGCCACGCCCTTCTCCACTTGGTCTTTCTAATTCCTCCGCGGGTACTACTTCGAATACTTTCAGAACTTGAGTGTCCTTATACGGACGGCATAACCCAGCCAGTGTAGCCGCTGTCTTTTTATTCACTGAACTATGTCACTGCCGTCGTACATCTCGTACAGCTCATCGTTCCATCGACTGCGATATTCCACGTTGCCAATGCGCAAAGGACCATAAATCCGCAGAACCCTTTTCTCGAAAACTCGTAATGTCTTTGTTGTCATCGTCCATGGCTCTGCACCATATAGCAGGACGGGAATGATGAATGACTTGTAGAGTTAGGTCTTTCTGTGTCGAGAGGGAACTTTACTTCCCAGTTGCCTACTCAGACCGAAGTAGCATCTGATGACAAGAGTTATTTTGTGTTGGTTCTCGAGGCTGACGTTGTTGTTAATGCGGGCTCCAAGATAGACGAAATTATTTACGATTTCGAAGTTTTTTTCATGCTGTCAAAAGCAGCTTTGATATCGACGAACAGGTGGGTTGTGTCGAGCCTCTTTTCACGCGTCTTTTCGAGTATTTGGAACATGGTGAATATCTGGTCTTTGCAGGTCTAAAGTCACACTGATAAGGTCCAATCAGTTTCTTTGTTAACTTATAGTATGCCAGATTATGGAGCGCTACCCGCTACTGCTTTCCTTACTCTCTTCGAGCGCTCAGCTTTAACAATTTCATCCGTAGTGCTCTACCTGGGTTAGCATCACTACATAAATTTAACTGTAAATTATTTCCAAACTTCCTCTTTATATCTTCAATTTTTGATAAACTAACTCTTATTTAAATACAAAACTAGTTTGTTTATAATAAATGCCGTTATTCATTGCAGACTTTATTTATTGGTATTGCATCACTTTGAGCAATTTGTTGCATCAAATTGGCTTTGAGCACCGATTCGTTTTTGACATTTTGTTTTCGTAAACTTTACAAATTCGCCATGCAGATGATCGTTGTTTGGACTTGAGCTGCTGCTGGCGCAACGAGTTGTGATGAACGAACGCACATTGTTGTAGAAATAAAATAGTTTGCCCGCGCAGCGTATATATCCAGGATACTCTGCTAACTTGTATATAGTATATATATATACTTGTATGTACAAGATATATATGTATATGCGACGCAGTTGTGTCTGTTGTCACTGGACGTATAAATCGCTGACAGCTGTTGTCGTTGGTACTTCATTGATTTTAGTTAATTGGAAAATTGATTTCTACAAAACTCACTCGTCAGCTCCGAGGGTCATGAGCGCTGTGGGGGTTGCGTTTATTTCAAATGTCGCAGTGGACTGTGATTTGCTACAACAAAATTTTACACTTTGGTTTTTTAATTAAATCAAGTTCGAAAATAAAGCTGCCTGCAGTTAATTGCTAATATGAAGAGTAAGCTTCGTCAGCAGCTTTTCACTTAATGCGCTCACAAACTCGTTTAAGTTTAATTGATTTCGCAGATTTTGTCTCGCTTAATAAATTAGATTGCATGCAATTAGCGGGTGAATCCAATTGCCGAAATACTTCGTTTGGAAGCGTTGACTGCGATCACTTAGCCGCTGCCATGACCAGGTTACATTAAGCTTCTTGCTTACCTTGATACTTCAACGGTACAATAAATGCGTCAAATGCAAACTTCATTAATTTGATGCAACAGGCGGACTGTTGAGTGCCCATGCTGCTAGAAATGGTGTTAGGGATGCCACCCTGGCGATTATTCGTGCTGTTTGCGCAGGGCGAGGTGTCGTTAATTAGTGCGATGAGAAAAGTGCGTGGGAGATTTATAGACCCACTACGTTTAGTGTGGGTTGAGTGAGCTCCATTGAAATGAGGAGTTGAAGTCTAAGGACAGATCCCTTGGTGAAATCTTAAATAAATAAAAACTTAAGGCGAGGAATGCATACAATTTGGCCTGAGCATCACTGCGAGGCACGCGCAAACTAAATATGGTAAAACATTGGTCTTAGATCACGTAAGAGAAAGCGTCTTGAAAGCGTAAGAATCGAACTAGTTCCAACTGATCGGCTTTAAAAACGAAATATTACTTATGAACTTCTGGTTAAGCAATTATCGGAACATAAGACTGATTTGCTTAACCGGAAATGAGACTCTGGAAAATCTAATGCCTTTAGAGAAAGATTGTTTCAGCCGCAGCCACGAAGCGGAAAGATATGTTCCTAGAAACGAGTAAGAAGCTATAGATGCTGCCGAAACAACAACTTACCCTGGTATAGTTGAAGGATGAAGTGCATAAGTTTCTTTTTTGAAAACTCGTTTTTAACGACCAAGTCACGGAGCCCTAATAATTGAATTAAATCGGTTCCTAGAGCAAGGTAAGAATTTTTTATGAACCCAATTTTGAAAAGGAATCTTTCGTATTGAGATTCTACTTCCTTATTGGCGTAAACACCGCTTAGTCGTTGTTCCTTTTCGAAATTTGGCGCCAGTTCGAGATTCCAAATGTAGACAGGTGCTTCTCCACATAGTCTTTCCAAAGAGCCGCGGAACTATCTCAATGTCGGTATATCTTGTACAGCTCTTCGTTCCATCGACGGAGGTTGGATCTTCTCACGCAGGTGAGAAAAGTTCTCTGAGTGATAGAATAACTTGCAAAAATGTCTCCGATTTTGCTAAAATTAAGCGGAGATTAACGGTAGATATTTTTCGAGTAAAACAGTGACATTTTAATATGCATACATACATATGTATGTATAAGAAAGAGAAAGTGAAAAAAACTGTGGAAAAACGTGAAAGGTTTCAAGATCAGTTCGAATTCTAAAATGAATGAAGATAAATAATGAAGGACCTCTTGTGGTACTCTTAGAAAAACTGCTTTAAATTTCTGAATATATATGTAACAGAGGTTTATGCGGTTCATACAAAGTCACTTACATCTAAGTGACTCTTAGTCCCGGAAACTCGGAGCAGGAATTCCAAATCTTTAAGAATTCAAGAAAATTGCTTTAAGGAAAGTAAAATTGCGATCAACTAACCAGCAAAATTGCTTAGCAACTCTCAACTAGCATATACGAAGCTAGTGAAGACGAAGCCACTGTTGCTTTATGTAGCTCCATAAACACATCGCACAGCGGAAAGTGAACTCGTAATTCCTCGGCAGTCACTAAAAGTCGCTGCAAAGTTTCACACGACTGCTTTGCCATTTCTCGTTTACGGCAGGTGTGCTAACACGCATCCGTTCACAATACCTGCTGGAAGGTTTGCATGTGTGTGTTGCGAGCATATGGAGGAATTCGAAAATGTATGTGCTCGTGTAAGTCGAAAAATGTATGATTTACGAGTATGTTGGCACGTTTCGCTAAATTCAAAGTTCAACCAAGAGACACGCATACCACACACATATACACGTGTATAGACAGAGATGAAAACGCTGCAAATGAGCGCAGAGAACTGGCGAAGTCTTTAGTAAAAAATTAGGGAAGACTTTGTGCAGCCCGTTTGGGGAGAGTCCGAAAGTATTTGAAGTAATGCAGATATAGGACATGTATATGTATGAGTTTGTGAATATATAATTATTAACGAAAAAGGTCGAACTGTTTTCTGGTAGAATCGAATTTTAAATAACCTCGAATGTTTTAAAAATTATCATTGTATTATTTTAATAAACTTTTCGTACTGCCGAGTTAATTTAGTACATTTAGGTTAAAATTTGGAACCAGTTTTCGCTTTCGATTAAATCTAGGCTCGATTAACGATCGGTTGTTATAACGGGTGATTTTTTAAGAGCTTGATAACTTTTTTAAAAAAAAAAACGCATAAAATTTGCAAAATCTCATCGGTTCTTTATTTGAAACGTTAGATTGGTTCATGACATTTACTTTTTGAAGATAATTTCATTTAAATGTTGACCGCGGCTGCGTCTTAGGTGGTCCATTCGGAAAGTCCAATTTTGGGCAACTTTTTCGAGCATTTCGGCCGGAATAGCCCGAATTTCTTCGGAAATGTTGTCTTCCAAAGCTGGAATAGTTGCTGGCTTATTTCTGTAGACTTTAGACTTGACGTAGCCCCACAAAAAATAGTCTAAAGGCGTTAAATCGCATGATCTTGGTGGCCAACTTACGGGTCCATTTCTTGAGATGAATTGTTGTCCGAAGTTTTCCCTCAAAATGGCCATAGAATCGCGAGCTGTGTGGCATGTAGCGCCATCTTGTTGAAACCACATGTCAACCAAGTTCAGTTCTTCCATTTTTGGCAACAAAAAGTTTGTTAGCATCGAACGATAGCGATCGCCATTCACCGTAACGTTGCGTCCAACAGCATCTTTGAAAAAATACGGTCCAATGATTCCACCAGCGTACAAACCACACCAAACAGTGCATTTTTCGGGATGCATGGGCAGTTCTTGAACGGCTTCTGGTTGCTCTTCACCCCAAATGCGGCAATTTTGCTTATTTACGTAGCCATTCAACCAGAAATGAGCCTCATCGCACATCGGACACGGACGCGAAACACATTTCGAACCGAACACTGATTTTGGTAATAAAATTCAATGATTTGCAAGCGTTGCTCGTTAGTAAGTCTATTCATGATGAAATGTCAAAGCATACTGAGCATCTTTCTCTTTGACACCATGTCTGACATCCCACGTGATCTGTCAAATACTACTGCATGAAAATCCTAACCTCAAAAAAATCACCCGTTACTTACTTGTGCTCTTCATTTTGTACTCATCAATTGATTGCTATTTTATCAAGGCACACAACCAATTTTATAGCATGGACAATAACCAAATATACAGTGGGGATAACAACCCGATACTTTCATTCGAAAAAGATGTTCCTAAGATTTTGTTATTTGTGAAATATTAATAAGTATTTAAACTCATCAAAAATATCTTTTTGACTACGAAAAGTTGAGTGAAATCGTATGTCGATTAATATAGGCGAAGATCCGTAAATGTTGGTAGGAACCCTACTGCGCGTTAGAAGGTTAAATATTTTATGATATCATTCCTCGAACAATATTAGAAGCTGAATTGTTTTCATTCCTACTCATGTGTCAGATCACAAAGGGAGATCCATTTTGAAGATCCCTCCCTAAAAAAAAAACAGAAACTTCCAAATGTTTAATATTATTATTCGAAAGAGCATATTGGCATTTATTTTTTGAAGATTATCTGTTTAAAATATCCAAGGTCTGAATAGAAGCGCGATTGTCCGCACAGACTTTAGATTTTACATATCTCCACAGGCAAAAGTATAATGGTGTGATATCACATGATCTTGGTGGCCAATCAATCGGTCCAAAACGTGAAATTATCTGCTCTCCGAGGTTTTTTTAATAAATCCATTGATTGATGCGAGTAGTGGGAAGTGACGCCGTCTTGTTGAAACCAAATGTCGCCAAGATCACGAGCTTCAATATCAGGCATCAAATAGTCGGTTATCATGGCTCGATAACGGTCGCCACCAATGGTTACGTTCTCATCGGCATCTTTATTTAAGAAATATGGACCTAAGATCCCACCGACCCACACACTACACCAAACAGCCCCGAATCGACTCTCCACGGCTGCTATATTTGCCTTACTTCGTTTTGAACGTGATCTATTCGGTCGAACAGTATCCAATAATGACTGCTGGGTCTCAAAAGCGGTGATGGTGTTGTGAATAGTACGCTCGGAAGGCCGATTTCAAAAACGGAATTTTGCCTAATTGGCAGGACTGTTCTTAGTTACTATGCCGAACATTTGCGCGATCTGTCAACCAGTTTGTTTACAGAGGCTGCTTAAGTCGGTACACTTCAGTAGTGCAATGCAATTTTTACAATGGATAAAAATATCGAAAAAAGAATTTAGCTCAAATTTTTTATTTATTAACAAATTTCGTTCGCAGAATCAGTGCGAATGCTAGAAAGGGCTTACGTTGATTCAGTGTTATCAAAAGCATAAGCCTCTGAGTGATGTGCCTCGTTCTGGACGACCTTCAACCTCTTGAACGGATAAAAATATTAAAAAAGTGAAGGATGTGATGCTTGAGCCGTTAGGCAGGTGTTGAAGAAGATGGCAAGAGAGTTTGATATCACTCGTGAGTTCGATAATTTGGGTATGAAACACGTTTTTGCTCGACTCGAGCCGGTAAAGGCGTTTTTGTTTTTTTTTAAAGAGTTCCGTAAACAAGTCTCTATGGACATGCTCGAAAACTTCATGGAGGGCTTTTTAATTACTCTCATTGGGCTTCGAATATTGCTGTTATATGGGAAGTGTGCGTGTTTAGGGAGCACTCTCGGAACACCATACGTGTTCCTACTCCCTATGTTCCTTTACGCAAAATATTTGTTCATATTCTTTACAAGAAAACTCCGTAACTTTTCACTAAAGTCTTTTTAACACTTCCAAGCACCCCTTCTTCATCTTACTCAGCTTCTTCTTATTCTTCCCCTTCGTATTGAAAATGTTTTAAGCATTTAGCACTTTGCACTTTAACTCTCTTGGTGGTCTCATTGCAATCAATGTCGCACAGCAATTGTCGTCCTCCCACGGTGAATGTCCTTTGTGTGCGCCAACTGTGAATTCCTTTCAACGCAGTCATATATATATATATATATATATGTGTGTGTGTGTGTGGACACACCTAAACATGCAATTACAAATGTGTATAATAGTCTCGGGCGTATTGTCACTTTCAAAAGTTTGGCAATAAAATTTGTGTTAAGTGATTTTATGGTCTTTAATGTGAACATTGTCTAAGACAGAGGCTCAAATATATATTCATATATATATATGTATATACGAATATGTTTATATGTTTGTTGGGCTTTAGATTTTAAAATATATAAGCCGGCGCGAATAGCCAACTAATTGTTGGTGAATGAAATATTTGAATACTTTTCTGTTTGTTTACAGGCATGCTTGCCGGTATGCAGTGTGTTTGCGTAGCTCTTTAAGGAACAATATTTATTGAGAGTAAAATACGAGTATAATCTAAATCTCAAGTTTTAAACATAATAGGATCAGTACAACATATTGGGTAGTCGAAAAAGTCTTTTCGTATTTTGTCAATACATAGATGTCGTTGCAGTCGCATATCTCCAGTGCTACTACTCACATTGCCTCATACCATATAGTGTTGGAAAGGTGAGATTTTAAGCTTCATTTAACAAAAAAAAAATAAATAAATAAATTCGTGAAAGTTTAAAATGAATGAAAATAATGAAGAAATTCGGTATAAGTATTTTGAAATTTTTGTACAAAAAAGGGAAAAATGCCCTGCAAGCCTTCTATGAAATTTGTGAAGTTTACGGAGAAGATTTTGTATCAGTTCGTGTAGCATAACATTGGTTCGCTCGCTTCCGCTTCGGAAATTTCGATTTGAAAGCTGCACTTCGCTCTGGTCGACCTATCGTTGAAATGGTCGATGAAATTATGGGACCGTCACATAAGCAGCCATAACATCGCTAAGGAACTTAACATTCATCATCAAACGTTTATGAACCATTTAAAAAAGGCTGGCTACAAAAAGAAGTTTGGCGTTTGGGTACCACATGAACAGTTAGTGAAAAATTGAATGCACCAAATTAACATCTGTGATTCTTTGCTGAAACGAAATGAACTTAAAGCATTTCCGAAACGAATGGTAACAGGCAACGAAATTGAATCAAAAACGACAATAATGTGAGAAAAAGATCATGGTCCAAACGAGGTGATGCTCAATAAATGGTCGCAAAGCCTGGATTGACGCTTCGAAAGGTTATGCGCAGTTTTTGGTGGGATTGGAAAGGAATTATTCGCTATGAGTTGCTCGAATTTGGTCGAATGATTGACTCTATATTTTACTGTCAACAACTGATAAGATTGAAGCAAGCAGTCGAAAAAACGGCCAGAACTGATTAACAGAACTGACTTCGTTTTTCATCAGGACTACGTTAGACCACACACATTTTTGTTGACTCGGCAAAGACTTGGGGAGCTTGGCTGGGAAGTTTTGTTGCATCTACCATATAGCCCTGATCTTGCAACATTGGACTACTATTTGGACTACTATTTGAGTCAATGCAGAACTCCCTTAATGGATAAAGTTGGCTTCAAGAGAAGACTCTGAAAATTTCTTGTCACAGTTTTTCGCCGGGAAACCAGAAAAGTTTTACACGGATGGAATAATGTCTCTAGCCTAAAAGTGGTCAACCAAAATAGTAAATATTTGGTTAATTACAGTTTAGTGAAAATATATTATGAATATGCCACATACTAATAAAATGTTCTCTTATGTTCATTGAGGCACCTCAAATACCATCACAAACCATTTGAAACAAAGTCAAACGTAAGTTCGAAAACCCTGGTAATAGTTATGTGGGGCTAGCTTAAATTTTCGTCTAATTTTATCTATATTAGACACAAAGATATGCTACTTTGAGTAAAACACGTTCTCTCATTTTCAATGAGATAACTCAAATATTGGCCGATATATGTAGTATAAACTCACCCGGAAGTTCGAAAGTCTCTGTATTAGGTATATAGGGGCTATGGGAAGTATTGTACCGATTCAAACTACTTTTGATACACAGACTTCCTATTGTCAGGAAAGGATTCTCTCCGAGTTTCAATTCCCATGCATTGACCGATATTTTCGCTCAACAGTCAACTATAGGTACGGAGCCCAAATATTCAGTATCAAGCTTTTTGAGCAGTCGGGGTTGGATTTTACAACAATTTTTGGTCTTAAGTTAGCATACCCTAAAGACATTATTTGTGCAAAGTTTAATCCTAATATATTAATTAACTCGAAAGAAAAGAATCAGATGAAATTTAAAATTGTATGGGAAGTAGGCGTGGCTGCAGCTCTATTTCGTACATTTTCACACAGTAACATAGCATGTTAAAAGAAAGATGTGTACAGAATTTGATGGAAATTGGGTCTGCCGGTCCTGAGATATGTAATTTCACTTAAAAGTGTGTGATGCCACGCCCATCATTCATTCACTCCTTTTGAGTTAGTTTCTTTCTTTAAAATATAACAACAAAAACTGCGTAATAATAACAATTATGCTGACAAGGTCACATTGTAAAAGAATTCATTATAAATGATGTCATGAGCCATTAGCTATTTACATTTAAATGTATTGTATGGTTGTTTACAGCAACTCCAAAATATACTGTATATATGTATAAGTATATAAACATATAGCCAATTTATATTGAACATATTTTTTTATTTTTGTTCTTTTCTGCGAAAAAATTTGGAAATCTGTAAATGAGTTCAGAGAAAAAGCTTGATCCTGCAGCATATTTTGGTTGAGCTACTAAAGAAGTTTCGATGTAAATTTGGATTTCAATATTTTTCAATCGCTTATCACAAGCTGAATTGGGTCAACCTTGAAGCGACTTGACTTATAAGCAGCTAGACTTCCATCTCAACAGTGTGTTTTCTGAGACAATTTCGAATAGAAGGTTCATGAGTAGACGCGACACAGTATCCCTAAAGTAATTGAGTTCCAAAATAAAAATTAGTAAATTATTTTGTGATTTTTGAAATTTGTTTAAGGAATAAAATTTAACCAGTTTTATGAAATTTTCGGGCACAAAAAGTATTGCGATGTTCTGTAAAGTCCCACTGACTTGTTTGCTGGGTATAACAGCGATTGATGTCCGCACAATAGCAATTACAATTTTTCAATTTATCCTACACAGAACATTAATGAATTCTACCCAGGAGCAGCTATACCAGATAACAATACCAAATTATCTGCTTGGCAGTTCCGAAACGAAATGCCAGCACAGAAATTGTTAACCGTGTACCGAAGGTGGAGGAGCTCACTCATTTCCAAGAGCTCGAGACATAATTGGCGCAGGAACAGATAACCCAAGTTGCGGACCATGTAAAAACTCTACAGAAAACTGTTAGCGAGCTCGAGAAGTATCTGAAAGGTGCCGCTGCAGCTTTAGTACCACAAAACAAGGCTAAAAATGATGTTATAAAGATTAGTAAGAAGTTGCCAAGCACGATGAAGTGAATGGAGAAGATTCTAATGAAAGCGATAGCGGAGAGATCGAAAAAGAATTCAAAAATGAACTTAGAAAGATGTTAGCAGCAATAGCGGCAGATGGCGATATCGGAGAGATGGAAAAAGAATTGGAAAATCTGTTTTCCAGAATGTTAGAAAAAGAATTGACAAATCTGATTTTATTTGGCGAAGATTCTAATGAAAGCAATAGCCGGGAGATGGAAAAAGAATTGGGAAATCTGTTTTTCAGCATATTTGTTGAAGCATTTAATGAAATCGGCTCCATTTTGATGAATTGATTATTTAATGAATAAGAAATATATCCTTAATTACGATAAAAATCGTTACTGAAATCTCCCACCGACATCTATTACCTATTATTTTAATTAAGCACATTTAAGAACTGCACTTGAATCTTAAATAAATATATTATATCTGTATTTCAAGAGCTTTACAGACTTTCATTTGAGAACATTTTTTACTTTAGAAAATTATTTTATTTTAAAACTGATTTTGTGACAATCATAATGGTGAAAAAGTTTCTAAAAGAACTTCGCGCTTTCTCGAAAATGTGAGATTAGATAAAAGTGCCTTATTTTGACTATTGCTCACTTTTCAAAATATTTGAGAACCTAACGTCATCAGAAACTTTGAAAATTCTTTACATATCGGCATAATTTGTGGTCTATTATTTGAGACCTGATTACCTACAGGGCTTTGAATCTTCAAAGAGAGTAAGATTACTTGACAGCACGTATTTCATCTTTAACTTTGGAAAGTTTAAATCCATTTAGAGCCCAAGATATGACATAACAGAGTTATCAAAGAAACCTCCGCATGAGTTGACTAACTTCTGACAGAGAGAGAATTAATATTTCATGGAAATTAGTTATTTGACATGGCTTTTAATGAGCTTTTGATGAGCTTTTGTTAAGCTCTGGCAAAACTATAAAGCATTGAATTTTGGTGAAATTAATTTTGTAGGACTAATAGAGGTGAGCTATTGGGTGATGTTTAGGGCATACTGAAGTTATGGAGATTGCTGAATGGTGATAAAAGTGTAACAACTGGAGATGGCGATGCCGATTCCCCTATCGATGTCGATGAAATTGAAGTCGCCTGAAGAACAACAAAGCAGTGGGAGCCGATGGACTATCGCCCGAGCAATGCAAATACGGCGACGAAGAACTGAGAAGGCTCATGCACCAGCGATGTTTGGAACCAAATTATGCTCCGTCCAATCTTTAAAAATGGTACCACACAACCTGCGCCAAATACCGTTGGTTAAACTTTCTTAACATACAAGTATAATGAAGAAAATATAGCAGCCGTAGTTGAGAGTGTACACGAAAAACGTGGAATGTCGTTTCGGCGCCGGTCACAGCAACTCGGACTCATCTATGAAATGTCGATATCGTCGATATCTTATATTGAAAGCGTACAAAATGCTGGTTGTGAAAGAACTGAAGGCGCTTGACCTTCTCAAACGACATCCACTCTATGGACTCTTGAAAAGTTCCAAGATGATCCGACGTTTTCGAGCCAAATTTTGTTTCTGGTTCAATGGGTATGTAAACCGGCAAGATTTTCGCATTTTGGATAAAAGGCAACTTGAAGAGATCCAAGAGCTGTCATTTCATCCAGAAATTTAATAGTTTGGTGTGGTTTGTGAGTCGGTGGAATCACCTGAGCATATTTCTTCAATAACGATGCCAGTGAAGACGTAACCGTCAGTGGCGACCGTTATCGAGCCACGATAAAATTGGAGGTCGAGATATTGGCGAAATTTGGTTTCAACAAAACGGCGCCATTATTTATTTATTTATTTATTGAGATAACACTTCGGTAAGCGTCCGGATTTGTAGTGACCCGTGAGTTCTTTCATGCTCAATGGAGTCGAAACATCTTAACTTCCTTTTCCTTAACTAAGCAGCATCCTTTGATAGCTCTCCAATTGAAATTAATGCATATTGAACTCGAACAGTTGTAGAGGAACATATGACGTGACAAATAAATTAGTGTCTTCCAAATTATTATTTTCAAAATTCTGCTTATATTTTCTCAAAGCCCCATTTTCTTATTAATGTTGGGTGATTAGAGAACTCATTGAGTTCACGTACATACAAATATCAAAATTTTTTTAAAATTGGCACACAAACAATCGTATGCTTGGTAGAATAAGACGAATAAAAAAGGGAGGGACAAAAGGTGAAAAACATCGACTTAGAAAATACTAACTAAAGAATAGAAACATCATTTTTTTGAGGGCCCGACAGGGATCACAGCTATATGTATGACTTAAAACTCAAGAGGTCACTTGTCAAACAATATTTTAAAACAAGAAAACAACATATTAATACATAAAAACCACTCGGTTATATAACATACACATTTTTTCTTAATATTCATTCGGGTTTACGACGATTAATCACGATTTTATTTTGCAATTTACTTTATTATGAGAGATAATTTATAAACTATTTTCAGTGCGCAGTCCGCGTGTTTCTCTTCTCTTGCTATTCGTAGCGCATACGTACATATGGGTTAGAGAAAAATTTATTTACTGTTACTGTCATTGGTTTCATAAAAAATGGTTTTGATACATAGAGTGACAAATTTCAAAATGTTGTTTTTTTATTTTGAACTATGAAATCGACCACTGTTCAGCGATTGCATTGCTACCTATAAATTTTGCGAACTAAAAAAAAAACAAAAGCATCCTTCTTTAAAATATTTACAACAACAACTTCAAAATAGTAACAATTATGCTACCAGGGTCACATAATTAAATAATTTATTATAAATAATGTCATGAGCTATCAGCTAATCATATATAAATGTATTATTGTTATTTGCGGAAACTCCAAAATATGCAGTGTATAAAAGTTTATGTAAATACATACATATAAAGACAATCTATGGCGAACATCTTTTGCTATTTATTCTTTTATTGGAATCACCGCTGAGAAGTAAACAAAATCTTTCTGCGAAAAAATTTGAAAATTTGGAAATCTGTAAATGAGTTCTGAGAAAAAGCGTGACAATGCTGCATGTTTAGGTAGAGCTACTGGGATTATCTTGGCTAAGACAGATTTGTTCATTGTACGTTCATGTCAAACTAACGTTCGAATATTTGAAACTGCGACGGTAGCGCGGTCTACCGCAACTAATGTAAAACATTCGAAAATTAACAATAAAGTGGACCAAAATGTTGAATCTAAACCATTCTCGAATCCCCTTGAATACACAGACTCGCTAGAAATATATATGTACGAGGTGTGTTCAAAAAGTATTGCGAATTTGGTGTTTTTTCAAAAATTATTTATTTATTCATGAATATCTATTTTGTCCCCTTCAAAGTAATTCCCATGAGATATTATACATACACTTGTGCCAACGGTTTTTCTAATCTTCGAATATCTCGTCAAGAGAAGCGTACCGTCGTCCTTTCAAAGTCACAGGGGGCCAGATCTGAGGAATACGGTGGCTGCGGCATCATTAGTGTGTTGTTTTTGGCCAAAAAGTCGCGCACAAGCAACGATGTGTGTGAGCAGGGGCGTTATCGTGGTGCAAAAGCCAATTTTTGTTCTTCCACAAATCCAGGCGTTTCTGGCGGTTTGCTTCGCGCAAATTGCACATAACTTCCAGGTAATATTCCTTATTTACCGTTCTTCCTTGTGGCAAGAACTCATGATGCACCACGCCTCTGCAATCGAAGAAAACTGTCAGTTACGATTCGCGATACTTTTCGGGCACACCTCATATATAAAGACTAGTGGATCCGGCCACGCCTCGCTGTTGTATACATTTTATACTATTATTCATATAATAAACCATTTAATACCGTGAAAATTTTATTTATGAAAAAATACGAAATCGTTTTTGTCCGTAATTCTTTTACCAGGGGATTGTACTCGAGATCTAATTTGGATATGTTCATACAAATAACGTATTTAAGGCTGTTTCCTCAGTTAGGTTAACAGCATCTGTCAGTTCTATTTATATAGTTAAGAAAATGTTCTTTACCGTAAGAAGGAACCTTGTTGAAGTTTACCAGAATTGAGAAAATGGCGCTTAAGATTTGGCATTTCACTGAAAATTATAATGTAGTTATAGTTGATTTTTTCTAACTCCAATCACCATAATTCACAAAAAACTTCGAGTTATGGCAGGAAATTTGTACGCAATTCGTCGTCTATTGTTAATTCAAGAGTTAGAGTTATGGAAAACTTTGAGTTGTAGAATCTGAGTAGTGGAAGCTCAACTGTATTTTATTTTTTTTTTATGGATTGTGAATACATGTGTATGTTTAGAAATACATACTTGTATATACAGTGAAATCGCCTATAAACCGACACTGACGAACCAGCATCTCTCTTGTTATTAGAGTTGCTCGCTTAAGAGAGCGTCCATTTAATACAGCTTTCAATGTATTTCTTAGTTATGAACTGTTTTGACTATCCTATCTTCTAAGTCGTTTCAAACTGAATTTAGTGTGCCAAATTTTGCTAAAATCGGTTCAGTAGTTTAGGAGTCCATTGCGGACAAACAAAGTGACACGTACTTTTTATATATAAAGATATCGTAATTGATGAGGGTAATGAACTGATTTGGATTAACCATGTATGTCTTTCCCTTTGTCCATCTATTGGTATGTATGCGAACTGGTCCCTCAGTTTTCGAGATATCGATTTTAAATTCTGCACATCTACTTTTCTCTCGAAGAAGTTGTTTTATTTGTCGAAATCAACGATATCGAACAACTATAGCATACAACTTAATACAGGCTGATCGATCACACTCAAGTACTTGTATGGAATATTATTTTATTTAAATGAAGGTATCTTCACGTAATTTGGCCTGTATTTTTTTCTAAGCCTAAAATATAATCCTTGAAAGTATTGTTCAGTTTGACTTATTATATTATAGCATATAGCTGCCATATAGACTGCACGACCAAAAGCAAGGTCTTGTATAGAAAATTTAGCTTATTTCTAAAGGATATTATAGCTTCTGTGCAGCCCTAGACAGCGATTTTTTTTTGTTGCAATAAGACCACAAACAGGCACTGAAAGCTCGAAAGCACTTTTGTTGACTCGAAAAAAACAAAAGAAATCAGCTATGTGTTCTTCAATAAAATCTTTTCAGCTTTTATCAACATGTACTATGTATTACTTGGAATTCAATATTTTCAATTGCTTATCAGCAGCTGAACTGAGCTAACCTTAATATTGATTGTGCCGAAGCGACTTGACTTGTTAGCTGCTAGACTTTAGTCTCAACAGTTTGTTTTGCGAGACAATTTCGAATAGAAGGTTCGTGCTTGGAATTTGCGACAAAGCAGCTTTAAAGTAATTGAATTCCCAAATAAAAATTAGTGAATTTTTTTGTGATTTTTTAAATTTTATAAAAAAATATAAATTAATATTTATTTTTGTAATTTTCGGGCACAAAAAGCACTTGCGATGTTTTGTAAAGTCGCACTGACTTGTTTGCTGGGTATAACCGCGATTAATGCTCGCTCCATAGACAATTACAATTTTCCAACATATTCCACACAAAACACAAATGAATTCTACCCAGGAGCAGCTATATCAGAGTACAATCCTAAGCGCTATGGAGACACCACGAAAATCGTACGCGTGTCGTTAAGCATGGCGCCACCATGTAAGTATATATATTTAATATTTGCAAGCTCTGTACATTTCATTGTAAAGCACATGCTTTGTTTTTTAGCACGCCATTTATTGCCACCCTATGAAGATTACGGCGGTGCACAGGCCTACTCGAATAGAATCTACCGAAGCGAAATACCTGTATGGCAGTTCCGAAACGAAATACCAGCGCAGTACGAAAAAGTCGAACAATTGGCACCACAATCATACCCTTACGAAGTTGTTAACCGTGTATTACCGAAGGTGGATGAGCCCACCGAATTCCAACCGCTCGAGACTCAATTATCGGCGCAGGAAAAACAGATAACTCAAGTTGCGGACGATGTTAAAAGTGTACAGCAAACTGTTAGCGAGCTTGAGAAGTATCTGGAAGGTGTCGCTGCAGCTTTAGTACCACAAAACAAGGCTAAAAATGGTGTTATAAAGATTAGTATGAATCTAGTGCCCAAGCTTGGTGAAGTGCAAACTGGGGGTTTGTCTGAAAAGGAAATAGATAACCTTATTTCAAGTACGTGGGGAGTAGACTCCACAGAGTCAAATAGCTCAGTGGAGGAGAAAGAGTTGAATAAGCTGATTTCAAGTATGATTGTAGAAGACTCTGCAGTTAACGATAGCGCAAAGAAGGAAAAAGAATTGGATGATTTGATTTCCAGCATGTTTGGAGTAGAATCTAATGAAAGCGATAGCGCAAAGAAGGAAAAAGAATTGGATGATTTGATTTCCAGCATGTTTGGAGAAGATTCTAACGAAAGCAATAGCTCAAAAAATGACAAAGAGTTGGATAAACTGATTTCAAGTTTGATTCTTGAAGACTCTGTAGTTAATGATAGCGCAAGGAAAGACAAAGGATTGGTAAATATAATCTCAAGAATGATTGTAGCAAAACCTGCAAATGGCGATAGCGAAGAGACGGAAAAAGATTTGGACAAATTTACTGCCAGCTTGTTCGAAGACGATTATAGCGATCATGCTAAGAATCTTATTGAAAGAACGGACGAAAATAGTGACGCGGAGAAAGAATATGGTAAAAAATTGGATGCTTTCTTAAATCAAATTTTTGCTGAAGAAGCTCAGGAGGACGAAGATAAAGTGGAAGAGAAAAAAATAGAAGAGGAAAAAGAAGATGAATTTGCTGCTGACGAGGTAAAGGGCATAATCTATGACTTAAACAACGAAATGGATCAACTTTTTAAAGACAGTACATCGCACAAGGAGGAACAAAAGCTCGATTATGATGACGAATTAGCTTATGAAGATTACTTAATGAATAAAAAATATATCTTTAATTACGATAAAAGCCGTTACTGAAATCTCCCACCGACATCTATTACCTATTATCTTAATTAAGCACATTTAAGAACTGTATTTGAATATTAAATAAATATAGTATATCTGCATTTGAAGAGCTTTTCAGAATCTTAAATAAATATATCTGTATTTCAAGAGCTTTTCGGACTTACTTTGAGTTATGAACATTTTTTTTTTTACTTTAGAGAATTATTTTATTTTAAAACTGATTTGGTGACAATCATAAAGGTGAAAAAGGCTCTAAGAGCTCTTCGCACTTTCTTGAAAATGTGAGATTAAAAAAGCTTTATTTTGATCATTGCTTAAATTGAGAGCCTTAAATCACCAGTAGCTTTGAAAATTCTTCAGGAGGAGAAAGATCCTCCGTTGGAGAGATCACTAAGCTTGGGCTTAGCTTTAGCCTTTAACCAAGGTCCGTAAAGGCAATACTGCAATCCGGTGGTTCAATCGCAGCTTGATAAACAAAATCTATGAATGCTTGTTTTTATGTTTGGTACTTCAATCTGGTGGTTCAATCACCCCTTGATAAGCAATGTCTACGGTTCTTTGCTTTCTTGGTAGGCCCAAAAAGCTCAACCCAAAGTGATGATTTACAAATCACTTAATACAACTGCAACTGCCGACGGCATTAGGGTTCACGTCTTAAGTGAATGGGCCGCACTTATAAGACGGTCAATTAAAATTTCAAAGAGTTAAGAAATTCGTAATGACTTTTCTTTCGCCGAAATTCCAAAGAAATACAAAAACAGCCAAAAGCTTTAACAAGGTTTCTCCTTGGCTCAAATAATTATGAGAACAAAAGAATTTTTTATAGCAATACCCATCGATGTAGCTCCACTTTTGTATGAAATTGTATTTGGTATAGTGTGGTTAAGTAAAAATGCGGTTATGGACAGTTCAAGTCGCTCAACAAAGCTCTTTACAGGCGGCTAGTAGAGCAACGTTGCGGCTTCACAAATTAATAAGCTGTTGGCTGAACTAAACCAACTTATTCTGGGTAAGAATTTGACGGATATTTACTGAAGCTTCTTTCTAACCGTTTTATTGTATTGCTGCTCATTAACGCTGTGTTGACATAATTTTTTTGAAGGTATGCAATCGCCATCATCATCAAGCCATGAAATGAGTTTTCAACATTTCTAAAGCCAGATAACCTCACATATCTTTCAGGGTAACGGTAAATGACACCGAATCGCAAGTCAAATTATATCAGAAAAAAAAAAATACAAATTTCAACCTGCGAAGCCATGGAAAATTTTCGGATTTTCATTTTATTTCAACTTTAATTACTTTTGTGTATTTCGACATAAGCGGGACGGTTGCGAAAATTGCAAACGGCTTTGAAGAAGTGGAAAAAGTTTTGATTTGCATACGCTTTAGTGGACATAAAAGGACATTAGTGGAAATGCCTGTTGGAGGGAAGCTTAAAGTGAAGTTACTGCGCGAACTTTTACTTCTACTTCGGGAAGTCATTCGATGAGTAAATAAGTGGTTATTTTTAAGAGAAACTTATGTTTGGATAAAAATGCAAATTTGGGTTATAGTTGGAGAACTGTAGACTGCCGGATGATTGCTTGTGCAGACGATGTAGCATTAATGGCCAAAGGAAAGTTCTTGAGTACGGTGTATGAGTTGTCGCAGGAGTATCTCGCCATCAACCCAAGTTAAACTGAGATGGTTTTATTTACTAGAAGATATAAGATCCCGACGGCACCGCTGCTGCAACTTGTAGATACAGTGAAGTATTTAGGGCTCGTTTTAGACAGGAAGCTTTCGTGGATGCCGAACATCAAAGGAGAACAAAAAAGGCATCGATTGCGTTATACAGCTGTAGAGGAGCCATTAATAAATGGTGGGGTCTCTCACCGAAAGTGGTCCTCTGGGTCTACGACACCACAGTCAAGCTCATTAGAGCCATAGAGTTTTTATGTGGTGGAAGGCTCTAGAAAAAACCACACTCGCAAAGAAATTCAAGAGCGTTAAACGGGCGGCACTCATCAGAATATGTGGTACACTAATCATGGCACTCAAAGCCATCTTGTATATAGTGCCAGTAGACGTCGTCCGAAGTTATATGGTTGAGAAAGTTGCTATCAGACTCAGAGAATCTGGGTTTTTAAAGGATATATCACACTTTAACTTCATATCGGATCTCTGGGTTCATGAAGTTGCCAAACTGAGCTTTGGCGATTCCTTTTCTGCCCATATACCGACGAGGGAGTTGTGGGTGAGAAGGTGCTGTTGGAGGAGAGGGGTGAGCTTCATTACGGATGGGTCAAAGCTTCCGAGGAAGGTTGGTTGATAGTTTTATTGTCAGTAGCTCTCTATCAACTCCTAGTTCAGTCTTTCTGACTATTGAAAAGTTTTGTCTTTCTAACTTAAGTTGTAGCCAATAAGGTAGCAGTAGATCTGCTGCTTCGGAATACAGTTTCCTTCAGAAGTGACCATTTACTCAGATAGCAGAGCGGCAATACGAGCCTTAAAATCATTTGTGCGTTCACGTTTGCTCGAGGAATGCCTAATATCGTTATCAAAAGTATCGAGAGTCTTTGTGATAAGACTAGTGAGCTTGGACAGCGCTGGGCCACCGTCGGTACATGTCTTGTCGCAAAAACCTTTTG
The DNA here is from genome assembly GCA_027475135.1 of Bactrocera correcta. Classification (NCBI taxonomy): domain Eukaryota; kingdom Metazoa; phylum Arthropoda; class Insecta; order Diptera; family Tephritidae; genus Bactrocera; species Bactrocera correcta. Next base: position 73,620,373 of record CM050325.1, read on the forward strand.
GCCCAGGATCGATCGCAGGAGATCTTGTGATCTCTTTGCCTTCAGTAAGGCTAGCCTCTCTCTAGTTATGAGGCTTATAACAGGTCATTGACCTATTTTGGTTAGGTCAAGTCGAGTGGTTTCTCACTTGATTTTGCCAGCTTATATCTGGTTATTTAAGGACAGAGTCGAAGCTTTTTAAAGTATACCAATGTGGACCCTGTCTTCCAATTTTCTAAATTCCATTTACTGATGATATTACTTCGTTAAAATAATCTTATGCGACTTTGAGCGCCTGCAAACTTGTCTCAAAGTTTCGTTTCAGCTCTAACCAATCTGGTGATAATATTTAACGTTAATTTATACTCCATTTCGTGATCGAAGTTCACTGAAGTTCAGTACTGCCTTCGTCGGATCATGCTCTTTTCGTCGGCCTATCCATCATCGGATCTAATAATAATCGGGTTAATGTGGCAGGCCAATAAGCCACGCATAGACCAGTTTGGTCCTTTCTGATAGAGTTCACTTTCTAAGTCCAAGGGGAGTAGTCATCGTTTAGGATGCCTGCGCTTTATGTGAATTTTAACGGACTCTGCGGCCTCACTGTCGATACCTCCTCCAATGTATTATATTGTGGGGACCACAGATGCTTACAGCGTATCTTACCAATGTGGGAAAAGTTACTCAGCAACATTCCCACAAATTACTTTAGGAATAGTTTCTGCCGTTACAACAACAACATTAGTTTGGTAATTGGCTTTTGTTAATTTATAATCTCATTATTATCATAATTATCCAATCATGTGAGAGTATTAAAGTTTTTTGGTGAGAAACAATCTGCTTCCTCGTGTAGGTCAAATCGTTCAGAATTCCTCTGAATCCTCTGAATCTTTCTTTCTCTCTCTCTCTAACCTTAATCGATCCTTCCGCGTCTACCATCATCCGCCTTTCTCTGCCTCTCTCTCTCCTCTCTCTTTCTTTTCCTATCCCACCCAAAGCTCGTCTCCTCTTCTATATGTAGTAAACGCAATATTTCCAAAGCAGACTTCTCACTTCCATTTACCGAGAAATTTGGTCTGAGCCGAATTTTAAATTTAAAATTAGTATTAAAAGCTGCGAAAGTAGCGGAAATTCCTCGAAATAATCAAACCTTTATTCTTATGCTGCACTTGATTTACACGAAGCTTTTCGCTTCACTTTTTCAGAGCGTCAGAGCATCAGAGCTAGCACAAAGCGGTAAAGTTTTATGCATTTTTATAGGTATGTCTACCTAGATATATATGTATGTATATGATTTTATGCAGATGTATGTATGTGTGTATGCATGAAAGAAGCGCGCTGACAATGAAAATACTTTATGCGGAAAATTTGAGCGCGCACGTCATTGCATCGATGCCAATCAAATATACGCGGGCATATAGTATTTATGAATATTCGCAACGGCGGCGGCAGCACCAGAAACACCGCTACACAGCGCACACCTACACACGCATGAGAGTAGCAGATTTTTATTAAATTTCAATGAAGCGCAATCATATTCGCCAAGCGTTGTGCGATTTATTCGCTGCTTTTGCTTTTCATTTCTTTTCCTTTTTTGTTTTTGGTTTTCATGTCTTTTTTTTGCTTTGCGCTTTTATGGCAGTCGAAAATCGCAACATAAAAATTTTATAACAATACTAAAATGTCTTTTTCACAAACGACCACACACTGCGGGTAGGCGGTGGTGGCGGCGGCGGCGGCGACGACGGCAGTCGTTGGCATTGATGACCGCCAAATGCCCGTTCAATGCAATGCAACATTACCGCGAATTCCATTCGGAGGCATTCAAATGATTTTTATTTCATGCGATTTATTTCCAATTTTTGGCCGTTTTTCCTATTTTTTGTTTTTGTTGGTTGCCAACAGTGAAAGCATCAAATTGCAAAGGCTTTCAATGACTCATTCGTTAGCCCTTCCTGCAGTGCGGTGTATGCTTGTGAGAAGCGTCAGACCGGTATTTTATTTACTATTACGGTGGTTGAAAATGTGGCATAATTTTATTTCAGATATTAAAAATGATAATCATTATTAAATTTTATAATTTAAATAATAATCATTATTATTTTTAAAAATTATTATCTTTTATTTATTGATCAACGGTCTTGGGTACAAAACGTATTTATTGCATTAAGGTGGTACAAAGTAAAATAAACTGTTATTATACTGTTCCAGCTGTGTGTGTGCTGAAGATTTTCCAACGACACTGAGTGTCTGAAGCGTCGTGGACGGATATATAATTTACTATTAGGGTGGTTGAACATTTTCAATAACTACATATATATATTTAATTTAAATTGATTGCTTTTTATATGCTCTTTTTTATTGTTTTATTTTTAATGTTTTTGCAGAAAAATTTGTTGCATTAGGGTGGTAAAAAAAAAATTAAAAATTTAATATATTGTTCCAGCAGTGTTGAAGCTGAAGATTTTTAACGATATTAAGTATTCCAAACATAGTGGGAAGCGTTAGACAGATATTTAAGTTACCATTAGGGCGGTTCAAAAATTTCAATAACTATTTAATTTAATTTTAAATGTTTGCTTATTAAATGTTCGTTTTTCATTAATTTTATTATTAATATTTTTGACCATCAACATTTACTGCATTAGGGTGGTACAAAAAAAATTAAAAATTTAATATATTGTTCCAGCAGTGTTGAAGCTAGAGATTTTTCAACGATATTAAGTATTCCAAACATATTGGGAAGTGTTTGGTGGATATTTAATTTACAATTAGGGTGGATGAAAATTTTCAATAATTTAATTTTAGTATATTTAAACTTTGTTACATATTATGTTGCGTTTTTTATGTCTTTTAATTTTATGTTTTTGGAGGAAAATGTATTTCAGTAGGGTGGTATAATTTTTTTTTAAAGATTTTGCATTGCATAGATATTTAAATTACAATTAGGGTGGTAGAAAAATTTCAATAATTATGTTTAATTTAATTTTAAATACTGGTTTAATATACATATGTTTTTTTTTCTTAGTTTTTTTATTAATGTTTTTAGGAAAAAACTTATGGCATTAGGGTGGTCGAAATTTTATTTTTTGATAAAAAATTGATTATTTTTTTGGAGCTGTGTAGAAGCTGAGTATTTTTCATCAACTTGAACGTTCAAACTTTGTGCGCAGGGCCGTTTACATTTCTGATTTATATGCTGAGTGTTTGGTGGGATTGGAACGGAATCATCCACTATGAGCTGCTCAAGCCTGATCCAACGATTGATTCTATATTTTACTGTCAACAACCGATGAGATTGATGCAAACAATAGAAGAAAAAAAAAACGGTTAGAACTGAGCAACAGGTTCTTTGATGACTGGGTACAAGGATCTTACTGAATTTCAACTACCTTCTTAACACTCGACACACCACAGCTACGCTACCAAGTACCAATTTCTTTTATCCTTAGTCAAGCTGCTTGCTTTAGAAAGGTAGATTATTGGGGTTTATATAAAAGATCTCCTAAAAATTGTCTTGTCTCAAAACTATTGCTAAACATGTGGAATTAACGAGTAAAAATTTCAGCAAAGCCCAAATTTTTCAATAGGAATTTGATAAACTCCGAGCTACCGTACGAACGCACACATGCACACTGTTCTGCTGCTCGCCACACAAAGGCAATCAGCGTGATAAGTGCTGCAACGATTCGCCACAATGGCTAAATCAGAGTGTTGCAGATAATTTCGTTATTGCACGAATTGTTGAATGCTGAAGGCGCTTGCTGTCTACCTAGAAGTCTGCTATGATCACGACAATTAGATAATGAACTGTGGCAAGCACGCGCCTACACACAGGCACACACACACATACGCAAAGCTGTCGCAGCACAAAGTGCGTTTGCCATATAATGAATCCCAATTGGCAGTGGCGAGTAGAAATTAACAACAATAACAACAATAGTGATAATGACGAAAACAACAACAGTACTATATAACAAAATTAACAACAACAAAAAAGAACAAACGACAACCACAAAAGCAATGACGATGATTATTGCAAAAGCAACAAAAACTTTACAACAACAAAAACTATACAACAACAATAAAGACTTTGCAACAGCAACAATAACGAATTTTCCAACAACAACAACAATAAAAACTAAAATATACAACAACAGGAACAACATAACAGCAATAACGATGATTATTGCAAAAACAACAACAAAAACTATATAACAACAAAAACGAATTTTCCAATAACAACAATAAAAACTAAAATATACAAGAACAGGAACAAAGTTCGATGATTATACACAAAATAACAACAAGCACGTAAAAATACAACAGCAATAACTACGTTGAAGTCAACAACAACGAAAACAACAGCCATAACAGCGATAACCCAAACACCTGCACTAATACATATTATATGTACATACATATGTCCGCTGACAGAGTTGGCATCCTGCTACAGTCTGGCATCATGCTTAGTCTAACTGTTTCGGACGCACACACATACTAAGGAATACTTATAGCACGCTACGGCATATGCGCATACACTTAAAAACACACACACAAAAAAAGCTAATTTTTGAATATTTTATTTTTCGAAACGTGAAAAAATTTTATTTTTTGTTTAACTTTTTTTTGTTTTTTTTTTTCTAAGTTTTGTTTAATTACATTTTTTTCTTTTTTTCTCATTTAAAAAATATTTTTTTTTTTTTTTTAATTTTTTTACTTTCATTTTTTGTACTCTTTTTTATTTTATTTTTATTTTATTTTTTTAATTTTTCTAATTTAATATATATGTATTTTTTTCTATCTTTGAGTTATTCTTTGTATATTTTTCATTTTATATTTTCTAATTATTTTTTGTAAGTTTTTTGTGCTTTTTTCTAATTTTTACATTTTTTAAATTCTGTTTTATTTTCTTTTCTTATATTTTTTTTGTAATATCCTTTTTTAACTTTTTACATTTTTTTTCTTTTCCATAATTTTTTGTATTTCTTTTCCTTTTTTATTTTATTTTTTTTTTTGTACCCTCAATGCTTGCCTTGTTTGTCCCAGTAACAGCAGAGTAAAGTGTTCTCCAGTGTCAGGCAAAATGAACATGAAAATTGCACTTTGTGAAAACACTAACTGCCTCTACACACCACTATGCCCACTGGACGTGCCACAATGGCTTCGCCAACGGAATTACACTGATATTTGCAAAAATGGTACTCTCTTAGAGGGTTCTGTGTAAATTATGCTGGGCGAAGTGCCGTATGGTCCGGTTAAATTGAAACTTTTGTTTATATGTATGTATGGGGGGTGTGTGAGTGTTGGCGTTTGCTGTTTTTATTGCTGCTGCAAGTAATGAAAATGAAAATTGGATAACGACAATGGGGAAATCGCATTTCATATACTAATTAGGGAAACGCCACAGACGCTTATAGTGAAAATTGTGCGCGCCTAAATGTAGGCAACAGTATAGAATGAACCGGAGTATGATAAGAAAATAACCAACAATGGTCTGGTAGAAAGTTTAAACAGGTGTGGGGGAGGAGTAAAAATAAGTTTGCATTTACTGAAGAAAATAAATAATTATATCTACAAGGCAGAGTTGAGAAAAAGATAAGTTTAAGTTATAGGTTTAAGACTAAAATAACAACCAGTTTGAACACGCAAGCTAGTATTGCATTACAAAAAAGAATTTATTCGTGTTGGATTTGATTGATAATGCTGAATCTAGATTTAAATATGAGGTAGTCGAAAAAGTCTTTTCGCATTTCTAATGAAATTTCAACTTAGTTTTATATAATACTAGCTGACCCCGCAGCCGTTGTCCTGCGTGAAATTAAGTGTTTGAAATGAAAAAAGTTGGATTTATATTGTTTTGAAAATCATTTATTTTCTAATTTTTTTTTAATGTAACGCAGCTTAATAAACAACATTTTTTGGTTTTCCAATTCGTGAACACGCCACGTATAGCATGCCAGACTTCGTACTGCGTAATTAAATAACAGTAAAAAAGATTTGTAATGTGCCATTTTTTTTGTTCCTACATACTTTATAGTCGGTGCAAAAAATTCTCTTGAACAGAAACATCACCAAACATCAGTTTTATTTTCATTGTAGTGCTTTGTGATATACGATGTTCTTTGTTTGATTACCTGGTGCATAGACAAACAAATCTAATGGTTTTCCAACACGGGAACAGGCAACATACAATTGACCATGTGAGAAACATGGATTTTCCAGATTAATACCACAAACACTTAACGATTGCCCCTGGGACTTGTTTATGGTCATTGCAAAAGCAAGCCGAACTGGAAACTGTAGTCGTTTAAAGACAAATGGCAAATCAGTCGGAATCATTGGGATGCGCGGTATGAGAACGTCTTCTCCTTTATACTTTCCTTTCAGGATAGTTGCTTCTATCACGTTGTTTAGTAATTTTTTTATCGCTAGCCGTGTGCCGTTGCAAAGACGTGGTTGGTTGATATTTCGCAACATTATAACTACCGATCCAACCTTTAATTGAAGATTATGAGGTGGCAAACCTGGCAAATCCAGCGAGTTTAAAAATTCTGGTGGATAGTTCACTACATCATTTTGGTTAGTAGCCGAATCAATTGATTTATATATCCTCGATTCGCCTGTAATTTGTTCTTGAATTTTTATATTTAATTCACTTACATCTATGTTTCTTGCAGCCAATATAGCTCTTTCGCTCAACCAATCATGATTTCTGTAATTTTGAGAAACATCTGGAAACACCTTCCGAATAAGTTCATCTTTTGATCGAGTTAACTGACAAAAGCTTTGAGGAAAGTTAATGAAGCCAGTCAACATATCTATAGGAAATTTTCCATTACCAATATCAATGAGTTGTTTAGAGAATATGTTTCCAGATTGGTCATTTTGCAACTCGACGCGCATATTCTTGCTTAAATGAAGTACTTTGACATGTTTCCACAAATTGGATGACTTTAGACATGCATTGAGTTCATCAGCTGGTGTTGATCGTGGAATCACTGGCAATGTTTGACGAAAATCTCCTGCTAATAAAATCATTGCACCACCAAATTGGTTATGATTGCTCCGTAGATCTTTTAACGTTCTGTCTAAAGCCTCCAAAGATTTTTTATGTGCCATCGTGCATTCATCCCAAATAATTAATTTACATTGCTACAAAACCTTTGCCATTGCAGAGTTCTTCGAAATGTTACAGGTCGGAGTTTCATTGTTTTGCATATTTAATGGCATTTTTAATGCTGAATGGGCCGTTCGACCACCTTCAAGCAAAGTTGCTGCGATTCCCGATGAAGCGAGTGCAAGTGCAATTTTATTTTGCGATCGAATCGCTGCTAAAATTAATGAAATCAAAAATGTTTTTCCTGTACCACCAGATGCATCTAAGAAGTAAATTCCTCCCATTTCATCATTTGTTGCTTTCATAAGAGTATCAAATACAGACTTCTGTTGTTCATTCAACAGTGGAAGATTTGTTTGAATTATTTGTTACAAAGAGTTGAGATCATACTGATTCTCTCGATTCAACTCTTGGTTAAAAGCATTATGCATTGGACGATAGGTTCCGGTCAGGCCTAATTGAGTTAATCGTTTGTTTGACATCATCAAGCACATGTCCTCAATTGAAATCAATGCTTCGTTGTAAATTTCCTCACTGATTTGTATATTTGCATTCTCCATTCTATTTCGCATTTGATACAAAATATCATCACACATATAATCTTTGTACTTGACCCACAAATCCATTGGGTTTGATGGGAAGCATGTAGATATGATTATTGAAAACAATGTTCGTATTTGGTGAGCGTGTGATGATATTACAGCATCATTGAGAGTTTGATCCCAATGAGCGTCATTTTCCAGCAATTGCAAACGTTGACAGGCTTCTCTGTAAGATCTACACAATTCACCATCAACAGTTCGTAAATGTTGGAAGGACGTTGGACCACGTACATTGACTAATAGCAGTCGTAAAAAAAAACACTCATCATTACTTGGATGTACTGAATAAATTCGACCAATGGCATCGGTGGAATACACATCTGGGTATCCTGGAATACGTTTTCCTTGTTTCCGTCGTATAAATCTTCTTGAGGATTGATTCCAAATATAATATTTTGGCATTTCAGAATATAGCACTGTTTGTGCAAAATCATCGTTTTGGCATGTCTCAAAAAAACTGGTTAATGTGGTAGATGGTGGCTGAGCAGCTCGTTGTACTGCGTTCTGTGCTGTAAAATACACTCTTTGTCCATTTTCTAAATGCACAGCTAAGTGAACAACAGACGGGTGTCTCTCATGAATAGGAAAAGAAAATATTCGCCATACTGCTTCATTACTACTAACATAGCGGCCCATTTGGTATTGGGTAACTTCATCATTGGAATTCTCTGCACCAATTCTAATCACAGCCATATCGCTCCCTTTGGTCACATATTTACAGATGTATTTAATCGATTTCACAGAATGGCAAGATTCGACGTTGATGTGTGCTTTGAAGGTCTTTGATAAAATGGGTGAATATGGAACAATCCAACGATTATCTATTTCAATATCTTGTTGATTTAATTTGACAATTGTTGATCTTCCATTATCTGCAGTCGATCGTCGACGATACAGTGGGTAACCGTCATTACCATTAATTGTTTCCGCTATTAATGTTCGTGGATATCGTTTTGAACATTTGCCATCCATCATACATGGTGCATTTTGATTAAGACTTCCACAGGGACCATGTATCATATTTTTGATAACTACCTCATGCAATCCAGGATCTATTTGTACGTTAGGGATCTCAGCTGATATCACTGCATCAACTTCATTTGGCCTTATTTTTTCAACCAACCAAATCAAAATGTGTGCATGTGGCAATCCTCGTTTCTGCCACTCTACAGAATACATCCAGCAGCGTGTCTCACCAAACACATAATGTTTTACGATGAAATCCATTAAAGATTTCAATTTTTGTTTAAAGACTCTGGCTGTAATATCATGACGATCAATGGGTGATTGCCCAGGGAATAACTCCTGCTTGATTTCTATCCAGTTCGGATTGCATGTAAATGTAATGAACAAATCTGCTGTACCATAATGACGAACATACGACATGACATCTTGAGCATATTCATGCATATGTCGAGGGCTTCCGATGTATGTTGCTGGAAGAATAGTCATCCGACCAACATTCTGTGCATTTCCATCAGAATTAATCGCATCTCGAAGGTGAATATACTCTTCAGATCGGAGTTTGGACTGATTCAACCTGATGAATGTTAATCTCTCCGTTTCAATTTTAACATACATATCAACAATATATTTGTGATATAATCGCCGACATTTCAATATGTGATTGTCTTCATTTTCCCGAATCATTAGCCGGTATGAATAATAGTTCATTGAACTGACTTTTTTGTTGGTTTCAGAGCCTTTTTTGGTGTAATAGCATTGACATATAAAATTAAAATACATAATATAGTGACTGAGATATTATCGCCATTGCTAAACTAATATTTTAATTACCTGTAATGGGATTTATCATTTTTATTGAGAAATCATAGCCATCTTCACCTTGCCAAAATATAATGGGATATTGCAGTGCATCATATGAGCGGTGTGTTTCCTTTATACGTTGTAATTGATCATTCCGACGATGTAAAACAATATCACGGGATTCTAAGTTTTCTCCAACTACAACGATAGCAACTTCGTCAATAGTTGGTGCATTAAAACGTCTAGCATGTTGACCCGAAGGTGTTTTATCAGCTCTGATTACAATTTTGTGATTATCCGATGGCATTAGATCCAGGGCAGTTTTAAATAATATAATCAATTGATTGTGTTCATGAAATAAATTTTGTAATTGTTCTACAATAGACCTCTTTACTAAATTGTTATGTGCACAACGCAGATTAATTTCTTGTGCTGAATTACCCATAAAATAAATTTGCAGGAATTTGTGGTTGCTATCTGACACTGGTAACAGTGAACCTGCTCTGTGATATATTTGGCCTTGTATCTTTAAATTAAATAAAATATTACGTTTGTACCAAACACTATACAATAAACTAAATAAGCAATGTGTGATATAAATTTATGGATTGTCAGTGATCAAACTTAAGTAATATTTATTCTTAAAAATTATATCTGTCTCCTAATTAGTTGTAACTAATATCTTTCATCAAATAATTATATTTGGTTTCAAAATAATAAAAGTGTCGCTAAAACTGAATCACCAAATAATACAATATGATGACTAAGTGATGATTATGATCAGTTACACAACGAACGCAAACAATCCTTACCATCCTAACAGGGATTAGATAAACCGTTAAAACAACAATCAGTTACACATCTTAAATTAGGTGACAGAACATATTGTTGGCTAAAATAATTATAATTAACTGCTATAATACTTACCTTGAAAGTTGGCATAAAATTTTCTCGAACTACATTAGTTGATCCAAATGAAGTCATTTGAAAGCAACTGTTATATTGTTGTATATTTGTTAAAAAGTGTATAGAATCTGTTCCTATTCCTGAAACCAATGAGTACAATGGCTCTGGTGGTGGTTCCAATGGTATCAATTTCACTTTACCATTTGCGCAACACAATCCATTAGCTTCATTTTTATATTTTAATGATTTACAATGTGAGCAAACCGAGTTCATCGAACCAATAACAACACATTGGTAGTTACTGTAGTCAATTGACACATCGTAACGGAAAGCAGCTCGATTCAAACTTACTCGATTTGGTTTTGAATGTCGCGTTCGCTCTTCACGCGTTTGTGATATCCGAATCCTTTCACGTTCATTTCGATCGTCACGTCCTTGTGCAGCATTATAAGATTTGTAATTAGCTTGGTTTGCTTCGTCTAATAGGAGGCATATCTAAAATGCAATAATTAGTTATCATAGGTAACTAAACACTGCACGAAACAGGATATAGGTACGATTTGTTTCGTGTATCAGTTGACAAAAATAAACTCAGTAGAGTAGGTGACCGAAAATCCAAGAAAAAAAACGCTGACGTTGATAGTTTGTTGTTGTTTTAACTTTCTTTAATTTGATATGACTTGGAGTCAATACCTTCAAGCCGTACTAATGTTTTATGGATGAAAAATAACGCTGTTTGTGTTTGTCTCATGTAATGATGTGAAAACTGATTCATTTTAAAGTAAGTCAAAAGAATAGTATCGCGAGTTTATTAGCCGATCACTTTAAAGGCGTAAATCGTACTTACTTGTTTAGATTTTTTTAATTTGAGAACAAAGCGAATAGTTTAAAATAACCAATTGTTTTCTTCGTTTGAATTGTACAAATTATAAATCTTTTTTCTTGTTTTATTTTCACACCAAGAACTTTATTTATGACACTTAATAATTTTCAAAGAATTTACAATGAAATCAATTGGAAAACAAAACAAAAAAATTGAAAAAAAAATTTTTATGGAAAAGTCACTTTGAAATCTACGCTCGTAAGTCAGTTAAAAATTTACATATTCTGTTTTTCTTTTGTTTACTGAAATCAAATGGAAAACAAAAAAAAAAAATTGGAAAAAATTTTGTATGTAAAAGTCACTTTGAAAAATTTACATTTTCTGTTTTTTTTTTTTTTTGTTTACAAACCATCTTCATTGGATTCCCTGCAAATTGGACGTTGGGAACATACCTACATTGTTTGCACAGCAGTGAGTACTCTTAATTTAATATGAACTTTATATAATAGCAAAAAGCTCAAATTGATTCTACGTTTTAGTTAGATAACAGAAAAAGGGCTGGTTTTAGGGGTTTTCCGGCAATTATTCGATTTTTTTTTGCCGTAAAAACCATCCTTGAGCTTCAACGAACATCTTAAAACAAGAATTGGCAAAATTGGTCCAGGCGTTTTTGAGTTATGCGCTTACCAACACATTTTGCGATTCATTTTTATATATAAGACTAGCTGACCCCGCAGCCGTTGCACTGCGTGAAAATATGTGTTTTGAAATGAAAAGAAAGTTAAATTTATCATTTAATTTTTTTTTCAATGCAACACAGCTTGATAAACAACATTTTTTGGTTTCTGTTCCGCTGTACAGAAAAGATGGTTTTTCTACTCGTGAGCACGCCACGGCCGTGTGAAAAACTTAGGATATCCAAATTTATGCCTCACACTATGCGACTATCTTTAGGTCCTGTCAATTGTCATCTCAAATGCAATTTTCACTGGAAACTGAATAGGTTTGAACTGAAATGGCAAATCGTTGGAACTCAAAGGAATTCGTAGAATCAAGCATTCTGCTCCTTATATTCGATAGCTGCGTCACAATCAGTTAGGTTCCATTACACAGTTTCGGCGCATGAAGATTGCGAAAGATAATAACGACGGATCCTACTTTGAGACACAAATAATGCGGTGACATACCAAGCCTGTCCAAAGAATGTAGAAATTTCACTGGATAATTCACGGCGTCGTCTTCATTGTCAAGACGATCGATCGATTTGTATGAGCGCAAGACTATGGGAATTTGACTTTAAATCCTCCAATTTAAGTCAACAACATCGGTATTTTTGGCAGCTAACATTGCGGGTGCACTTAAGGAATCGTAGTTACGATAATTTGGCCAATGTCCGAACATTCGTGATGAGTTCATCTTTCGTGAATTGATAAAGGGAAAATGGAATTGATATCGTATCACCGAAAGTATCAACCGAAATTGTACCATTTCCAATTTTTAGCGAAGATGATGTAAAATGTCTTTGGAAATGTCGAAGCTTATATCAAAAAGTAAGCGAACTTCATTTTCATTCCAGTGATTAACGTGTTCCAGCATTTGTAATTGCTGGCTTACTTCTCCAAAACTTGCACATATCGAACCCTTCACAGTAAGCAATGACTCAAATAAAGTTCTCTTTTTCCATTCTCGAAATTAACTGCGAGACGCGCAACAAAACGTTCATGAATTGCAAAAGTAAATATCCTACAAAGCGCTTTATTGCTGTTCACATATCGACCGTATCGTTTAAGACCAATAATCGCCATGTTGCTTCCTTTGGGGACGTACTTTCAAACGTATTTTACGATTTACCAAACTGCATTACTAAACACTGATATGAGTTTTGAATATGAATTAGACAATAATGGTGGATATAGTACGATCCATGTGTGTCAACTTCGTTATTCACTCTTCTAAGTTCAATGCTGAATGTTCTGTTATCTGGTGAGCGACGCCAATAGAGTTGATATCCATCATTTCCAGTTTGTGTTTCCGAAAGAAAAGCACATGGATAGTGTTTCGTTCATTTATTGTCAGACATACAAACCGATGTGGGATTGTGGTGTCCGCAAGGTCTATACACCATATTGGTTTCCACCACTTCATATAATACTGGATCTTTCTCTACATCAGGAATTTCCGGAGAAATGATTTCATCAATTTGATCTGGCGTAACCATCATCCGAGGAAGAATGTGTGCATGCGGAAAACATCTAGCATCCAACAGCACCACATATACGTTGCTTCAAAATAAAGTCAATAAAGCATCGTAACTGTTGTTTGAAAAGTCGTGACATCGTGATGATCGCTTGCTGTTTAACCGCGATCCATAATTCCGCACGTATGTCACCGCATCTTGGGAGTACTTCTTGTCTTGCCATGCCTTGGCTGCCATACTTTGATGGCAAAAAGAACGCCGACCGATATTAGGGCGACCTCTTGGTGACTTCGTAACAAATTTCAGTCTGCAATTGACCTCTTTGTGTGAAACACACGGAAAGTTTTCTCTGAATAATTTTCAATAATTTTTTTTTTGGAATAGCCGGAATAAAAAAGCAAGCGACCGAAATTGAACTATTCAAATAATTTACAAATCAAAATATTGAAAAACAACACAAACAAAAATTTAAATAAAAAAAAATTGTATGGAAAAAGTTACTTTTTGGAATTACTAATTTTCTGACTTTTTATGAAAAGTGTAAGATAATTTTATTTATAAACCTTCCTTGATCCACAACGAACAACCTCTGCAAATTTCATCAATATTGGTTCAGTCGTTCTCTCAGCGTTACTAACGAACAAACATTCATTCGTTTGTATGAGAAAAAGAAAAGGAAGAAGGGCAATTATTTGAATCTTTTTCTCCGCAGAAACCATCCCTGAATCTCAACGAACATTTAAAAAAAAGAATTATCAAATTTGAAAGTTATGAGCGTACATACATACATTTTGACGATTAATTTTTATATATGTAGATTTATACTGAACTTTAATGAACCAAATATGCATCATTTTGGTCGACCACTTTTTGTTATTTTTCCGTTATCAGTATAAAATTTTTCTGGATTCTTGGCGAAAAACTGCGGCAAGTCATTTTCTCTTGAAGCCAACTTGACTCCATTAGGGGATTTCTGTATTGGCCGAAACAAATAGCCAGAGCTATATGGTGGATGCCTCAAAACTTCCCAGTCAAGCTCTCCCAGTTTCTGCCGAGACATCAAAGATATGCGTGCTCTAGCGTTGTGCTGATGGAAGATGAAGCCCTTTCTGTTGATCAGTTCTTGCCGTTTTTTTCGATCTCATCAGTTGCTGACAGTTAAATGTAAAATCAATCATTCGAACAGGCTGGAGCAGCTCATAGGTGATGATTTCTTTCCAACCTCACCAAATACTCAGCGTAACCTTTTGAGGTGTCAATCTTGGCCTTGCGACTATTTGTTGAGCTTTGCTATGCTTGCAAAATTTTTTTTTTTTGCACATTATTGTCGTATATAGTCCACTTTTCGTCTCATGTTAGCATTCCCTTCAGAAGCGGTTCGATTTAATTTTGTTTCAGCATAGAATCACAGATGTTAAATTAAATTTTTCACAGGTAATTCATGTGGTACCCAAACATCCAGCTTCTTTTTGTAGGCAGCCTTTTTTAAATGTTTCAAAACCGTTTGTTGATGAATATTTAGTTTCTTAGCGATGTCTTAGCTGCTTATGTGACGGTCCTGTTCAATCTTTTCCATAATTTCATCGACTTTTTTAACGGTAGGTCGACCAGCGAGGTGTATCTTTCACATCGAAATTTCCGGAACGGAAGCGGGCTCGAGCTACACTCGGCAGATTTCTGGTACTACAACAACAACAATCGCTCAAAATCAAATTTTGAATCTTTTATATTTTTGAAAGGTATTAGACCTTCAAAACAACCGGTAAGGTCTTATTTTAAGATCGTCGGGATGGTCATCTCAAGAGAGCGGGTGTTAATACTTTTTTGCCTCCACGATTTTTCTTTATCTGAATATTATCACCGTTATTTATCTGCTTACTTAATTCACACGCTTCATATTGCTTTCTAGCAACCTAGAACATGCTAAAATATTACAACAACACTAATAACAGCGCAATATAACATGATATTCCACTTCCTCGCAATTTGATTTGCAAGCAACTCACTTTTATTCACATTTCCTTAATGTTGTTTGCGTGTGTCAAAGTGCAAAATTCTTATTGTCAGTAATAATTTCACACACAATGGCAAAAGTATTGCATTTTATGTTGCACACACATACACACAAATATGTACACATACAGTCAAACAATGGATATGCAATAGAGAATGAATCAAATGAAAGTGCTGTTGAACGGCGGATATAGAGACACATATCTTAGCAAGAAGCAGATGAAGTGAAGAAGAAGATGAGAGGGGAAGAAGCAGCATTGCAAGCAACGATGTAGTGCAAGACAACAAAAAAACACCCAAACAACAACAAATAAGTGTAAGAAAAGTAAAATCTTCCGCCAAAGTGACACGGCTCCTCAGCTGTATTGAGTGGCTGCATCGTTATTCGCTCGCAGCAATTCCGACACAGCCGTCGACTGTGGGCAAGTCAACAACAATTTTCATTGCCGACGCATGTCTCCGGCACTCTTCACCATTTGCATTTCAATATTTTGCATGTCGGCAGTAGGAAACAACAAAAACACAACTTTTTTTCAAAAAGTATTAAATAAATATTGTGCAAATGCGATGAGAGCGAACGCATTGCTTGCAGGCATACACTTGTATATATGTATGTGTATGTGTGTGTACATGTGTATATTTATCGGAGTATATATAAAGAATACACATAAATATCTGGTACTTCTAAAGTTATTGCAAATGCAATAAGACTAAATTCAATTTCCTACTCGAGCAAGTTTTTTTTTTTTGCAAAATAAAGTGTACCGTTATATGCCGGAGAGCGGGTGCTATAATAGCATCGTACAATAAGTGAAACTTTTAACCAGCTGCAACTAGTTGACGGTTTTTGTGTAGTTTTGTGTGATTATGCGAAATTCGTCGAACAACTGATGGCGCTGTTGTCGCATTATTTACTGAAAGATCATGATTTGACAAGTCCCACTACGATAAAGTCAAACATTTATAAACAACCACCATTTCAGAGTCATTGTGCACTCCACAACACTGTTATATTTCAGAAAATGATCGGAAAATTTAGCTAAACTGCTTTGTTAGCATTACGCTCTCTTAATTTTTCCATTCTGCTTTAGATCCTTAATAGCAAAAGACTTGGAACTATACGTTTTTTAAGCTGAATTGATATAATACATTATATATTAGGTTGTCACATATCGTCCCACGGAGCTCGTATCTGGCAATACTATACATCTTTGAAAGGTCTTGACATAACCCACAAAATCATGTTGTGCATGATTAGTTTGGAGAAAAGTTCCGTAAGATTAATGGTGTTTTGAGGGATGGAGGAATGGTTTCGACGCTTCAGAGTGGATGAAAACGACTCCATGGATAAGCCAGCCGGCGGAAGACCTGTGAGGACGAATACCAATCAAATCATGGAAAAAATCAAGTTAAACCGCCGTGAGGCATCTCGTGACATCGCTCAGAAGAGGAGAGTTAGAGTTAGTCATCAAACCATTTTAAACCATCTGTAGAAGGCTGGATACGCATAAAAGCTCGATGTTTGGGCTTGACCCAAAAAAAAAAAAACCTGTTGGACCGAATCAACGCCTGCGATATGTTGCTGAAACGGAAAGAATTCGTCCCTTTTTTGAAGTGGTTGGTGACTGGAGACTAAAACTGAGTCACATACGACAATATCAAGCGAAAACGGTCATGGTCGAAGGCCGGTGAATTGTTCCAAACAGTGGCCAAACCTTTATCGACGGATAGAAAGGTTTTGCTGTGTGTTTGGTGGGTTTGGAAGGGAATCATCCACTATGAGCTGCTCCCATATGTCCAGTCGCTTAATTCTACAACCTACTGCGTTTAACTGGACCGCTTAAAGCAGGCGATCGATCAGAAACGTCCAGAATCGGCCAACGGGAATGGGTGTAGTGCTCCACCAGGACAACGCCAGACCACGGATGGGAAGTTTTATTGCATCCACCATATAGCCCGGACATAGCGCCACGTGAATACCACCTATTTCTGTCCACGCCGAAAGTCCTTGTTGGTGTTTGAATTTAAAAGAGGCTTGTGAAAAGTGGCTGTCCGAGTTCTTCGCAATTAAGGACGGGCGTTATTACGAAGGGAGTATTATAAAGTTGCCGTCTAGATGGAAACAGATTACCGAACGAAACGGCGTATATTTGAACTAAATCCGATCAATGTAACACTTTTTATAAAGCATTGTTTGCAAATCTCTTTTGCTGCCTTCAATGTTAATGCTCTAAAGTTTAATTCATCTAGCGCTGGTAAGCTAGAAGACCGCTTTGTTCTTCCCAGTTCAGCTGACAGCTGCTGAACTATCCATACTGCTGATCCGTCAAAATGCGGCGTCGGAAGATCTCTTTTGTTTCTTTCCCATATCAGTTAGACTTATGGAGCGGACTCCGATTTTTTTCGGCCAAGAAGTATCAATCCCGAAATATTTCTTCAAAATTATTTGCGGAGTATTTTCTAACGGTGAAACAATATCATTACTTCAGCATTTGTATGAGCATAGACTATTGCCCATTATTGCGGAGGCGATACCGCCGAAAATGTAGAGCACGCATTCTTCCAATGCTCAAAATATGAGCATGAGAGGCAACTGTTAATAAATGCGTTCGGGGTAGACCCACCTCCCGATAACTTGGTAAGCCAAATGGTCGAATCGGTAGAGAATCGGAAAGCTGCTTGCGTAGTTGCAACCAGGGTTATGAAATCCCAACGTGTCAGTCAACAGTGGTGGAGAAGAGAGCTGTTAAATGTAACGGACAATCGTGACTCAAACACACAAACACTGACGTGACGGGAAGGGTTATCAGACCAACAGAGGTGGGGCCAAGTAAATGCAACTTGCAACTGAATGCATTTTGACCCTCACGTACGCATGAGTGTCACTCAACCATCCTCGCAGGCTTTCGATGCTTCCTCCTCGTAAAAAAAAAGACTATATTATGCATTCAAATCTTAAACTATTAGCCAACTTATATTGCATATTTTTAGGTGCATGAAAGTTTGCCTGCTTTCCGTTTTGTTTTCGGTAATGTGAAGCGTATATTTAGGAGCAAAGCCAATAAAATTTTTTGTTGGTAGAGCTGTGTACATTGGATAAAATCAAACCCACCAACGGCCAGTTCTGAAACTATGGATAATTTTAATAACCATCATTCTCTGGTAGACGAATATCTCTATATACACAATAAATAAGGGATTAGCGTAATCAGCTGAATATAGATCATAAGACAAGTTGGTGTGTCTGGCCCCTCAATTAAGAAATGAGATATCGATCTGGTCATTCTCATTCTCTTACAAAGCAGCTGCGCATTTATCGGAACCACTGATAACGGATCGCCATAGCATATTGCTGCCATACAAACTGATCATTATGTTAATGATTTTTTTATACCCTTTTTATACTGTGAACGTTATTAAACCTTAATTTCGCACTTTTTATTTGCCAAAAAATCTTAAAGTATTTGAAAAAAAGTAAAATAGTCTAAAAGGCTTTAGCCTAAAAGCAAAAAAGAAGCATCTAAAGTTGAATTTGCATTAAAAAGCGGCTGAGCAGATTCCATTCAACGCAAAGCAGCAGCATGTTAGTGGCAGTTGTGGCAGTGCAAATAATCTGCACTTGTGCAAAGACAGTCTGACAATGATAGCTACCCACTAGCAACTAGTAACTGCGCACACACACACGTTTTGTAA
>CM050325.1:73639972-73748283 GCA_027475135.1 Bactrocera correcta
TGGGACGAGTTACTTGACGAGAGTTTAACAAAAGAATGGCAAGAGTTTATGCAGCATATATCAGAGATAAAACGAATAAAAATTCCTAGATGGTTTGAAACTAAAAACAACTTTAAATTTGAACTACATGGATTCGCAGATGCTTGAGAGAAAGCTTATGCAGCAGTTGTATATGCTAAAGTTGGATCAGTTATAACAATTGTTGCTGGTAAAACTAAAGTGAATCCGATTAAAAATAAGAAAACGTTACCAAAACTGGAACTATGCGCGGCTCACCTACTTGCTAAATTGCTGCAAAAGATAAAAACAGTCATCAACAGAGAAATGAAAATATTTGCTTGGAGCGATTCAACTATAACGTTAGCATGGATAAATAATTGCCAAAGTAAAGACAGATTTATTAGAACACGAATAGAAGAAATCAAATTACTTGTTTCCAATGCGAAATGGCAACACGTTGGAACAAAGGACAATCCAGCTGATGTAGCAACCAGAGGGGTACTGGCGAACAAATTAATAGAACACGATCTATGGTGGAAAGGACCAAAATGGTTGCGAGAAGAGGAACATCATTGGCCAATAAGGAAGATTATTCAAATCGATACAACGTATGTGACAACCTCAGAGGAATTACATTTCTTGAATAAGGTAATACTTAAATATTCTAGTTTAACCCTTTCAGTGGAAAAAATAATTTGTGGTGAAAAAAAAATCTAAAACTTTATTTTTAAGGTAATATAATGCTCCTTAGTTCGAAAGAAATATTTATTTTTACATGTGATATCGCAATTTACAGTTAGGGCATGTCGATTATATTCGACATTGACACTGGAAGATACCAAAATTTGTTATATGAAAAATGCAATTCTCTCAAACTATATGGCATATTTATTGAAAATTAATTGATTTTATAATTGTACTTATTTTTTTTGTGGTATTCCAAGAAACAATTGGCTTCCCGTTTTACACAGAGATAAACGTTACATTTTTTACATATTATAAAGGAACTTTTACCATAATTGTTGGCTTTGCAACGTCCTGCGCTTTTAACATTTAAAAATTCCGGTAAATTCCTTATTTGATCCAAACGAACTTCTGGCGGTGGTTGTGTTTGGACATTTCTTTTATGCTTAGGCGGATAAGGCGACATAGAATCATTGTCGCTTTCTGTGTTACTTTCAGAACGCAAAGCTATTTGGCTGCTGCCCCTTGACTTTGTCTTCGACGGTCTTCCTCGTTTACGTGCTATATCCCCTTGTGTATTTTCCTGTTCTGCAGAAAGCAATGTTGTTGCTACAGCGATCCTAAAACTCATGGAGTCCTTTACATTTTTCTTTGGAATATTCTTCAATGTACAGTCGCGTCTATATTCCAACCATGCCGCTGTCAAAGACAAATCCACAAAGTGCATTATCACGCGAAGTGTCCACTTGACAGAACGAATGTCAATGCGGTAATATTGAATCACTTGATCCAGTAAATCTACTCCGTCCATGCTCTCGTTATACATACGTACAACTTGTGGTCTGTCAATGCATAAAAATTCATTAGAATCTTTTTCCCACCGTGTAGCTTTATCTTTAACTCCAATTCCAACAAAATTCGACCCCAGGTTGATGACTTTATTGTCATACCAACGAGTGATAAGTACAACACCATTTTCGTCAATGCATTCAGCAGAAAACCCTCGCCCTCTTGATTTCATTTCTTTCTCACTAGGAAGTGTGGGATTAGCGAATCTATTAACACGAATGGTTCTGGCGGCATTAATTTTGCGTTGCTTCAATATTTCGAAAAGCTGGTAAGAAGGAAAGTAGTTGTCGAAAAATAGATTGTGACCAATGGCCATACTTGGAATCCGTTGACATAGATTAAGAACAACAGCAGAACCGAAACCAACATCCTTCACTATTTTTTTATCTAATGGAGTTGTCGATCCTTGATAAATAAGAAAATCATACGGAATTCCACTTTTACCGCATAAAAAAAAACTTTGATTCCCATGGGGTGGGCTTTCCTTTTATGAATTGTTTTGCTACAAACTTCCCTTTAAATGGAATGATTTGCTTACCAATACAGAGATTTTCCTTCAATGGTAGGCTCCAAAGACGATTTCTCACTGTGTTTATTATTGGTTGAACTTTAAAAAGTCGATCTCTATTCTGCCCTTTTTTGTCCATAACATCAACCAAATGTAAATTATTTCTAATAGAAAAAAAAAAAAAGTTTTCTGGTCATATTCTCTCTGAAAAATGATATTCCAAGGGAAGGATCGTAAAACATTTCAACTCTCGGAAATTTTAAAACCCCCATCATTATATGATGTGCAAAAACAATTCGAACTTCATTGACTGAGCACTCCGTGAAATTTAATTGACCTTTCTGTTGAGCATATAAATTGGTATGATACGCAGTTCCAATGAAGAAATCATCAGTAAGGTATTTTTTAAAATATGAATATGGTGTACCAATTTCAATATCTGCAGCATCTTGTGTACGTTAAAACTGAATTGCTGTCGAAGAATGTTCTATTAGATTTTTTCTCCAAGAAATAGCTTTCTTTGCTGTGAAGGTCAATGGAGTTTGTATGCTTGACCTTGGCTGCTCATTATCAACTGATATACCCATGCCTCAGTGATAAGCGGAAATTCCAAATCTTACACTTCATCTAAGGCTTCACCGCAATCTGGAATAATTTCCCGTTCTATCACTTCAAAAATATTTCCATCCACCTTTTCGACATCATATTCCACCATATCTTCACACTGGCACTCATTTCCATCTTCAATATCAGAACAATTTGTAAGAATTTCAAATATCTCATGCTCATTTAAAGCTTTATATGCCATATTTTCTGAAAATTTATTATAAATAACCAAAATTTTATATAATTTTTTTTTCTAATCGGACAAAAAAAACTTACTTTGCGGGTCAATGTCAATTATATTCGACAACAATATATTGGGAATTATAGGTATACGCTAATTACTTTTTCTTTGTTTTTTTTTGATAAGAACGATTATTTAAACACTATTGATTAACATATAATTTTGTCGAACACTTCTGATAAATTCTAAATACCTAAATTTATGTTGAAATATAGCCGATCGGACAATCTTGTTGATAACCCAGCAAAAAGATCAAATTAACTAAGCAACTAAAATTTGGAAACTGAATGTAGCTTATTTTCATTAAAATGCTCTCTGCCTGACTAAATAATTTAACAACAAGAACTTATGAGCACATTTACAGTTACTTTTTTGACATGAAAAAGCGCGCTCATCCAATGTCGAATATATTCGACAAATCCACTGAAAGGGTTAAGCAAATTAATAAGGGTAGTAGCTTATATTTTGCGATTTGTAAAAAGAATAAGAGGGAAAAAATGCCCTGAATACTTAGTTAAATCTGAAATGAAGGAAGCTGAAGAAATGTTAATAAGATATCAGCAAAAATTACAATTTAGAGAGGAAATTCAGAGTTTAGAAATAAAAAAAAAAATTAATCATAAAAGTAGCATTGCAAGCTTAAATCCAATTTTGGATAATAAGGGAATCCTTCGTGTAGGAGGTAGATTGGGTAATTCAAATCTTCAATTTAATCAAAAGCACCCAATAATATTAAATAAGTCACATTTGTCATCATTGATAATTGAAAATATTCATAAAATAACTTTACATGGAGGAAACAAGTTAATGGAATCAATGATTAGAAGGAATTACTGGATTGTTGGATTGAAGAATTCTATAAAAAAGACAATTCGAACTTGTAGTAGATGCGTACGTTTTCGCAAAGAAGTAGCAAAACAATTAATGCGAAATCTTCCAGAATTCCGAGTATCTATGTCAATTCCATTTACACACGTTGGTATAGACTATGCAGGACCGATTCATATGAAATGTTCAAAAGGACGAGGACAAAAAACATTTAAAGGATATATAGCTGTATTTGTTTGTATGGCAAAAAAAGCTATTCATTTAGAAGCAGTAAGTGATTTAACAACCGAAGAGTTCCTAGCTGCTTTGAAAAGATTTTTCGCTAGAAGAGGTAAAAGTCAACATATATATTCGGACAATGGAACAAATTTTGTCGGAGCTTGTAGAAGATTAGACCGAGATTTTAAAATGGCAATCAAAAATAATTCAGCCGTAGCTCCCATATTAGAAGCAGATAAAATTCAATGGCATTTCGGGCCTCCGGCAGCTCCTCACTTCGGAGGAATTTGGGAGGCAGGAGTGAAGTCGGTGAAATATCATTTAAAAAGAGTGATAGGCGAAACTAAATTGACATTTGAGGAAATGATTACTTTGCTATCACAGATTGAAGCAGTACTGAATTCACGACCTTTATGTGCGATAGATAGTGAAAGCGATATAGACGTTTTAACGCCTGGCCATTTTTTAATAGGATGTCCAATAATAGATTGTCCTGAAGCAATTAATGATAACCAAATAGGTTCATTAGATAGATGGAAATTAATACAAAAACTTAAAAAAGACTTTTGGAAACGATGGGAAAGCGAATATGTTGTAATGTTGCAAAAACGCATGAAGTGGAAAACCAAACAAGCTAATCTCGTACAAGGACAAATAGTTATTATTAAAGATGAAGAAACTTATCCAGCCAAATGGCCATTAGGAAAAATTATTGAAACTCATCCGGGAAAGGATGGAAATATAAGAGTTGTAACTCTAAAATTACAAAATGGCATACTTAAACGGCCCGTTCACAAATTATGCCCACTGGAGGTAACAAACAGCAGTAGAGCAGAGGAAGCAAATCATGTGACAAGTTTTCTGACTTCGAGAATAACAAAAAATACTGCAACCTCAGAACGACCGAGTAAATCAAGCAAATTGATGATGTGGTTCTTAACGATACTCATGCTAGCAACACAAACTAAGTCATTATACATTAATCATACATCTAAATCAGGAGCTTCAGTGACTAAACTAAAAAATAATACAACAATATATTTGGAACCGATTAGTAAAATGGACATAATAAATTCAAAATGGAATTTAATAGTCTATTACGAATTAGGTACTTATTATGATCGGATGCATAAAATACAAGAATTTATTAACAGACTTGAAAATCAATGCAAAATATTGACCTATTACGAAGATGCCTGCATAATGAATACTGCAACTTTAAATGACAAATATAATAGTCTTAAAGCAAATAATGAATTGTTTATGAAAAAACAAAATAGAAAAAAGCGAGCACCATTCGAATTCGTTGGTTCAATTTACCATATAATATTCGGAATTATGGATCCTGATGACCGAGAAAATATGGCATCAAATATTAGAAATATTTTCGACAACCAAAAAGATATAGCAAAATTGTTTAAAAAGCAGACATCGGTAGTTGATTCTACCATAAATATATTAAAAAAGACAACAGATGAAGTTAACCGTAATTTTGAGAAAATGAATCAACAACTTAATAAATTTTATAACGAACTAATAAAAGATCAAAATGCTGAACGAATAACCTTGATGTTTCAAATATTAACCATTTCAATAGGAATAGTTATGGACGAATGTGAAGAAATCCAAACTTCAATAATTAATCTTCCAATTGACATAAATCATGGTCGCTTAAATCCAAAACTATTAAAGCCTTCGCAACTTAATAAAGAAATTGAATTTATTAGAAACAAACTACCACACAAATTAATACTACCTGGAAGACAATCGGGTAACGAATCAAAAGAAATTTATAAATCGATGACTGCTAAAGGTTTAATTGTTGATTCACGGCTAGTCATAAACCTAGAAATTCCCTTAATATCGTATGAACCGTCAAACGTATATAAATTAAATCCACTTCCAATAAATTATAAAGGGAATATGATTATTCCAGAAATAAAGGCAGAATATTTAATATACAAGTTTGATTTGAATCAATATTCACTTATAAACCAAGTAGATCTAGATAAATGTTCTACTAACTCAGAGAATCATTACCAAAGTCCTGGAAATTTAGCTTGGAAATCAGCGACGGGTAATTCATGTGAAGTAGCAGCTTTAAAACAATTAGAAAATGAAGCATGTGATTTCAAACCTTCTACAAATGAAAACGTTTGGATAAAATTATCTTCTCAAAATCAATGGCTTTACAAATTATTTAGCAAAGCAATGATATATCTAGAATGTGATAATAATCAACAAATGCATATGGAAATCCCTAGTCAAGGCATTATGACAATAAGAGAAGGATGCACAGTCCGGCATGAAGGAGTAACTATAACAGCATCTCATCACGTACAATCTGAAATTAAAAAAGAATTGTTATCCTCTTCTTGGGTTGAAGATATTGAAGATATTCCAGAACTACAAATAAAACCTTTTGATTCAACATTAATAAACAATACCAAAGATATCGTACATCTTAAACAACAAATAGAAATCCTCAAAACAGAAAATATAAAATTAAAAAGTATAAATTTTCATCACGTAAGTGGTCACGTTTCGCTAACATTAGTTTTGATAATAGCATTAATCATTACTATTTTATATATAAGATCCAAATGTGTAACAAGAACTGTGACTGTTCCATTTGAACTTCCAGTTAGACATAATTAAAAAATATTAATAATAAAAGATAATATACAAGTAAAGTTAAGATACAACTTTGGCCCCTGGCAGAATGTTCATAAAGATATGAACATGAAAGTTTTGTAACCTTAAGATAGAATTATATATACAAAATTATATTTTTAACACAACTACATTAATACATAAAAATATACATGTAAACAATAAATTAAATAAAAAGTATATACAGTCCACTAAATGTCAAGTGCAATGGTACGCAACAAAATTGTAATATGAGACTTGCTCATAAAAATGTGAAAATCATTGCACATAAAAGAAAACTCATAAATTAGAGTATACATAATACTAATATTAAAATACAAAATATACATACTCGAAATATTAATGCACACAAGCAACAGATAAGAAAGTATCAAGCGTGTGTACGTATGTGTATAAGTGCGTTAGATGCACTAATCTAAAAAACTATAAAATATCAATGCGTTGGTATCTGTAAAAATGCAATAAAAATAGAATACATATTTACACATGTGTATGCACACTAAGCATACACACATATACATATATACATAGTTAAGAAATTAGAATTAAGAAATGTATTGAGGGAAGAAATTTTAATAAAGAAAATCAGAGTCAAAAGTGAACTCTCACAGTACAGACTTAAGCAAAAACTGTTTTTTCTGTACACATATCCTCATAACCAAAGGCTTTCTGCACCATTCTCAACGTATCCGCAACAGACAACTGATTCCGTAAACAAAATTTAATGCAAATTCTTTGCACAACAAATTTCGACATCGCAAAAAAATGAAAAACTCACTTTTAGCTGCTCACAAAACGACACGTATCTCACACACTAATGAATATTTTGACATGAAATTTGACATAAATGTGACTGACAGTACTACCAACCTAAAAAAAAAACATAATGCTCCAAATCCTTCGACGCGCGCAGTTTAAATTCAAATGTCACCTTATTTTTTGAACACAGTATATATTTAAATATTCACTCTAAACATTGAAATAAGTTCACATTTCACTTTTATTTTGCTATATTTTACCTAAATTTATTAATTTAAAAATCACATAGGACACTCATCGTTGGAAAGGTTAAATTGTTTATAATTATGAGGAAAATATGTAGGATTTTTAACGATATTTTATTTGTTTTTTCGCCTGATCCTTTTTTCTATATAAGCGCTCTAAAACAATAACTCTCGTCGAGCGAATACCCGGGGGGGGGGTTTAAGGACATTCGCATAGCACTCCTTTCTGCGTTAAAAATAAAAAAATATTTTGAGTTTTTGTTGTAAAGTGGCTAAAATGGTTATATTTTTTGGTTATCATACACTCTAATCGAATTTGGTTATTATAATGGTTAAATTTTTGTTATTATATCTGTCAGTGATTTCTATTTATTTTTGTTAATACGTTGGTTTGTATTTTAGGTGACAATATATATAATATTACTACTACATGTATATAACATTACTTATTTGTTTAATAAATTTAAAAAAGAAAATGTCCATATGTACGGATAGAGGAATTTTTACGAAAAAGAGGAATTTCAATCTGAAGTGAAAAGTGTGAGTAAAGTGTGTTTAATGTGGTGAAATAGTTTTTTGAAATGATCTATTTTGGGGATTTTAAGCATTTGCGGTACCTATAACCCTATATATTTCTTAATCAAGAGGACTTCCTCTTTCCAACGGTACCTTCAAATCACGCTACAGAAATCGCAATTGTCCCGGAATATGCAAAAATAATGTTGCTAACACATATTTTTTTAAATATTCCCGATGGAAAATTCAAAAATTTGTGTTAATAACACTTAGTATTTCACAATGTTTCACAAAATTTTTTCACATTTTTCAGTTTGTTTACTTAAATATACACTCTAAACATTGAAATATGTTCATATTTCACTTTTATTTTGTTATATACTATATTAGCTATATTTATTAATTTAAAAATCACTTAACACACATCGTTGAAAAGGTTAGATTGTTTACAATTATGAGAAAAACGAGCGTTGACATATCTTAAACACCAAATATGTAGGATTTTCAACGACTTTTTTGTTTGCATTTTAGCGTGATTTTTTCATTCTATTTTAACTATAATAAAAATACTTTCCAACATGTTTCAAGTCATAATTCAGTTGTGATCACTTTTTTCTTATACATATGTATATATAGTATATGTATGTATAATATGTGATTTATATTTGTTTAAATGACTTCCTCATCTCCCCGCATGTAAACACCACTGTGCCTGGGAGAAATTTTCACCTACCACACTCAGCCAGCGATCACCGCGCGACGACACCATACACCATCAGCCTAACAAAATGGAATTGGATAATCGCTTATGGACAATGCGAACGTCAACATTCATCACATACACCTCGCATCTCAATTTTCGTTTTTTTTATTCGGCACCAAAACCGCGCGCTGAAATTAACTCTCGCAATCACAAATTAAATAAATCAATCCTGCATGCGGCGTACAACAATTAATTCCAAAGGAATCCCGCACATTGTCGAATTTTATTCGATGCCTTTACATACTTTCACACATTTTTATTATTCTGTGAAGTGTCAAAATAAATCCTTTTTAATAAATTAAATTGTATTAAAAAATATAAGAGTAGGTTTTTCTTGCCCCCGTTTAATCATGGTCCTTCGAGCCTTTCCGAAGGGCACCTCGGATAACTAATAAAAAACAACAAAACAAAAAAATAATAATAAATAAATAAATAAAAACACAAAACCAAATCCAAAATAGTTTACATATGTATATATATAAACAGTGACAAAATGGTATGAAAAGATCATATATAAATGTGTATGTACATTAAGTATGGTGACAAAATTTAAAAAAGTGTAGTAAAACAGTGCGGTAAAGAAAACAAAGCAAATACTGAGTAAAACAATAAATACACACATAAAATAAAAAAAAATCCGGCAACAAAAACAAAGGTGCCGTTGAAACCACGACAGACGTGGTGTCATACATAATTAGAAACAACTTTGCTGCATATAGTTTTCTTAATTTATTTTAAAAATTAGATTGACACATTAAAACTTTAAAATGGAATCAATAAAGTAACACATTTAAAAAATTGTGTGTGTGCGATTCACACACGATAGAAGTGAAACTTCAGTAAATCGACAAAAGAATGAGATGAATATATATATGTATATATGTATATAACAAGGGTAGGACAATTACAAAATTGAATTGTTTAAAAATGAAAGTATTTTGATTAATTTTAAAAAGATATTTTATATTTTATTTAACACATGTTGCATAATCTATTGCTCAAGTTCCATATTTTTAGTTTCCACAAATGATACAAGAGGCTTATGATAACTAAAATACGATACAAGTATTTTAGTTTCAATTTGATTGATATATCTTTGGAATACTGCATCTATTACCGTTTTTGATCTCGTGGTTGATTGGGTGCGACTGTTACACATTTTTATATTAAATGTTGTTGTCGAGGGACTCAATCAAAGGAAGCGCTGTGTCTGATGCAAAATTTATATTAAAATCCCCACTTAAAATCGGAATTTTATCATAATTCTTTTTGAGGACTCGCGATACCTCTGGGGTATATTTGGTCAAATTTTCATGTATAAATTCAATAACTGATTTTATTGATTTGTTAGGACGGATGTAAATTGCTACAATCAGAACTAAATCTCCCTGGTCATTTCTGATTTCACAGGTACATATTTCTACAACTTTCGAAAGCTGAACAGACAATGATTCCAGCTGTTGTGCACTGAGATCCATTTGTGGCGTAACAACACGGGCTCCATCATTTATGTTGTGATAAATTGCTACATCAATATTAAAATTTGGAATGTCTACAATATCTTCATTATTTAAATATTATTTTAATTTTGAATTGTTTTACAATTTATTTTAAAATTCAAAAATATTTATCCGTCTTAAATTGTTTTTTTTTTTTTTTATATGTGTAAATATTAAATAATTTTGTTAATTTAAGAATTATGAAATATAAGTTTAAATTAAATTAATTTTTTTTTAATATTTTAAATCATGAATTGTAAATTATGTAAGTACATGTTTTTAAATTAAGTTTTTAAGTTTTTTCATTTAAATTATTATTAAATTGAAATTTTATTTAAATTATTTAAAATTAAATGATGAAAGTTAGTATTAATTGTTGGTACTTACAATCATTATTTACTAAATTATATCCCGTTGGGACACTATTTTGTTGCTGAGAGTGGTCTAAAACAGAAAAAAATAAAAAAGGTTATATTGAGGTTATATATATAAAAACTATGATCAGTATAAAACAAAAATCAAATTTATTGTTTGAAAAACATTGAAATATTAGTTTATACTTAAAGCAGCAAAAATTATTTACACTTACCATTTATTACATCAGTCACATTAACACTTATATTTGAACATCTATTTTGATTGTTCAATAATTGTTTTTTACGTGCAAGAAAATTAAAAACGACCAAAATAAAAGCTTCAATAGACCCCAAGCTAGAAGTAAAAAAAAAAATCAAATAGAATTTTTAACAAAATACAAGCATTCACATCCGAATAGGGCATAAGCTTAAAACTTTCGAAAATTTTAAAAAATTAAATATTAACGAAAGGAACAACTTTGTCAGGTCAAAAAGGCTCTGTATAAACTGCTTGTCCTATGAAAACAATCTTAAAAATTGCAATAACAAATTGAATTGCTTATTTTGTCACAAAAGACACTATTTAATGCTTTAATACAGCAGACATCCAATCTCACCTCAAAAGAGCGCATGTAATATGTAGTACAAAAAGAACCATGGGCTTAGTGACAAAAGGAAATCCCAAAAATTGCCAAGAAGCACTATGCTGCTCAAAGGCATTAAGAATGGAAACGCTACACAGCGAAAATCAAAATAGGGTACTACTACCCACAGCAGTCGTCTCCATCGAACAGCGAGGAGAACTGTTCAAACTCAGAGCCTTAATAGGCCAAGGATCACAACAATCATTAATAGCGTCTAAGGCACAAAATAAACTAAAATTGTCAACCAATCAATCAAAATTTTGAAATTACTGGAATGGGCGGAAGAGTAATCCAAAACTCAGATAAAATCTGTCCTTTTACCCTAAGCGGATAAGCGAATTAAAGCAGAAGCTATAGTCCTACCGCAATTCACAAATATGCTTCCAAGCTTTCACATAGGTTGCAGCCATTGGTAGAAGGTCTCACACTTAAAACTAGCAGATCCCGACTGCAACAAACCATCTCAAATAGATATTATATTAGGCAGCGTCCTTATACCACAACTGTTACTTAAAGGTATTGAAAAAATATCAACAACCCTTCTAGCGCAAAACACTATATTCGATTGAATTCTAAGTGGACTAGTTTCAGAACCAGTTACCACCATACCAACTCAAGTTGAGGGTAATGCAAACCTTAATTCACAATTAAGCAAATTTCGAGATACAAGGAAACTTTCGTCTTACGGTCAACATTCGTCACATACATTTCGCACCTCAATTTTCGTTTTTTTTTTATTCGACACCAAAACCGCAATCAATCCTGCATGTGGCGTACAACAACTAATTCGAAAGAAATCCTGCACATCTTATCATACATTTTTATTATTCTGTGAAGTGTCAAAATTATTACTTTTTAACAAATTAAATTGTATTAGAAAATATAAGAGTACTTTTTTCTTGCCCCCGTTTAATAAATATTTAATATACACAATAGGTAAAACTCCAAGATAATATAAAAGTTGTATCATATCGGGGTGACTGAAGTAGTTTTGTTGGCAATAGATGGTGACTTTATGACCGCATTATATAAAAGCACTTTATTGTCTAGACTAAGTTTAGAGTTTTTATTTAAGAGCCAATTTAAATTTGCAGCTCTAATCTTGATACATGTTAATTTACTAGAGATGTATTTTCTCCATGTATGCTTCCTATCTAAGTGAATACCAAGATATGTTACTTCGTTCATTTGGGGTACTTAAATATTGTTTGTTTTTACTGCCAGGCACATTTTTGGTCTAAGCGAAAATGTAATATGCTTACACTTCTGTTCATTCACATTTATTCACCAGTTCGCTAGCCATTCTTCGACAGAACTTAAATGTTCCGATAATATTCTTGATGCTAGAATGTGGCAGCTATTACGGCTCACTATAGCTGTGTCATCCGTAAAAGTTGAAGTTAATACATTGTTAGCAATGTGAAGATCTGATGTATATATGATGTATAGAGTTGGGCCTAAAACACTACCCTGTGGTACACCAGCCCTTTATCTGTCTATCCGATATGAAATCTCTTACTTTCACCATAAATTGTCTATTGTTTAAATAAGACTCCAATGTTTTATACAATTCTAAAGGTAAATTTTTTTTTATCTTATATAAAAGACCTTCGTGCCACACCTTATCAAATGCCTGAGCTACATATAGAAATATTCCTGAACAGTACTCCCTGTAATCAAATGCTTTCCTTATTTCGTTAGAAATTCTATTTACTTGCTTCATTATGCTATGTTTCGCCCGAAATCCAAATTGATGCATTGGTATTGTATTATTTTCGTAGAGGAAAGGAGACATCTTTGATAGCAATATTTTTTTCCAAATACTTTTGAAAGACAGGGTAGAAGACTGATTGGCCTGTATGAAGACGGCTGTGTTAAGTCTTTTCCAGGTTCATCTATCAAGATAATTTGCGACTTTTTCCATGAAATTGCATAGTATCCGAAACTAAAATTTGCATTGAAGAGCAAAGAGAGCACCTCTACAGAAATTTATGGTAACTCAATTAGCAATCTTGGGGAAATATTATCATGTCAAAGCGCCTTTCTTGGATTAAGTTCTTTGATGATACCAATAATTTCAGAAGGTGAAATCTTAAGAGACTCGAGCGACTCTTTAGCTGTGTTGGGTAAGATTGACAGCTTGAAGTTGTTCTTTGGAAAATTGGGTTGAAATACCTTTTCTAAGTGATTTGCAAAACAATTAGCTTTTTCCTCATCACTTCGAGCCCAATTTCCACCCAAGTCTCGCATTGGCATGTTGGAGTCAGTTGGTGGCTTCATGGACTTTTGGGCTTTCCAAAGGGAGTTTTGCTTGTTGGAATTTGGACACAGCTTCTTTATAAACATTTCGGTGTTCAATTATTCCTCACGTGTAAACGCTTTTTTTAATTTACGTACAGCAGATTTCAATTGAAGCTGAGTGGAAGTGTTCACATAACTTTATTAGTACGGGAGGGTGATCAGATGATAAATGTACAGCTGTTGTGCGCGATTTATCTATATTTTTGATTACAGCAAAGTCAATTAAATCTGGTATTTTCTTACAATCACTAGGCCAATATGTCGGCTTACCAGGAGATATAATTTCAAGGTTGTTGGAGCTGTCGACCTCTCGGAATAAGTAGTCGTGAGCCACAATATGTGTGTTTTGCATTGTAATCTCCACCTGCTAGAAATCTATGGCTTGGTGTTCCAAAAAAGTCTCTAAATTGGATGTCAGTATAGGGTCGTTAGGTTTATGTCTCCGCGGCAATTTTTTAGTTATTGTTGTAGCTTGTGATTGTGCTGTGGCATAAGATTCTAATGCGTGGTGATTTAACCGTTTTCTAACCAACACTGCTGTACCTCCATGTGCCTTTCAATCTGGGTGGTTTGTAACATAGAACATAAATCCCGGTATAAAGAAATTGTTTTGTTCGTAAGATGAGTTTCTGGCAATAGCATTACATCAATATTATTTTCATCCAGAAATCTAATAAGTTCCAGTTCATGTTGGTTAACACCGTTAGCATTCCATAAACAAATGTTCAATACACTCATTTTTTACTTAAAAAAGTTTGCAACATTTGGTTTTGTGATTTGATAATCTCTTGAATCATATTTTGCATTGAAGCCATAAATTGTGTCATACATTGGGTAAGGTTGAAAATCATTGTTTCAACACATCTTGCCTTTCACCACGCTTGCATAGCTCCCTTGTGTAGCATTGTCATTAGGATTAACTGGTTTTGAAATATGTACGGGGATTTCAATATTTTCGACGTGCTTGAATGCCCTGTGACAACTTCGATTTCAAATCTTTATATACAAGGCAACCCCTGTAGTTAGCAGTGTGTCTTCCGCCACAATTAAATCCTCTTTTTTAAGAGTACATTTTGAAGTAGGATGTATGTAGATCACCACACATTACACAGAAACTGCGTAGAGTGCAATATGCTTTCATGAGTCCATATTCTTTGCAGTTTGTACATTGTACTGCACCATTTCTCTTATGTGGTTCCTCAACGGTGATTCTGCGATGGAGCAGATATTTTAAATTGTAAATCGGGTGTATTTCATTCTTCTTTAGTTGGTTACAATTTGGCATCAGTTCTTTTTTGACCATTGGTTGTGGGACTTTGTTCCTGTTAAAATTATTTACTACTGATTTAATGCTAAAACCACCTTCTTCCAGTGCTTCTTTCACGTCGTTAGAGTCCACCGAAGACTCCATACCTTTTATGACAACAACTAGGCCTTTTGAGATCTTCAGCTGGTATGAATAACGATTCCATGAAATTTTTTCAGTGCAGGACTGAATTTTTGTTTCATCTATATTGCCTTTTTTCAAATGCACTAAATGGAAATTGTTAGTACCTACAATTTCGCAACAAGAGTATTACAGCTACGCTCGCGCAAATATATTGGAGGTAGTTTGGCATTAACAACTGTGGTGGTACCCTTCGCATCGTCGTCTGAACCAATGCTTAGTATGGCAAATCTGTTGCCATTTAGGTTTTCTTGCTTTTTACCATTTGGCGTGCCTGGTTGAAATTTTTTGATATTGACAGCTGATTTAACTGGACTTATAGTATGTCGGTATTCTGTTTTTTTATTTTATTTATTATTTTACATTGTACCTAGTATATAAAAGTAAAATGCTAACAACAATTCTAGTCTAATTAATTAAGACAGAGTAACTAAATGACTATTGTGACAATTAGAGACATGATATAATCGTCTCAAGCAGAATACCGATATTAGTTTCCTTTTTACGTCAATACCAGTCTCAAAAGACGGCCCTTTTTCTCACCTTGCGTTTTCTTTACCTTCGTTGTCCGGGTGCTTGCAGGTACCTGCATACTGGTTGCTGTCAGCGCATTTCTTGTTGCCCTTTTACTGTTCTCTACTGCTTCTACTGGCTGCGCTTGCTTACTTGCTCCTTCAGCTGATCGCAGCGATGATGAGTCATCGCCATTAATTTTGTTTTTGCCAGGAGTTGTTGTTCGACAAAGCTAAAGTAGGCATTTAAAGAATGCCTACGGCTTTGCTGTTGAGGCTGAGTAGCACTCATTTTTGTTTGTTTGATTATTTTTCGTTTTACTTTTGGTTTTGTGCACAATTTGTTTATGTTTAATTATAACAACTTGTGTGCACTGTTTGCTATTTGTTTATTTTTTATTTAATCACTTTTTTGCTTTTTTTTTAATTTTTGGTTGTTTGTGTTTTAATCACAGAACACGGAGCGAATTAAAAACACGTCCGTATACCTTGAACACTGTATTCAGAGTCTTCTGGTAGCTGTGGGCGTTTCGAGATGTAGAAGTTAAACAGTAGCGGGGAGAGAACACCACCCTGTGGAACCCCTTTTTTAATTCTTTTCAGTTTAGATGTTTCTCCTCGAAATAGTACGGATGATTGTCGACCGCTCAGGTAGTTCATAGTCCACCTCTTCATGCCTGGAGAGGGTGTAGTTTTTTGGATAAGTCCAACGCTACGAGGATTGTTCTCTTACAGAGTGGTTTCAGGTTAAAACCTCGAACTATCTCAGCGTTTATGACGCTAAGTGCTGCGGTGATGCATATGCTGGTATACCAATCTCCAAATTGAGGACCCTTATTCGGGGATCC
Source organism: Bactrocera correcta (assembly GCA_027475135.1). Lineage (NCBI taxonomy): Eukaryota > Metazoa > Arthropoda > Insecta > Diptera > Tephritidae > Bactrocera > Bactrocera correcta. The sequence continues at coordinate 73,656,471 of CM050325.1, forward strand.
CCTGGATCGGCATGGCGTAATGTGTAGCGCCCATTAGCTAAAATGGCTGATTCGGTTGGGAAATTAGGGTGGATTTCCGCAATTCTTCCAGTCGGGATCAAGCAAGTGGTGGCTGCTGCGATCATCTTGCAGAATTGACGTTCGCCAACGGATACGTCCGTAGGAATGGGCAGTGCGTTGAATGTGCTCTCAGTAAATTCTGTGAAGCCGACCCAGTTAGCTTTGTTAAAGTTAACGAAAGTGCGGTTGTTCACAGAAACAAAATCGGGAGGTTTCTCGATAGTTAGCATAGGTCGCCAGGTTATGCTATTTATCAGACCCCTCTAGTAGTCTGGTAATATCGAGGAAGTTATTACAGGTGCCCATAATCTTGGTAAAGGCTTTGTCATTCATTGTGCAGAATATTGAATCGTAAATCTGTTCCGCCAGCTCCATCGCCTTACGATCGTTTGGCAGGCAGGAATGCCAAAGATTGTGGTGCGTGTTAAAGTCGCCTAGTACCAGATGGTTTTCACCAGGAAGTAGTGCACCTATATTCGGGTGATATCCTGTAGGGAAACATGTAACTGGGGGGATGTATATATTAAATATTTCGAGCTCGACATCACCTGACCGGATAGCTATACCCTGACATTCTAGGGTAGTATCACTACGGTCGATCATACGGTCTTCATCGATTAGACGATACTGTACGGTGTTGTGCAATATGAAGGCTAGGCTATGTATTGTAATTGTAATAGATTTAATTAAAAACTTAGATGTGTACAAAACCGCTCCTGCCACCCTCCCCTAGCTACGACACTGGATTTAGTGGTCTTCTTGGTGCTCGTGTGCTGTAGTATGAGCCATTGAAGACATATCAAATCGTCGTTAACGTTGCAACAGTGTCACACGTTGTGTTCACTATCGCGGTAATGATAAAACTATGGACAATTTTTATACCGAAAACATTAAAATCTCGTAATCAACTTATATACAGCTTCACTGATCAGGGCAGCTATATGTGGAACACTTGCACCAATACGAGTGTAATAAAATATCCTAAATAAATAATACTACAGAATATTTAGGCAGTTTTAATTAAGTACTTTTTTTTTAAAATAGTATGATATAATTTCGTAACATTCCCTTAAAACGGCTTTCGATGACTAAGGTATGACAGCTCGCACCTAAACTATTCAAGCCTCCACATAACAAATATGTGGACCCTAGTGCGTGTGGATGTATTATCACTGCGATAACTATATTATTAAAATTCGTTAAAAAAGATTTCTTTGATAATAATAGTACAACTTTCTGTAAAAAAATGGGTTAAATCGCGTCAATACTAACCCTTACCCTCATGTACCTAATATAAAGTTTTTCGAACTTCTAGTTGACTTCATGCCAATAATGAAGAAAGCGAAATTAGCTCAACTACCATCTTGGGATGGCCATTAAGTGGCGAGTTGCAATAACTATTATGCGAATAAACCAATAAAAACGAAAAAATTGGTCATTTTTTATTAACAAGGTGAATTTCATAATCTTTTCATTTAAATATAATAGGTTGTCAAAAAAGTATTGCGATATTTTCGCTAGTTGTCGCTGAAAGCACGTAATTTTAGTTTTATTCATCGCTTCGGGTCTTGCCATGCCTTTTTGGAAAGCTCATTTCACGCGCTAGCACGTGTTTGATTGATTGTCGTTTCTTTTAAGTCGTTCGTGAGTTATAGCGTCGCAAACATGGAGCAAAATAAAGAGAAAATACGGCATATTTTACAGTACTACTACGATAAAGGCAAAAATGCATCTCAAGCCGCCAATAAAATTTGTGCAATTTATGGACCCGATACAGTTTCCATTTCCACCGCATAACGATGGTTTCAACGTTTTCGTTCTGGTGTGGAGGTAGTCGAAGATGCGCCACGCTCCGGAAGGCCTGTCGTCGAAAATTGCGATAAAATCGCTGAATTGGTCGAAAGAGACCGGCATAGTAGCAGCCGTAGCATCGGTCAAGAGCTAGGCATGAGTCATCAAAAATTCATTTCAATTTCAATAAAAAAAAATTCTATAAAAGTACCGCAAGACTTTTTTGACAATCCATTATCACAACTATTATTAATATGAGTACATACATATTTATATATTCATGTTTAATAATCTGGCTATTGCTGGACACACCGCTATCATGATCCCTTTTAATCGAAAATCGTAGTGTTTTAGGAGAGCATTCCCACGACTGCCGGTTCTACCCACCGGAATTGACCCGTATTTTATCCGGTAAACGGCTGTTTTTTCGATGATCTAACCCTGTTTGGATCGGTAAGTTCTTAGCAGGAACAGCGAAAATCGCTACTCCCTTCCTCAGTTGCCGTATGTCAAAAGTTGTCTTTGTTCGTTTTCATTTGAACAATGTTGTTATTGCTCAATACGCATATACAGTTTTGTACACATCCAAGTTTTTAATTAGATCTATTACAATTACAATAACTATTACATAATTACAATTATTTTTCATAACATAAAATAACAAAACTGATAACAAACTATTAAAAATAGTTTATATATTTACAACTAATATCATTCGACTCTGATTTTGTGTTAGTTTAAGAAAATTCCAAACATATTGAAAACAATTTTTATAATTACTACAGTATATCGAGACTGGCAACCCTGCGTCGTGAGAGAGCAATCAGCTGACACATTTCTACGGTAAAAATCCAAATGCTGTGGAAATCTACGGTATCCTACGGTAAAGTGGCAGGTAGAAACGGTGTTGGCTGATCATTTACAGTGGCCTCTCATAAGATAGGTCGTATCAGCTGATCCAGCTATTAATCTAAGTTTGTCGCCATTTGAGCAATGCCTTGCAGCAGGGTTGCTCCGTATCCTCCTGACTCGTACTGGCATTGAGTCCAACTCAGGCCCGGAGGAATTTTTCTGCTGATTTTGCGCTAAAAGACCCCATACAAACTCCACCTTCGTCTGGTGCAAAACATGCAATGGATGGAGGAATCTTAAGACCTGCTCAGGTCTTAAGACACACAGGGAGTGGACCACGAGTTACGTGGCACCTTGTTGCCACGCGACACTAGCCTCTACAGCTCTCCCCGAGTGGTCAACAAAGGACCTCCAGCTCCTCTAGCTTGCCCCTCCACCCAACCCTCATATCGCTCCAATCCTCGTGCGAGAACCACACATCAACTCCTGGTTCCGCGCACAGTCTGTTCCGTGTGTCAGACCATCACGGAACGTCACATCAGTCAAGTGCACTGGCTAGTGTCACTTCGCGGAGTGTTCCGGCCTGCGCATCACGCGTGAGTGGAGTCAGTCCTACGTTGCCCCATGCTACAGGAGTCTGCGCCGGCAACACTCAATGGTGGCGTCGCCAAACAACACCACAGTGCGACAACCCCCCTTGCTGGTGCTACAGCTGCAACAAATACCACCTCCAAGCCACTCTTTCACTCCCTGCATCACCCGCGACAAACCCAGAGACATCAATTCAACTGCAACGAACTTCAGTGTAAGATAGAGAAGATAGTTCCACTCATGAACCGGGAACGCGTATCGATAGCTGCGGTCCAAGAAACCAAGCTAAACAGCCGCTCAGATCTTCTGAGTTGTGCCGGTTTCAATGTCTTAGGATCGCGAGCGAGGCAATGATGGCGGCAGCCGAGCGCGACTATGACAATCAGTTCTACCTATAAAAAATCGTTAATCTGTGGCGGTAACTATAATATCCTACCACGAGCATAATAAATTGATATTTAAAAACAAAACAATGTGCACACTGTCAATCGATCAGGGATTCCCCCAATATTTAATACCCTGTTCACGCACAACCAACGCTAGTCAGGGTATTCCCTTGATGTAGAGCTCGTCACTTGTATTGTGGATTGGGTAATTTTTTTTGTTTCCGACCGCATTTATTTCAATATTTCAATTCTTTTACGTGAATGTGTGAAAGTTTAGTGCAAAGTGTTTGTGAATTATTAGATATTAAAACAACAACCGAGTTCTTGAGGAAATAAACAAGTTAAGTAAAGTATTTTTGCTATTATTTTCTAGTCATACCGACTTAAATACATACTTACACCCAGATGCAGGTTTGTTAATTTATATAAAAATATATTTCATAAAGCTAGTTACGTAACGTGTATACGGAGAAAAAAATATAATAAAATTTATTATAATATTCGAGAAAAATTATTATATTTAGTTAGTAATCTCAAAACAGGATTAAATTTAAAAATAGTTATTCTTAGTAATTACTAAGCCTAAACGAAAATTCAATTCCTCGGTTAAATAAATTATAATAACTAAGGTTTCGAAAAATTACTAACTAGTTTATAAAAATCAAAAACTGTATAGCAAATTGTGTTATTTTCATTTTAAATAATAATAGAATATCATTACAATTATTGGAATTTTGTGTAACAAATATTCAAAACCTCTTCTACGAAAATTTATATTTTCGAATGGGGGAAAGGGTCGCTTCAAAGCGATTTAGGCGTCTTGCCAGGGTCCCTTTGTCGAATAGTGGGCTGGGGCTACGGGTCACGCTGAGTGATCGCAAAGTGAATGTGGGGCTGCTTTGGCGGCTGCAAGTTGGCTTCCTATTAAGAAATGGCCTGGAGTTAAACGTCCCTATGCAGAAATGTGCTATGTTTCTTTCTGCATATTCTACAAGAATATTTACTCTTGCCATCTCTGAAACTGTGAGATAATGCAAGGCAATTGAAGCAATAATCATTACTTTTATTGTGGTTATTCGGATATCAATATTCATTTGTAAGAACTTTGGGAATTCTCGAAAGGAATGTTGAGTTCTACAAAGCTTACAACTTTCAATGTCTTGAGGTTTGTTTTGAGAAGTTGTGGCCTCTAACTGCGTGTTCACTAGCGTGTGAAAAATTCAGGGTCGAAGTTCCGGATTACCGTAAAATGTGCTGAATTTCCTGACTTTTCCTTTTCTATACGATCCACTGTCGGATTGGGCCACTGGAACGTAGTCAGTTAGATTTCCTACTGCTTCCAAAGATTTATATCTATTAGTGAGAAACGCGTCGAAATATTTCCAGTATTTCCGAGTTATCTTCAATGGTGTCCTCGAATTGATGAAGTAGGATTTTAGGTAGTTTCAATCCGCATAAGAAGATTAAGATGGGGTCCCAGCTACTAGCATCTATGTATATGTTGTGCAGCTTTGTGAGACAATTGTTGACGGTCCTCTGAAGGTTTTTAATCGCGCTTGCACTTTCTTGGGTTGGTTGGGGTAGGTTGAATAAAATTTTTAATTGCGCGTTCGACTTGATCGTACGACTTGTTTGTCTTGTCGTATATCGCGCTGAGTTCAACTCTTTTTATCTCCAGAGTATAAATTGACTCATTTTCGGGTTAGGTATCGTAATGTTCCTTAATATATTTGAATAAATCAGAAATACAAAATTTAAACTCTTCCATTATTATTCAAAATTCACTTAACCGGGTCGTAGCAATTAATTAAATTGAAATAAAACAAACAATAAATTTGAAAAATTATTTCTTTACTTAAGTTTAAATCTGAATACGTGAATAAGCAACGAATTTATTTTTTTTTGTTTTATGTGTATATTTTGTATCGCAAAATATAATGAGTGAAATTCCGACGAACGAAAAATTTCCCAATGGGTCTTTTGAAATTTTTCCTACTAGGTCTGTTGCTTGCTCACAATGCACTAGTAGTCGCGTTAGTTTGTTGATAGTTGAGCGGGTAATGCATTAAAACATATACATATACGTGTAGGTACAAGTGGGTGTCAAAGCAAAGCTACGTGGCTCTCAAAAATTATGTGCGTATGTATATAAGTATATGAACGGGTAAATTGCAAAGTGGAATATGGCAATAACAAATTTTGCAAATACTTTATGCTTAATACCGGTTAAGCAAAAGATTTGCTTTGAATAAAATATTAATTTTGGTTTGTTTCACTATGCCGTTTTATTCCGACTTGCATTAATAAATTTATATTTTAAATAAATTTAGGTTTGAGTACATACAATTTTTTCCATGTGCAACTCCTGAAGGTGGTTGTTGGGTGGGATATATGTGTAGATTTTTGATGAGTGATTGGGTTGATGAATATATATATGAATACATTATTGTTGATCCGAAATCCTGATGATCCAAACGATGGTTAATTGGGTGGATTTTATTTTAATAGGCAGACGATCCGGCTCGAAGGAGCAAAATGTTGGGGTGATCGATTTTGTGTTTGCCGGTGTGCCAAATCAAATAAAAATTATTAGAATTGGATAACAAGATGTATATATATTTGAGTAGACGCAGTATAAAATATGGGTGGGTTATTAGATACAATTCTATATTTATGTATTAGTTTACACAATAATACAACTTAAGGGTGATTCCAAGATATAATTACAAATTTCAAATGAAACCTGATCCCGCGTTGATATGCTGATTCTGCTGCTGTTGTTGTTGCTGCTGCTGCTGCTGGTTTTGGCGCCTGCTCTTATGATAAGTTTTATTGAGTTTTTCTGTTTGTTGGGTACTTCGCTTTATGTTGGCGCTGTTGGGTGTTTTTTGCATTGTCCTCTAATTCGTATTTAGACGAGCTGGAGGACTATGCAGGGATGTGTTCATTTGGTATGAACACTGCCGTTATGACTTTATGCCAACTTCAGTGAAATGAAGAAGGTTAGATAACTTAAATATGTTAAATAAATGATTTGAAGACACTCAATGTCCATTACTAAATGTGTATATAAAAAACCGATTTTATACCTACATATAAGATTGTTGATTTTTTCCAAATTCTCCCCGTTATGGCTTTAGAAAAACTTCAGTAAGATGAAGAAGCTTAATTAACTTAAATATATGAAGTTAATGGTTTGAAGCAACTTGATATCGATTGATAAATGTGTATATAAAGAAAATCGATTTTATAACTAAATATAAGATTGTGGAATTTTTCCAAATTCACGCCTTTAAGGCTTTATGTACACTTCAGTGAGATGAAGAAGGTTAGGTAACTTAAATATGTTAAATAAATGGTTTGAAGACACTCGATGTCTATTGCTAAATGTGTATATCAAATAAAATCGATTTTATACTTAAATATAAGATTATTGAATTTTTCCAAATTCTCGCCGTTATGGCTTTATGCCAACTCCAATAACATACAGAAGTTTAATTAACTTAAATGCGTGGAGTTAATGATTTGAATCTACTCGACATCGATTGCTAAATGTGTATCTACAAGAAAATCGATTTTGTACCTAAATAGAGGATTGTAGATTTTTTAGTGAGCTTCGGAAAGATGAAGAAGTTTAAATAACTTAAATATGTGAAGTTGATGATTTGAAGCAGTTTGACGTCGATTGTTAAATGTGCATATACAAGAAAATCGATTTTATACCTAAATATAAATTAGTGGAATTTTTCCAAATGCACTGCTGTTGTGGCCTTATGTAAACTTAAGTAAAATGAAGAAAGTTAATTAAGTTATATATGTGAAGTTAATGATTCCAAGAAACTGGAAATCGATTGCTAAATGTGTATATAAAAAATGTATAAACTAAATATAAGATTGTGGAATTTTTCCAAATTCATCGCCGTTATGGATTTATGTCAACTCCAATTACATAAAGAAGTTTAATTAACTTAAATATGTGAAGTTAATGATTTGAATCTACTCGACATCGATTGGTAAATGTATATAAAAAAATGTATTTGATACCTAAAAATAAGATCATGGAATTCTTCCAAATGCACTGCCTTTATAACGGGTGATTTTTTTGAGGTTAGGATTTTCATGCAGTAGTATTTGACAGATCACGTGGGATGTCAGACATGGTGTCAAAGAGAAAGATGCTCAGTATGCTTTGACATTTCATCATGAATAGACTTACTAACGAGCAACGCTTGCAAATCATTGAATTTTATTACCAAAATCAGTGTTCGGTTCGAAATGTGTTTCGCGTCCGTGTCCGATGAGCGATGAGGCTCATTTCTGGTTGAATGGCTACGTAAATAAGCAAAATTGCCGCATTTGGGGTGAAGAGCAACCAGAAGCCGTTCAAGAACTGCCCATGCATCCCGAAAAATGCACTGTTTGGTGTGGTTTGTACGCTGGTGGAATCATTGGACCGTATTTTTTCAAAGATGCTGTTGGACGCAACGTTACGGTGAATGGCGATCGCTATCGTTCGATGCTAACAAACTTTTTGTTGCCAAAAATGGAAGAACTGAACTTGGTTGACATGTGGTTTCAACAAGATGGCGCTACATGCCACACAGCTCGCGATTCTATGGCCATTTTGAGGGAAAACTTCGGACAACAATTCATCTCAAGAAATGGACCCGTAAGTTGCCCACCAAGATCATGCGATTTAACGCCTTTAGACTATTTTTTGTGGGGCTACGTCAAGTCTAAAGTCTACAGAAATAAGCCAGCAACTATTCCAGCTTTGGAAGACAACATTTCCGAAGAAATTCGGGCTATTCCGGCCGAAATGCTCGAAAAAGTTGCCCAAAATTGGACTTTCCGAATGGACCACCTAAGACGCAGCCGCGGTCAACATTTAAATGAAATTATCTTCAAAAAGTAAATGTCATGAACCAATCTAACGTTTCAAATAAAGAACCGATGAGATTTTGCAAATTTTATGCGTTTTTTTTTTTAAAAAAGTTATCAAGCTCTTAAAAAATCACCCGTTAGCTTTATGGCAACCGCAATAACATGATAAAGTTTAATTAACTTAAATATGTGAAACTAATGATCTCAAGCTACTCGACATCGATTACAGAATATGTAAAATCAAGAAAATCGGTTTTATACCGCAGCGAAGCTGTTTGCTACCCCTGCTTCTTAAAAGTATAACTTGCTGAGGTATACTCGCCGTGTTCAGAGTTCGTTACAATAAATTTATAAACATTGGGGCTCTTCTGCGAATCGTACTTTATTTTGTTTTACATTATAATTTTAATTAAAGTTACAAAATTGTCTCCCGCGTGGTAATGTCGTCGACCGAGGAAAGAGCTGTCACGGTAACGGTTCAGTGTGATCCATTAGGGTAATACCGTTTCCCGGTCTGCTGTGCTTCTGGGTGGTAGACGACTGGCTACTCTGTACAACGATGATCACGCTCGGCTTCTTCTGCCGGCGCTCGCGTAAGCTCCAATGACAATGTCCTGCGGCGTGCCTTGATGCTCGCGTGCTACGACGACTACACTTGGCTACTTCTGCCGGCGCTCGTGTAGGCTTCAATGACGATATCCTGGTGTACTCGTTGACAAATACCTGGAGGCCATTTACAATAAGTGCGTCTGGGAGGGATACTTTCCACGCGAGAGGAAAAGTGCTAGGGTTGTTCCTCTCCTGAAGTCCCCTGATAAGGTCAGGAGCGATCCTCGATCTTATCGGGGCATCAGTCTCCTTCCAGTACTTGGAAAAGTGCTAGAAAGGGTCATGGTGGAACGGCTTCAGGAGCTAACGCGGGGTATGTGGTCGGATAGGCAGTTTGGGTTCAGGAAAGGACGCAGTATAGAGGATGCGTGGTTTTTTGTACATAATGTCGTTAGGGAGAATGTCAACAAGTATGTCCTTGGCATATTTGTTGACTTCACGGGGGTATTTGACTACCTAAGCTGGTATCGAGTGGTGCAACGGCTGGAGGAGCTTGGCTCTCCGGAAGTTACTCTTTGACATAGTTATTTTTTGGACAGAAAGGCCTCTCTTGTCGGCATGAATGGGAGTGTGGAGACTGGAGTTGTTTGAGGCTGCCCGCAGGGTTCCATCAGTGGTCCATATATTTGGAACCTTATGATGGACACTCTGCTTGGGCAGCTTGAGCCACTCTGTAAATGTTGTGCGTATGCGGACGACCTTCTTCTTATGGTTGAAGGTCGCTCGAGGGCGGATTTAGAACGGGCGGGAGGAGATCTCTTAGAGATCGTTAATTCTTGGAGTTTAGGTGTGGGGGTTGACATATCGATGGACAAGACGGTGGCAATGCTGCTGAAAGGTAGATTGTCGCCGGTTCGTCCACCGATTGTCCGTGTGAACGGGGCCAGCATCAGATATGTGACGCAAGTCAAATATCTGGGGTTGACCATAAGTGAAAGAATGTGTTTTACTCCACACTTGGCGAATGTGAAGGAGCGACTGCAGGCAACCGTAGGCAAAATACGACGTATTTTGAGGAGCAATTGGGGTCTCGGACGTCGTGCTGTTCGCACCATATATCGTGGCTTGTTTGTGGCCTGTGCCGCATATGGAGCCCCTGTATGGTGGGAGGCAGCCACGACTGTCTTGGGGTCTCAAAAACTCCTCTCAATACAGCGTTGTATGATGCTTGCTTGCTTGCCTGTATGTCGCACCGTCTCAACGGATGCGATGCAGGTTTTGTTAGGTGCACCCCCTCTTGACCTGATTGTCATACAGCATGCTGTTGCTTTCAGGTTAAGAAGGGGCTTGAGTGTGTCATTGCTGCGAAATGACTGGATTTCTGACGATGATGTGGAGAGGGAGGGATATCTAGGGAGCAAGAGGCTTCTAGATGATAGGGTTAGGTGTAGGTGGCAAAATCGTTGGGACAATAGTCCTAACGGCCGAGTGACGTACGAGTACATTCGGGATGTTGGGTTCGTTAAGGATAACCCAGACTTCAGATTTTGTCTGAGTCTGGGTTTTCTGCTTACGGGGCAAGGGCCTCTGAATGCATTTTTGCATCAGAGGCACTTATCAGATACGTCATTGTGGTTTTGTGGGGCGGGATTTGAAAATTGGTCGCATTTAATTGCGGATTTCCCGATGTACTCGGACATTAGGGATCTGGGTGGTATGGTGATTAGCTGGACTGATGGACGATTAGATGTTAGTGGTCTGATCTCCACTAGTCGGAATACCGAACCAAACAGTTAGGGTTGTTTGCGCGTGAATTATTTAGGCGGCGAAGGCGGTTAGCTGGAAGTTAGGGTTTTTAGTTTTCTTGTATGATTGGAGTGTCTCGAACCCTACCAAGGTGGTTAGTGTGTCCATTCCACACTGCCAATTGGTACTGGAAATGCCTGGCATTTTCAGGGCGCTGATCAACGCATTGATTTGATCCGTTGTACTTTTGAGTACCGTGGAGTAAGGCTGTCGTCAGCAGGTACCCACGTTAAGCACACCGGACGTTGAACTCGTTGGCAGTCGTGTGCTACAACGACTACGCTCGGCTACATCTGCCGACGCTTGTGTAGACTTCAATGACGGTGTCCTAGCGTACACGTTGACGCTCTTCAGCTACGACGACTGCGCCCGGCTATTTCTGCCGGTGCTCCTGTATGCTTCGATGACGATGTCCTGGCGTATACGGTGACGCTCGCGTGCTACGACGGCAACGCTCGTGTAGGCTTCAATGATGCTGTCCTGGTGTACACGTTGACGCTCCTCTGCTGTGAAATCCTATTTAACCACTTTTGCCGCTTAAAGATACCAGATCACGGAAGACTGCGTTGGTGACCGCAATGTTCAAGGTTGAGTTGGTCAGAGAATGAACTCACTACCAGGCTCTTAACAGACGGCGTTTACAAGTCAGGGTACCAAGACTACTAGAGGATAAACTAACTGCGTAGTCTGATGCTGAAAGTGTGTACGCTGTTACGGTCCCGTGATGACTGACTGATCATCGGCCATCTAACTCCCCACCAAGCCTGTACTGCGTGCGTGGCGTGTTTTTACCACTGCGTATGCATTCTTGTTGTCATTTCATCTGCATGTCTGCTTTCTCAATCTTCTTGTGTTTCTAGAAGTTGCGTGGTTGCCATTGTTAACTTACAATGGTTATTTACAATAGAAAAGAAAAATTGTTAATTTACAATGGTTATTTGACATATAAAAAAAATCTAAGATTTACGCCAAAGGTATATATGCATTTGTATTTACAATGGTCATTTGGCTTAAAAAAGAAAACTTGTAAGATTTACGTCTAAAAGTATATAAATACTTTATATATTATATATACATAAAGAAGTTTAATTAATTATATTATATATATATAAAGTATTTATATACTATATATATATATACTATATATATTTTTATAGACTTGTTTCATGTTTTTTTTTTTCAATTAAGGTTGTGGCCTTCGCTTTAATATGGGCGCCCCACCGGTACATAACCACTTTGTATTTGGACATGTTGAATTGTAGACATTGCTTCCCTATGCCGTCTGAGAGGTCCTTGAGGCTTCTGCGGATTCTATTTTCGATTTCCGGGAAGGCCTATAGTGCTGTTCCGTTTGCGTCGGCGGGGGAAATTTTTATGCCTTCAGGTGGCAGCTCTACTTCTGCGGATGGTTGTGGTGGTATTACGGATGTTGGGCGTGGGGGTGGTATGGTGGCGTCTGAAGGTGGCCAATATCTGGGCTCGCTTTTCAGCTGCCAGCTTCGCCGTGAAGGGTTTGGAGATGCATCCGAGCGCCCCTTCATGACATGGTGCGATGTGGCGGCGTTGGGTACGTTGGTCGTGCAAGCGTTGGCTCCGTAGCTTGCTGTCGCTACCCCTGTGCATGGCGCAAAATGTTGCGTCGCTGCCTGCATGGCGTCTGCGGGGGCCGATCTGGCACTTCTAGTGCCTGAAGTGCCCGCTGCCTCCAGTGCCTGTATCCTGAGAAGCTTTCTTTGCTTCTCCTCCATCCGTTCACGGAATCGCTTTACAATTTGTGTCCACTTGTCTTTGTCATTCATATTGTATATCTTGTATAAAAAGTCTTGTCTCGTTGACGGTTCACGGTCGAATGAATTTGATCTACTCGTTTGGTCAGTAGATATGTTCGTTTAAATAAAAGGATATGTATTTATTCTTTTCATTTTTAAATTTTTAATTTTTTTTTGATGTGAAACGTCTATAGGCGCGGGTAAACATGATTGTCGCCGTGGCGTGGCGAGTCTTGTCTCGTTGACGGCTCACGGTCGAATGAATTTGATCAACTCGTTTGGTCAGTAGATATGTTCGTTTAAATAAAAGGATTTGTATTTTTTCTTTTCATTTTTAAATTTTAAATTTTTTTTTTGATGTGAAACGTCTATAGGCGCGGGTAAACATGATTGTCGCCGTGGCGATACAGGCCGATCGCCACGCGCTATATGTAGCACATATGTATATATATATATGTACATTTTTACGGGGCTTGCATATTTACGCTGGTTTGTTGGAGAAGCTGTTACAGCGGCAAGGGAAGCAGTGGCAATTGGACACAATCGACACATTTACGGTACTCAGAACGTGTCTTAAAGCATCGTAAAATCATAAAATCATAAGTTTTTATGCTAGTGTAAAAAATTTGTTGTTGGATTGCATACTAAAATAGGTTTATGCAAATACACATCTGAACGCTATGTATTCGGTACGTCATAACTGATCAGCTGATTTCTGTTAACATCAGTTTGCTTTTGTGTTGTGGTTACATTTGTGTTTCAATTTAAATCTCTTTCAATTTTCTTTTGTCGAGGGTTTTCGGAATAATAGAGCAATATAATGTTATACAGGTGATATAAAAATGCATGTATTTAATATTAACTAATTAAATGCGCTTTTAAACAAAAGCAAAGCGGGTGCGTTCCAACCCAACCAGAAAGTAGCTGTTTGAAGAAGAAAAGGCATTAATTGAGTTTTTGACAAAATCTATTAATTAAAATACAACTTAGAAGTAATCTATTATAATTTTATTTATAGAAGTCAACGCCTCAAATGTATTATACACGATTTTAAAAGGAGAGCAACATTGCGGTGGACTGGAAGCTGGCACGCTCGAAGGTTCGTTATATGCGTACAACATATAACAAAGCAAAAGCATGGGAAGACTCGACGGGTGTATGGAGTTTTTTTCACTTCTCCTTGGAATTCTGACTGCGAAATACTTATTTTTTCAAATATTGTAATTTATGTTTTTTCAATCAGCTGATTGATATGTGATTTACGAAAACATATTTATAACGACGTTTTCGCAACCATTGTATTTTTTCTTAATTTTTGTTTATGACTTATAACTTTATGACACGTTTTGAGTACCCCAATTGACTCTTCGAGAAAACGTGAGCTTCAGACATTGGTTGCCCGTGACAACGGGATTTCGCATGAAGCAATAAGCGTACAAAGTTGTTGTAGACAAATTTACAAATATTATACGTATGGTCTGCCATATTTGCTTACAGGCACACATAATTACATACTTTTGTACGTGAATACGCGCGATCGCTTGGTCTTTTAATATGTCATCAAACATGTAATGTCCAGCAAATAAATATGTAAATATATAAATTATTAAACCTACATTAAGTAAATATTTAGGTAATAATGCATGCATGACTTTATTACATATATTTCCAAAGATGTTAAGGAATTCGTCATGAAGTAGTTTAACTTGTACGTACAGGCTTATGTGCTTTGATATAAAATATATAGAAAATATACATACATATGTACTATATGTATATAAATTTGTGCATTGTAAATATGCGAATCTGTAAGCGTACATTCTTAATGTCGGAAATATCATAATTTTCCTCATTTAACACTGAAAATACTCAATTCTGCTACTTTCGTGGCCCCTGATGTTAAATGTGGTGAAACACGTTAATAATTTTTCTGTGATGTGGTGAAACACGCTCATTCAAAACAGTAAATATCCCAAAAGTGAAATATCCTTAATCGTGAACCTTCTCCAGAGAACGTTTCACGTTTTAAGCGTGTTTCGGCAGAGTTTTGCAGAAGGGGCTCGAAAATGGCAGGATTGTGCATTTTCAGTGTTAAATGAGAAATATAATGCTAATTTCAATGTAAAGAAATGTACGCCTACAGATTCGTTTATATAACCGACTCGGCATATAATTTATATATGATCGGTATATATTTTTTATCAAAGCATATACTTAGTATGTAAGTATGTACATATATACATATGTATATTAAAATTTACCGACATATAGTGCATATGTATTTCATGATGATTCCACAATTAAAAATATATAATAGAGTATATTTTGTATTATTACCCAAATAATTAATATAAGGTTAAGGTAATTAGTTTTAAATTTATACATTTACATTATCATCTTCAAAGATCTAGCGGTCGCACAAGTGGTCATATATAATTATATGTTATGATGCATGTAAACAAATATGACAGACATAATAATAATGTATAATGTTTGTAAATTTGTCTACATGCCACATTTGCGTTTATGTAAATATGTACATTCAAGGCTTCATACGATATTTCCGTTGGCACAGTCATTCAATGGCAGAGCTCACGTTTTGTCAAAGAGTCAATGTGTCGACGGACCGAGGCGGCGAAAATCATCACAACATTGCATTGTTGGTATAAAATCCAAGCTGTGCCGAAAGAATAAGCGAACGATTGCCGATTGCCACCGCTTTCCCTTGCCGCTCTAATAGCGCAAACAGCCAAAGATGTAGACCCGTGGCCCGTGTCAGCTGATACGACTTATCTTATGCAATGTAAGTGAACAGCGAAAAACGCTAGTCCCTTCCTCTTTGCCGTAGGAATTTGGATTTTTGCCGTAGAAACGTGTCAGCTGATTGTTCTCTCACAACGCAGGGTTTGCAAATCTCGATATACTGTAGTAATTATAAAAGTTGTCTTCAATATGTTTGAATTTTCTTTAACACTCAAAATCAGAGTCGAATGATATTATTTATAAATATATAAACTATTTTTAATAGTTTGGTTTCAGTTTTGATATTTTATATTATGGAAAATTGTAATTGAAAACTTGGATGTATACAAAATTATAAGTGCATATTGAGCAATGACAACATTGTTCAAATGAAAACAAACAAACATGGCTGATCACTGCGTTTTTACCACGGGATCAACTTTTGACAGATTTGCTGCTAAGGAAGGAAGGGAGTAGCGTTGTTCGCCTGCTATAACATCTTTACCAACAAACTTGTGTAAATATGTATGTTTATATATATATGAGGGCGAATACATATCGACCCAGATTTTTGCCAGCCACCGAAAAATAGTTTAGAATTGATAATTGTTATAAATCGACAACAGCTATGTTGCCACTTTTCTCACTTCTTTCTGTGAAGGAACATCAGAAAGTTTGAAACATGATGCGTCCTCCATAGCGCACTATCAACAATCCCTTGAGAGAACTGCTTAGCGAAATATCGAAGTTCCGCACCCGTGCACAAGATGACCATATTAGACAACGGGAAGCTAACATAGGTAGAAACGTAGCTATGGAACAGACGACTGCTGAAGTCACATCGAAAAGACCACGTGATGACAAGTAGATAAAACGACGAACTCCTCCAAAACGGACTAAAACAACGCATGACGAACCAATTGTGAGAGCAGGAGAAAGCAGAAGTCTCGGGGAGGAGGAAAAGGCGCGATAAGGGAAGATACCCGGATCACGGTACCAAGTAAAGCCCAAAAAAATAAAAACAAGAAGAAGGAAAACACCACACCACGCCTTCGACCAGAAGCAATTGTGATCCCAAAGACGGGAGACATGTCTTACGCAGACATACTCCGGGCGGTCAAACAGAATGAAAATCTGCAATTGCTTTGCGAAAATTTCTCAAGAATTAAAAGGACAACTAAAGGAGAGATTCTGCTAGAGATAAAGAAGACGCAAACAGGAAGTACTTGCATAGGTACGGTCGCGAGGAGGGAGTAGCTTGCTCTTTCTGTGGTAGCAATAACGAGAACGCAGAACACATATTTTTCCACCGCCGGAAATATACAAATGAGCGACTATCATTGGAAAAGGAAGTATCCAACCGGATAACGCCAGACAATAGTGGCCTATATGTTGCACTCGAAGAATGTGTGGAATTTAATGGAGAAGTTGACAGCCATAGTACTCCATGACTCCAGAACAGCAAAAAAGGAGTGAATCTAGAGCAGCGAATATCACTCTATTGACGTGAGCCCATAGGCTAAGCTTGCCCTGCGATGAAATGCCTAACGGCGGTCCCACAGGGCTTCAGTAAAGCTACAGGAAACGGAGTTAGGGTTTAGTACGTAGGCGTACCGTTTCGCAAGTCCAGAACAGTGGGTTATACTGACTGGGCGTGGTCCCGAATGAGGTGCACCTATAGCGGGCAGTAAAATATACGATTTATGTACACACATTTATCACTATTGTAATATATTTAATTTTTATAATATATTATTATAGTTTGTTATACACAAACGTAATGAAGTATGCTCATAAGTATGAGTATATTATTCATAGATATGCACAAGAAGATTTCAAATGAATACACGTGTCGGCATGTAAACGTATAAAAATACATATATGAAAAAGAGCTAATAGAAATATATAATTCTGAGCATAATTTTCATTGAATGCTCAGCTCTGTTCAAGCGCAACTGGTAAAATTTCTCCTACCGAGCAGGCAGTGGTGAAGCTCCCTCATCTCGACCGAGTTAGCCAAAAATATGTTTACGTACTTCGCGCCGTGAGCCTTTTTTATGACAAACGTTCTCTGCACGGTCTGTATCGCCATGGCGACAATCATATCTATATGGGCCATTAATATCGTTCCTCCAAGAAGAATTTCAAGTGGAAATAAACAACAATCCGAGAGAATGTACTAAAAGATATGGAACAATAATAGATGCTGTATTTATTAGATATCTTGATAAAGTGATGGCTAATACTTATGTAACATACTTCAGTTATCATCGATCAATTGTTACATTAATACCGTCAGAGGCAACTTCGAATGTAACTATTACGGAAGTCACTGATAAAAATAATTGGGTTGACGTGATTTTAAACAAATATTTGGATAAAATTTTCTATATAAAGAAAATAAATGTTTATTTCACGTTTTAATTTTCTGGAAAATATTCATGCTATTATATTCTTTCATTGTGTACCATATTTAGTTCCTGTCATAAACTGTACTTTTTAACCTATTACTTGTATAAAATAATTTCGATGTTTCACATCTGCCAGCTGTCAACTGACGGCTCACTCTTTTTTTAATTTATTTTACACTGCTGCGAAAGTATTTTACAACTTCAATTCGCTGATGTTCACTGTTTTCTCCTTGCCACCGTCGTTCTTTCGAACATTTACGATCAGTGGTGAAATGTATCAAAGAATTTTATAAGGATCATCGTACTTCGGGCTATCTTTGCGGCGAGACCGTCCGCGGCTTTAGAGAGATGATATTCCTGCGCAAGAATTAACTCTCCGATCGCGGGGGTGAATTTTCTACGCTCAAATTATTATGGCGAGCTTGATCCGTGGATGCTCTCTCCATGTTTTGTCGAACGATTCTGAAGGCTTCCTGCATCCTGTTGTATTTTTCTTCTGCCGTCGTGGGCATCATACCTGTGCCGATATTAACCTCGCCGAAGAGGGCCTTGGGCAGTCGCGGTTCTAGTCCTTGTACGAGAAATGCCGGGCTATACCCTGTGGAGGCCGAGATGCTAGAATTTACTGCGAGCTCGATCTCTGGGAAAAAATCGTCCCATTGCTGGTGTCGTGATTTGCTGAGTTGTGGATTCTCTTGAGGGTTATAAGATGTGGTGAAATGCTAGCGTTCCCCTAATTCCTTTAGATAATGTTGCCATAGTGTACTAGTGAATTGAACACCATTGTCCGAAATAAGGATCTTCGGAACACCAAATCTTGTGAAGATTCTTTCTCTGAATGAGCGACGAAGTCCTTCAGCTGTACCGCGCCTCATGGGGACTAATTCAACTCACTTGCTGAAGTGGTCGAAAAACACCAATCTTAGTGTATTGCCATGGGTTGATCGCGGTAAGGGTCTGATGAAGTCGGTACAAACTGTGGCAAACGGTTCTTGTGCCACCTGTGAAAGCATCTTCCCTGCTAGTCTCTGCTGTCCTTCCTTGTATTTCTGGCAGGACTCACATTGGCGTACTTATTGGCTATACGTACTGGCCGTCGCGGTACATTCCTGGCCAGTAATATCGGTTGGCGACTCGGGCTATTATCCGGCGTATGCCCATGTGTCCGGCACTTTATCGTATTTCTCTTGTAGTACCCTTACACGGAGAGGTTTAGGCACACATAGATTCCAGGGTACAGCCTCTTCATCCTGCGATCGACACGGAATGTGGCGATAAAGTTGGTCATCCTTTTCCCTGTAATCCGCGTCGTGAAATGGTCTACCTAGAGCTTGAAATACGCATCTCATGGCAAAATGTATAATACCGAAATGGTATATGTGATCATGGCCGTAGGACGAACCGTTCCCGAAATACGAGCGAAAAGGCGGCGCGCCGCAGCGCAAGGTGAAAATCGGCTTGCGGCCACACTTCTTGACGTTGGTTTCGCCGATTGCTTTCACTCACATTCATTCACCTACGCCAAAGGACACGTTCGGATAGGTCTCCACACAAATATTTTTTCATCGAGTTCCTTCACTCTTGTCGGTGATTTCGGCGAGTTCTATCACTTACATTCATTTCCCTGCGCCATACGACACGTTCGGACTGGTCTCCACATAAGTATTTTTTCATCGAGTTCCTTCACTCTTGTCGTTAATTTCGCCGAGTGCTATCACTTATATTCTCTGAACAGAACACAGAACTCAAAATGTCTGTATCTAAATTTAAATTTAGACAGAAATGTCCTGTGTTTGGCATATATCCGTACAATCTCTCTGAGTCCCAGTTACCTACTTATCAGGATGTTCTTTTGTATCATCAGTTTGAAAGATTTCGTATAGGGTGACTCCGAGGCGACAACTATGAACCTAGGAGTAAAGAAGTTACAGAAATAGTTGCAAAAAAGTTTGAAAATACTTTCAAAAAGTCATCTATTCCGATAGTTTCACACACGAGAGTTGTACAAATGCTCACCACATATCATAAGAAATTTCTGCTCTTAAACAAATGTTTTTAAGGAACCCAATAGGTTTGAGCTCTAAAAGAGACGACTTTGCCTCTTCTGCCGGAAAATTTGACATCGCTGCGTGTAAATGCATTTATTTTTCTTCTTGCACTTGTCCAAAGGAAAGGAAAGTTCCTATCAATGAACAACCATTTCTCTTGGACCAGAGAACCAGAAGAATTGGTCGCATTGGAAGTGTTGATCTACCTGAAACAAAAAAGATTACAAAGAAAAATGAACGTAAAGAAAAGATTTCAAAACGTCATTCAACGTCAACACTTACCAGAAAAGTATCAGCTAGAACACGTGACCATTCAGATCAGCCAGACTCTCATACAGACGACAACAATGTGGGTGTGTCGCACATGGATTCCTCCAAAAACTATACTGATGATGAATTTTCTCTTCCATCCTCTAAAACTAAACAAAACATACTAGTATAAAAACACACTGGGCTTAAGCTGCCCAAAGATTTGATGTAAGTAATAGAACAGCGGCCTTGATTGTTTCATCTGCTTTTTTGGACGCCAAAAAAGCAAGTTTGATAACAGAGGATCAGGCTAGCTTTGTCACTGACAAATGCAAGATTAGTTGGGCAAAAAAAAAAGTGTTGGAGTTAAGCTCCAAAACACCGAAAGTATTGACTCTGTATATGGGCTGTATTTTGACGGCCGCAAAGACAATACACTTACACAAGTCAGCGAAGGTGAAAAGTATTACCGCGACACTGTCAAAGAGGAAAATATTTCTCTTATAGCGGAACCTCGTTGTCATTACTTTGGCCACGTCACCTCTCCTTCCGGGTCAGCTGAGGATGATACGCAAGCTATATGGCAACATTTACAAGACAATTCAGTTGATTTGGAACATCTAAAAGTTGTCGGTGCTGATGGCACCAACACGAACACAGGTTGGAAAGGTGGAATCATTCCGAAACTATAGGGTGATTTTTTAAGAGCTTGATAACTTTTTTAAAAAAAAAAACGCATAAAATTTGCAAAATCTCATCGGTTCTTTATTTGAAACGTTAGATTGGTTCATGACATTTACTTTTTGAAGATAATTTCATTTAAATGTTGACCGCGGCTGCGTCTTAGGTGGTCCATTCGGAAAGTCCAATTTTGGGCAACTTTTTCGAGCATTTCGGCCGGAATAGCCCGAATTTCTTCGGAAATGTTGTCTTCCAAAGCTGGAATAGTTGCTGGCTTATTTCTGTAGACTTTAGACTTGACGTAGCCCCACAAAAAATAGTCTAAAGGCGTTAAATCGCATGATCTTGGTGGCCAACTTACGGGTCCATTTCTTGAGATGAATTGTTGTCCGAAGTTTTCCCTCAAAATGGCCATAGAATCGCGAGCTGTGTGGCATGTAGCGCCATCTTGTTGAAACCACATGTCAACCAAGTTCAGTTCTTCCATTTTTGGCAACAAAAAGTTTGTTAGCATCGAACGATAGCGATCGCCATTCACCGTAACGTTGCGTCCAACAGCATCTTTGAAAAAATACGGTCCAATGATTCCACCAGCGTACAAACCACACCAAACAGTGCATTTTTCGGGATGCATGGGCAGTTCTTGAACGGCTTCTGGTTGCTCTTCACCCCAAATGCGGCAATTTTGCTTATTTACGTAGCCATTCAACCAGAAATGAGCCTCATCGCTCATCGGACACGGACGCGAAACACATTTCGAACCGAACACTGATTTTGGTAATAAAATTCAATGATTTGCAAGCGTTGCTCGTTAGTAAGTCTATTCATGATGAAATGTCAAAGCATACTGAGCATCTTTCTCTTTGACACCATGTCTGACATCCCACGTGATCTGTCAAATACTACTGCATGAAAATCCTAACCTCAAAAAAATCACCCGTTAGAAGAAAGAATAGGTAAGCCATTACAGTGGGTTGTTTGTCTTCTACATTTCAACGAACTTCCATTTCGTGCTTTTTTCGAACACATAGTTGGTGTCTCAAAGAGTCCAAATACATTCTCTGGCGACATTTGAAAGTTTTCCATCCTGCCAATTACCTTTTGAGGTTATTAATCCGACCGAACTTAGCACAGACCAAGCTTATCTCTATAAAGTATCAGAAGCTTTTATTTCCGGTCAATGTTCCTCAGATTTAGCGTCGATGCATCCAGGTAACATGTGCAAATCTCGCTGGCTCACCTGTGCAAATAGAATTCTGAGATTATATATTTCTGCTGACAAACCAACAAAGGAAATAAATATTTTGGTCAAGTACATACTTACAGTTTACTCACCTTTGTGGTTCTCAATAAGATTCAATAGTTCAATCAGAGATGGCTCGCGCCATATCTATGCTGCAATTCAATGGTCGAGATACTTACCTGCTAAACTGCGCAAGGTTGTCGATTCATCCATTTAACAGAATGCTTTCTTTGCTCTTCCAGAAACCATTCTCCATAGTATGATGACTGACGAACGGATAGAAGTCAGAAAGTTGGCCCTTGATCGTCTTCTGGCAGCCAGAGAAGCAGAGTCTGACATTGTAAATAGAAGGGTTAGATGTAATAAAGTGCCAAAGCTGAATTTCAAAGCTAATAATTATTACGACATGATTAACTGGAAGACTATTATCTCGACTGCTCCACCAGTTCTTTGTTCAGTTTCTAACGAAGAACTCATAAAAGGGCTGTTGGGAGACACTACAGAGGTATGGAAATTTAGTGAATTCCCCTCTCACACCGTGGCAGTCGAGAGAATCGTCAAACTGGTTACAGAGGCATCTTCTAAAATTATTGGCACCCAATCTCGTGATCGTTTTATACGCTCTACACTGAAATCTTGGCAACAAGCGCCAAAGTTTAGTACAAAATCTGATTTTATCAATATATTTGACACAGATTCAGACTAAAACAAGCCTGACATATGGTTGGTTGGTTGGGTTGGGCTTGGGAGGAACCCGAAGAGCAGCTGCGTCCACGCGGTGGGTTCTGGGTGACCAATAGAGGTTAGCTGAGAGCTGCACCAATTTTCAACTTGCGCTGTGGCGCGCCGCCTTTTCGCTCATACATATCTCGGGAACGGTTCGTCCTATACCATTTCGGCAGCAAACGACGTGGCAAATAACTTTTGTTTAATACATTTTGCCATGAGATGCGTATTATTTTAGGCGAATTTCCGAAATTCCAAGGCCGGAGTTGGGATTGAAGATGCAATCCGATCTCAAAATAAAAAGTTGCATTGGAATCAGGAAGAACTAAGGCAACTTTTCCGCACTATTAGAAATCCCGAATCGAAAAAAGTCCGGAATCGACCCACCCTAATGTATGTGCCAGTAGCCGTTCTTGAGGTCCAGAATACTAATGTACCTTGCTCTTCGTAACTTGTCAAGTATGTGTTGTATCCTAGGTAAGGGGTATGCGTCGGATACAGATCGGGCGTTGAGTTGCCGATAATCTACGCATAGACGCCACTTACCGTTCTTCTTCCGTGCCAATACAATCGGCGCGCTGTGTGCGCTGTGAGACGGCTCGATACATCCCTCCGACAGCAGCTCGTCGATCTTGTCGTTTATAATGGCCTGCATCGCTGGGTTCCTTGGAAAATATCGTTGCTTGATGGGCCGGTCATCGGTCAGTTTCTCGTCTAAGAAGTCACGTATGCGGGACGCTTCGTTTCTCTGGTTGGCGGGCGATGAAGTCTCGAGTCGATTAACCCTCCTACATTTAAGCCTATGTTTTCTTTTTCTCTTCATCCTGCGCTTTAGCAGGTTTGTGTTTGACGTAGTTAGGGTCATGTTGCTTACGGCTTCGGATGACATGGTGCGGGATACCGTTGATTGCTGAGCATCTGACGCTTTCGGCACTACCTGGTGACTTACGCTGGATACTATAGCTAAAATGTCATCAATCGCTCAGGGCATTACGTGTAACACTGCCTTTAGCGGTGTCTGTCCGAGTTAAATGTTGGTCTCCACGGCGTCGAAAATTTTGCTGGTGGTGGCATCAGCTATTTGTATTTCGATAGCTACGGTCACCGTCTTACCATTCCCGGTTGCATCCATACGTTCTGCAACTCGTGGTGATATGAAACTTTTCGAGGCGCCAGTGTCTATGACGGCTTCCACCGGTTCTCCGCCAAGCATGATAAAGGCGTACAGCCAGCCGCGTTCCTGATGCATAATTACTGGTGGTTCGGCGCTGAGTTTCGTGGGTCCGCCGCGCTTTGTCTTTGGCGAAACCCTTGGTCGTTTCCCTGTTGTTGATGACAACATTCTTTGGTTTGCACATCCGCTCGGCCTAGCATAGTGATCTTTCTGTCCTAAAGGCTCTGATCGTAGATAGTAGCTGGCGATGCGCATCTGCCGTCGCGTGGTGTTGTAGTGGACGTGGTAACGGCCGACTTGCATTTCTCACCTCGTGATCACCTATGATGTGTCTCGTCATCTCGCGTCGTGGTGGTTCTACTCCTCGTCGCTGTCCTTCATATATCCCTTTGTACTCTTCTGCCAGTGCGATGAGTTCGGCTAGCGTCTTGAAATCTCGCCGCCGAATTAGAGCAGATAATCGGTGCGACTATTTTGAAAAATCCTTTCCTTTACGCGAACAGCGCGCCAGTCGTTTCTTCTTTTCGCTACGTGGTGCCAATTGGATATTCCAAGGGCAGCCAGGTCCTTCTCCACTTGGTCCTTCCAACAGAGTGGAGGTTTTCCTCTTCCTCTGTTTCCCTCGGCGGGAACAGCGTCGAATACTCTCAGAGCTGGTGTGTTTTCGTCCATTCGGACAACATGACCTCGCCAACGTGGCCGATGTCTTTCAATTCGCTGGAGAAAGTTACATAATTAGCTCTAATATGGGAAGCTAGTGGTCCGAAACAACACAACATCGATTGATTTATGTGTAGAATATCGATTTTTATCTAAATATAAGTTAGTGGAATTTTTCCAAATTTACCACCTTTATAGCTTTATGACAACCGCAGTAACGAGAAGAAGGTTAATTAACTTTAATATGTGAAATTAGTGATTTAAAGCAACTTGTTATCGATTGATAAAGAAAATCGATTTTATACCTTTTGCGTGTTGACATAAGGCTATAACAGCAGTGAATTTTTAAGAATTCAACAATCATATGTTTAGATTTCTTGTATATACACGATAACAAATTGACATAGAGTTGTTTCAAATCATTAATTTAACATATTTAAGGTACATAACCTTCTTAATCTAACTAAGGTTGACATAAAGCCATAACGGCAGTGCATTTGGATGAATTCCGTACGCTTATATTTAGGTATAAAGTCGATTTTATTGTATATACACATTAAACAGTTGATATTGAGTTGCTTCAAACCAATAATTAAATATATTTAAGTTAATTAACTTTTTTCATCTTACTGAAGTTAACATAAAGCCATAACGGCAGTGCATTTGGATGAAATCCGTACGCTTATATTTAGGTCTAAAATCGATTCTGATATAAATACACATTAAACATTGATATTGAGTTGCTTCAAATCATTAATTTAACATACTTAAGTTAATTAACCTTCTTCATCTTACTGAAGTTGACATAAAGCCATAACAGCAGTACATTTGGAAGAATTCGACAAACTTATGTTCAGATTTAAAATCGATTTTATTGTATATACACATTAAGCAGTTGATATTGGGTTGCTTCAAATCAACAATTTAACATATTTAAGTTAATTAACTTTCTTAATTTTACTGAAGTTGACATAAAGCCAAAACGGCAGTGCATTTGGAAGAATTCCATAAGTTAATATTTGTTTAATAGCTTCTTAAGCTGATGGCTTAACCGCTCGTGCTATATATATATATTAATTGTAATTTGTATTCAATTAATAATTAATAATAATAATAATAATAATAATAATAATAATAATAATAATAATAATAATATTTAGGTATAAAGTCGATTTTATTGTATATACACATTAAACATTGATATTGAGTTGCTTCAAATCATTAGTTTAACATACTTAAGTTAATTAACCTTCTTCATCTTACTGAAGTTGACATAAAGCCATAACGGCAGTACATTTGGAAGAATTCGACAAACTAACGCTTAGTTATAAAGTCGATTTTATTATATATACACATCAAGCAGTTGATACTGAGTTGCTTCAAATCTATAATTTAACATATTCAAGTTAGTTAACCTTCTTCATCTTGCATAAGTTGACACAAAGCCATAAGGGCAGTGCATTTGTAAGAATTCCATAAGCTTGCTTCAAATCGTTAATTTAACATACTTAAGTTAATTAGCCATTTTCGTCTTACTGATGTTGATATAAAGCCATAACGGCAGTGCATTCGGAAAAACTCGACAACCTTATGTTTAGATGTAAAGTCGATTTTATTGTATATACACATTAAGCAGTTGATATTGGGTTGCTTTCAATCAATAATTGAACATATTTAAGTTAAAAAACCTTCTTCATCTTACTGAAGTTGACATAAAGCCATAACGGCAGTGCATTTGGAAGAATTCCATAAGTTAATATTTAGGTATAAAGTCGACTTTATTATATATGCACATCAAGCAGTTGATACTGAGTTGCCTCAAATCAACAATTTAACATATTTAAGTTATTTAACTTTCTTAATTTAACTGAAGTTGGTATAAGTTGCCTCAAATCATTAATTTGACATATTTAAGTTAAATAGCTTTCTTAATCTCACTAAAGTTGACATAAAGCCATAACGGCAGCGCATTTGGAAGAATTCCACAATCTTGTTTAAGGTATAAAGCAAGTTTTTTGTATAAACACATTTAGCAATCGATACTGAGTTGCTTCAAATAATTAATTTAACATATCTAAGTTAACTAACTTTCTTCATCTTACTGAAGTTGACGTAAAGCCATAACGGCAGTGCATTTGGAGGAATTCGAAAAACTTATGTTCAGATATAAATTCGATTTTGCTGTATATACACATTAAGCAGTTGATATTGCGTTGCTTCAAATCAGAAATTTAACACATTTAAGTTAATTAGCTTTCTTAATCTTACTGAAGTTGACATAAAGCTATAACGGCAGTGCATTTGGAAGGCTTCCATAAGCCTATATTTAGGTATAAAGTCGGTTTTGTTATATATACACATTAAACAATTGATACTGGGTTGCTTCAAATCATTAATTTAACATATTCAAGTTAATTAACCTTCTTCATCTTACTGAAGTTGACACAAAGCTATAACGACAGTGCATTTGGATGAATTCTATAATATTTTATTTAGGTATAAAGTAGATCTTCTTGTATATACACATTTAGCAATCGATATTAAGTTGTCTCAAATCATTTATTTACCATATTTAGGTTAAGTAACTTTCTGAATCTTTGTTGACGCCGCCCCCGCCCAATTTCTTTTGCCACGTCTGTGTCGGCAGAGCTATTCTCTTCTTCGAAGTTTTTTCGAAGTTTAATTCGCGCGCAACTAAACTCTAACAAAAAAGTTGCGCGCTCTCTTCCTTTGCGACGACGCTGCGACACAGACGTGGTAATTGCATTTCCAAATTTTTATAATTAAATATAAGTATTATAAGAAACCTTTGTTTTTTATTTAATATCTCTGTGGAATAATTGCGCCGACCGTTTCCTCACGGCCAACGACATCATCGGAACGAGCTAGCACCGTGCTCCACCACTCGAATTATCATTGGTCCTTCGAGCCGAATAACAGGTAACAAGTCGATTTTTTTATTAAAGTGAAAATGCATAATTTGCCCGCTTTAGCAACTCGCAAGCTACAGCCAAACATATTTTGGATTTGTGCTCTGCAAGCTATAAGGCAAGAGATTAGTTAATTTGTGCATCATTTATGTACAAAACCCATTGTGTCGTGTGACGTGGAGACCAAAACTTATTTTTGGCACTCTACCCATAAAATCAAAGCACAAGTCTGCAGGTAGTATTGTACTTCATATAAGTACAACAATAAATACACTTGGCAAATGCACTGACTATTTCACTTTGCATACATAAAGAAAAAAAAAAACAACACTGATATTCGAAAAAATTATAAACTTCTTGGACGCACAAAATCGTCTGGAGCGTCAAAAATCTCTCTCGGTTTTTTGGTTTTTCTTGTGATTAATTTGAGTCTAGTCACTCAACTCTTCCTTTCCATATATTGCTCGAACAGCAATAAAGGCAAGCATCAATAACGCAGCTGCAGTTTCGCGACAAACAAAAAAAAAAAAAAAGAAATACAAAATTTCAAGTGCAGTGAGAGACACAAAAAATTAGAAAACTGAAGTGAGCGACGGCTAGAAAACCAAACAGCTAAGGTAAGCAGCAAAGTCAGAGCAGCAAAGGCGAAGACGCACAGGCAAAGCAGCAAAGGAGAACAGCACAGGACAAGCAGCAAAGGCAAGGCAGCGCAGCAGCCATCCCAGAAAGACAGCAGCAAACAAAAAGTGTAGTGTTAAATTCGAATAACCCCATGAACAAAAGTGAAAGTGAATAGTGGATATAGTAAATCAAATAAGTGCTTGTGAATTTTTATCTATATTTATATTTGATTTAAATAAAGCAATTAGCACAAATAAACTTTGTTTATGTGCATAGTCAAGGACTAAGCGTGCAAGTGCATTGGGACGATTACCCAGCAAGCACTTTCAAATTAAATTTGGGAAAAATACTTTGAGGAAATACTTCAGTAAATTTGCAAGTGCAAGTACAAGTGCATTGGGCCGATTACCCAGCAAGCACATACTAATTAAATTCGGAAAAATATTTTGAGAACATAGTTTATTAAATTTATTAATTTTTTTTGGTTCGTCCGTCCGATAGTGGTTCTATAACTTTTGAACTTTTGCAACATATTTGCAAATATTTTTTAAATTTTAATTTCAAGTTTTAGATCTGATTTTGTGCAACATTTTTACATTTCCGGTTCAATTCTTAAAAACAATTGAATCCATCAGAGCCTTTACCACAGCTGCAGACGCTCTACTGGAGTTTGAGGAGTCTTTTGCTCCAACTGCAAACAACCAAAGTGCCTACTTCAACAAGCTGAACTGAAATCTCTGTGGGCAGAGGTGTAGTCAGAATACAAGTTGTGTTTGTCAAAAGTGGATCCTTCGGACACAAGCTCAATTGAACACATTAAGCTTAAATATACAAGCTGTTACCACGCCTATGTGTGTTGCGCGGCCTTGATGGGCGGACACATGCACAACCTCACGGCGTTAAACCAAAACCCTACTTCAAATTCTACAGTGACTCAACCTGAACGGTTACAACAAACTGTAGAACCCGTGAGGTATTCTATCAATTTAATGCCATGTGATACCGAAATATTTCATGGCAATGTTTTACAATGGCCCTCATTTAGGGATTTATTTGCCGCTATATATGGGAATAACCCAAGGCTATATCCGGTAGAAAAGTTATTCCATCTGAACCAAAAAACGCGAGGTGAAGCAAAAGCTATTGTTTCGAAAGCGCCACTGACGAATGACGGATTCGCATTGGCTTGGAATAATTTGTTGTGTATTTATTGTTCTAGCTCCCGCACATTTCAACAGAATCTGAGATCGAACTCAGAAATTTACAGCGGGAGATTAATAGCTGCATTTCAGCTTTACAAATACATGGCATCAATGTAGATAGCTGGGATGCCATATTTACGTATTTGTGTTCTATCCGACTACCGGACTATACACTATCGCTTTGGGAACAATCTCTGGATTCGGATTCAGAGATCCCAAAATGGGTCGAGTTAGGCAAGTTTCTAACCAAACGGGTTAAAACGCTTGAGAGAGTATCAAATCTCAAAGGCGAGTTAGGTACTCAACCCAAAATTAAATCGGCTGATGGTGAAGATCGGATACCAACCTTGCAGTCAAGGATTGAATCTAAACCCATCAATGCCCATCACGCCAAGACAAACAATATGAAATGTCAACTGTGCTCATCTCAATCACACATTTTGAAAACTTGTCAAAGATTCATTGAGATGCAGCCTAATGCACGGTTAAATGCTGTCAGAAAACTCCACGTCTGCCTTAACTGTTTAAAATTATAAAAGTATGTTTAATTGTAATAAATGTAAACAGAGGCATCACTCTATGATTCACCGGGATCAGAGCGAGGGAATAGCTCAGATATCTGACAGCACAGACACTACTGAGGTTTCTACTAAATCTCATGTGGCCTCTATTAAGGCCAATATCTCAAATGTGCCTACCAGTCGAAGCACTGTCTTGGGTACAGCCATGGTGACCATATGTCACAACGCGAGCACCTTCACTGTCAGAGCCCTGATTGATTCGGGATCTGAAGCTATCTTCGTAGGCAATAGTCTGCAAAAACGCTTACACCTGGCAAGCAAAAAGGTCAGCGCGCGAGTTTCAGGATTGAATAATACCATATCAGCAGGAGTTCAATCGGTATGCTCGATCACAATTGGCTCGCCCCGTAACAAAAGTTTACGATTAAAAGCGGAAGCGTTGGTACTGCCAAAGTTGACTGGACTGCTTCCATCCAGATCAATTAACCCTTCAATTGTCAAAAGGTTACCCAATATCCCTTTAGCGGATAATAATTTTTATACGAGTCAAAAGGTTGACTTGTTGATCGGAGCAGATCTTTACCCGCAAATTATACTAAATGGGGTAAAATCGAACATCTTCGGATCCCTCGTAGCACAAAGTACGGTGTTCGGTTGGATCTTAACAGGTTCCGTGCCCTCCGAAGAAACGAAGACAAATGGCAAAGGCGACGGACGAAATTCAGTAATAACTAAACAACAAACACAAACAATTTTTGTATTATAATAGATACTAATTATACATTTATACAACAGAAACAATATCAGCAGCATCAACAGCAGCACCAGCTACAACAGGATCAAACTAACGATGATGGCGAAACAAATAATGCGCCCGTCTCAACGAATCACACCGATACGCATTGTGGCGTCGGTGGGCCGACACTGCATGCAGCAGCGTTATCTCTGTCAGCAAAATCCGTAGACAGCACACCGCCGAGCAGCGCTGAAGCGACAAATACCAACGATTTAGATTATTACACGGGCGCCTCTGAAACGGTGGCAGCAACGGCTGTCACAGCTGCAACGCAGCGACATACTGTCGCAGCAACGTCACCACTACCACCCCCATCACAAACGTTGCCGCCATCATCAGCTGTGGTGGCCTCATCAGCAACAGCGCACTATTCACCACCACACCAGCAACACTATGCCACGAGCAACACAGTGGCGGCATTGTCGGATGCCTTTCACCACCAGCAGATGCAGTTACAGCTACAACAACAATACCAGAAACGTTATCAACAGCAAACAGCCTATTATCGTCGCAATCGCAGCAAGAAGACCAATCAGCAACGCATGTGACGTCACAACAGCCGTCTACACCATACTAATATGCGGCCGCCACAACAATAACAGTAAATCAACACACAACGAACACAACACAGCAGCAGAAACTTGCAGCAATGGCGCACGCGTTGACACACGCCACACAGCAACAACTTGTCAACGGACGCAAAGCTCTAACCAACGAGGCCTCTCCCGCATACCACATGCCCAAGATCGAGCCAGACTCGAGTTGTCTCGCCGACTTCGGCATGCTGGTAACTTCCTTTCGGATTGGCGGCATAGCAACGATCGACTGAGGCTCGATTTGTCTCAGCGACATTGCCCGGACCGAACCAGACTCGATTCGTCTCAACGGCCACCCCATCCGAAGCGAAGGCGTGGACGAAACGCTCGACGTCAAACAGATGCACGCCATACTCGTATCATCAAGGAAAAGCACGCAACACTACCTTGGCAGCAAAGAATTCCGGCGCGGTATTATATCGGCACAATAAAGTGCACTGGCTGCCAACGTCTCTCACTTTCACCAGACTGGAGTCGTCTCGCCGACCTTGGAAGGTGGCGACTGAGACTCGATTCGTCTCAGCGACATTGCCCGGAACGAACCAGACACGAGTCGTCTTGTTGGCCACCCCATCTGCAAAGAAGACGCGGAAGAGAAAGTGCAGGAGCCAGTTAGTTAAGTTAGTTTAAGTAATTAATTGTAAACTGCATTTGCAGTAATACTGCAAGGCGGGGATAATGTTGACGCCGCCCCCGCCCAATTTCTTTTGCCACGTCTGGGTCGGCAGAGCTATTCTCTTCTTCGAAGTTTTTTCGAAGTTTAATTCGCGCGCAACTAAACTCTAACAAAAAAGTTGCGCGCTCTCTTCCTTTGTGACGACGCTGCGATACAGAAGTGGTAAGTGTATTTCCAAATTTTTATAATTAAATATAAGTATTATAAGAAACCTTTGTTTTTATTTAATATTTCTGTGGAATAATTGCGCCGACCTTTTCCTCACGGCCAACCACATCATCGGAACGAGCTAGCACCGTGCTCCACCACCCGAATTATCAATCTTACTAAGGTTGACAAAAAACCATAACGGCAGTGCATTCGGATGAATTCAGTAATATTTTATTTAGGCATAAGGCAGATCTTCTTGCATATACACATTTAGCAATCGATATTGAGTAGCCTCAAATCATTAATTTGACATATTTAAGTTAAATAATTTTTAATCGATTTTGTTGTATATGCGCATTAAGCAATCTATGCTGAGTTGCTTCAAATCAGTAATTTAACATATTCAGGTTAGTTAACTTTTTTCATTTTACTGAAGTTGACATAAAGCTATAACGGTAGTGCATTTGGATAAATTCCATGTGCTTATATTTATGTAGGTATAAAATCGGTTTTGATGTAAGTACGCCTTAAGCAATTCGTTCTGAGTTGCTTCAAATCATTAATT
The DNA here is from genome assembly GCA_027475135.1 of Bactrocera correcta. Lineage (NCBI taxonomy): Eukaryota > Metazoa > Arthropoda > Insecta > Diptera > Tephritidae > Bactrocera > Bactrocera correcta. The sequence goes on from CM050325.1 coordinate 73,689,150, forward strand.
TAACATATTTAAGTTAATAAACCTTCTTCATCTAAGATAAGTTGACACAAAGTCATAACGGCAGTGCATTTGGATGAATTCTTTAATACTTTTTTTTTTGATATAGAGCTGTTTTTCTTGTATATACGCATTATGCAATCCATAATGATTTGCTTCAAATCAGTAATTTAAGACATTCAAGTTAATTAACCTTCTTCATTTTATTGAAGTTGACATAAAGCCATAACGGCAGTGTTTTAACCACTCAATTTGAGGGTATTCAAAACCAACTTACACCCGCGATTAATAAAAATACTCGGGCAATTTGATGCACAATCACTTCAATTTTATTAAAATTAAAGCACAATAATTATTAAATATGTATGTACATATAGCTATAATATATTTAATTAAACGCAGCGATAAATGTTGTTGGGTTGAAAATAAAATGCTGCTCGCAGGAATTGGATTGACGCGAAGTTGTTTCTAGCGCGTGGGAACTTTCGTTACGGCGCAGTGCAGAACGGATTGTATTAAAATCTTTAATGTTTACTCTGCGCAGTGGGGAATCGAATTTTGGTAGCGGATTGACTAGTTGCATTGTTCAGATCGAACCGTGTTGGCGAAGGATGTCGACGCGGCGCAGTGCGTAAACGAATGTGTGGTCTTTCTCCTTGTCCATCCTTTTTGATGCGTGAGTTGGTGTGTGGTGAGCTGCGTTGAAGTACCATCAGCTGTGATGAACTACGCTGTTGCATTAGGATGCGCCAGTTTTTCCGTGCAGAGGGGGTGTATGCTTAACTCATTTAAACAGGCAGTGCATTTGGATAAAATCCATATGCTTATATTTAGGTATAAAATCGATTTTGTTGTAAATACGCATTAAGCAATCCATACTGAGTTGCTTCAAATCATTAATTTAATATATTTAAGTTATACATATAACCTTCTTCATCTTACTGAAGTTGACATAAAGCCATAATCGCAGTGCATTTGGAAGAATTCGACAATTTTATGTTTAGATATAAAGCCGATTTCATTATATACATACATAAAGCAATTGATATTGAGAATCCTCAAATCAATAATTTAACATATTTAAGTTAATTAACCTTCTTCATCTTACTGAAGTTGACACAAAGCCATAACGGCAGTGCATTTGCAAGAATTCCACAAGCTTATATTTAGGTATAAAATCGATTTTTTGTATATATACATTAAGAAATCCATACTGAGTTGCTTCAAATAATTAATTTAACATACTTAGGTTATTTAACCTTCTTAATCGTACTGAAGTTGACATAAAGTCATAACGGCAGTGCATTTGGAATAATTCCTCAATCTTATATTTAGGTATAAAATAAATTTTTGGTATTAGCACATTTAGCAATCGATACTGAGTTGCCTCAAATGATTAATTTAACACAGGGTTGGGCATAGTGCACTAAAAAATAAATGCAATAAGGTTTCACTAGCACTACTTCTTCAGTGGTAGTTAAACAGCAAAATTCACTATCACTGAAAATTTAGTGATAGTGAAAAAAAAAATGCACTACCACTAAACCTTTAGTGATAGTGAAAAAAAAAATGCACTACCACTAAACCTTTAGTGATAGTGAAAAAAAAATGCACTACCACTAAACCTTTAGTGATAGTGAAAAACAAATTGCACTACCACTAAACCTTTAGTGATAGTGAAAAACAAATTGCACTACCACTAAATATTTAGTGATAGTGAAAACCTTTAGTGATAGCGAAAACCCTTAGTGATAATAAACATTTTTCAGTAACTTAACACTGTTTCTTGAAGAATAAAAATAAGATTATGTATGTATATGTATAAGCTGAAGCAGTATGAGGCAATGTATTCAAAATAAACCATATATTTGAATAGAGACTTCTAATTATGCCGCACCAAAATTAGGAAAACATAATACATGTTTTATTTGCTTTTTTTAATACCAACATTTCAAAATTACGGTCGGTGAGATTTTGTAATTATTTAACATGTCGTAGGTGTTGTGATATTTCTGCTGGACAAAAAAGCAAACATGCATTCCTTTTTGCTCCCCAGTGTACATTTGAACATTCATACAAACATATGTATCGCTTTACTACTGAGCTGCAGTGCAATTTTGATACTGCCAAATCAAGTAGTCTGCACTTGACACCAAGAAATCATGTTTTATTTCGTTGGATTGGCTTAATGACAACGTTTAATTATACCACCTATATACCACGAAACATTTTTATCAACAAACTAGAAGAGATAAATGAATTATGTAAAAAGTTTGAACAACAAAAAAATCAAAGAGTAAATAATAAAAGTAGAAAGGCTGAACCAAATCAAATAAAAAACATTGTATTTAATAAGCAAATTGCGAAAACTAAACCTAAATATAAGAAACTTGAAAAGAATTATCGCCAAAGTAATTATGTTGTGGATTCTTCGAATAATAGAAAAATAAAATATTACAAAGGTCAAGGTTCGGTGCAACCGAAGTTAACGTTTTTTCTTGCTTTTATTTACCTATCTATGGAGGAAAATTCTAATCACTGTTAGGAAAAAATTAAATAAATTACACTCGCATCTGAAAACAATTTTACCATATGGTTGTTGTTATTTTGTTCACACCACTGTTTATGTGATGGAACTGTTAAAAGTGGTGACACCAGTTATAAAAATTCACTTTTCACAATTAGGAAATCTTTTCTTAAGTTGTAAGCTTTCATACGTTCGTAGTTTTGTTTTATATAAAGCATTGTTCACTTAAAATCTGTACGCAAAAATATTATTATAACTAAAAAGATAAACAACGGAAACTAAAAATTTTAATACGTTAAAGAAGAGAATTTATTAAGCTTTTAATTTTAATACAAGATATAATTATTCAACTTTGTTATGGAGGAAGTTGCGAGCATGTTTTTTAATAGAGGACATTAACTTTCGAACAGTTTTTCTTGTTACTTAAGCTGCATGTTTATTCCATAAAGGCAACATTGAGTCATATTTTTTTATTACCCGGCCACTTCTCTTCAAATTGTTTTTTACTATTGCCCAATATATTTCTATTGGGCGAAGCTGTGGACAATTAGGCGGATTAAAGATTTTTGGTATTACTTCCACCTTGTTATTTTGATACCACTTCATGGCAGTGGAAGAATAATGTATGCTCGCCAAATCTGTCCAAAATTTTACAGAAGTTCTGTGATGTCGAATAAACGGCAGTAATCTTTTCTCAAGACACTCTTTTATATAAATATCCGATGTCATTGTGGTCGACGTTACGAAAGTACGACTTTTAAGTCCACAGGAGCATATTGCTTGCCAAATCATAACTTTTTTACCGCATTTATCAATTTTTTTATATTTATATTTTGCTTTCCTTTCCCACGCTTGTTTGCAAGATAAAACTTTTGTCCAGGAAGTTGATTGCAGACGAATTTGACATAAGTTTCGTCATCCATTACAAGACAGCCTTTGAACTTCGTCAAAATTTGTTTGTACAGAAGTCGTACGCGTCTTTTTGCCATAATATTCTGTATATGTATTTAGCCCAGCATTTAAACGTATTCGCCTGGCGGTACTTATACTTGTCCCGAATTTTTTGGCGCGATCACTGTCAGATAGTCCGGGATTTTTTTTAATTGAGGTTAGTATCTTCCTTACTAATTCTAAATCGCGCGATCCTCTTTTTACACACATTTTTTTTAGCTCTTTCTATACTCAAAGTATTTTTGTACCGTTTAATTACACTACGAACTGTTGTTTTGGACAATTTTAATTTTTTTGCAATTTTTGAACCTGACCATGTCGGATTTGCTATAAATTCGTTCACTATAAATTTTCGATTAGCGTACTCCATTTCACATTTAAAAGCCAACTGATAAGTAAGGGCATTGAAAATTCCTATACATAACTGTATTTTAACTGTGTACTCAGATCAACTGATTTTACTCAGAGAATTTGTAAAATAACGGAGCAGCGGTCCTTAGAGTGCGTACAGATTTTAAGTGAACAATGCTTTATATACATATAAAAAAAGAAAACATATTTGTAAACATAATATTGTATATGTGACATTTTTCCGTTTGGTTGTTTTACCAAAATATTCAAAGAAGTGTGCATTTATTTTCAATTAGTGTTTTGTTAAATTCTAATAATATAAGCTGTGATGTAAAATACTTATAAAAATTTTTGAATGGGAACACATATTTTCAAAAAAATAAAATTTTGTATTCCACAAGTAAAACTATACATACATATATACACGGTATGGTATTATTAATTGAAAGTGTCTAAAAGTGGGTATTCCACACGAGTGCGTACGATCGGTATATATGTTCGCTTGCGGTTTACTCGTGTATGGGCTTGTGCGCGTACCGATACATGTTCGCGAAAATGTTTGATTTTTTACGATCGGTGCGCGCACATGTGTGTCGTGTATGGCGTTGTGTTCGCACAAAATCTCATTTCTCCGCCGAACAGTGAAGATCGCGGACAATTGCAAGTGTTAAGGTGAGAGCCTGCTTCAGAGGCTTCAAGAAATCGATTTTTTTGATTGATAATTGATTCAAGCGAAATTTAGAAGCTTTATAGTTATATATTTGAACAGCTTTCACAATTTTTTGGATACGAAAACTTTGATATTCTGCCTTTGGGAAGTAATTACCCGATGCATTTCGCATGTGCATTTTTCGGAGGGCGGGCAGGATGCAGGTAGCAATTTCTATTGAAAACAAAAAATTCAAAGAGATTCATATTTTTTAATAGTTTATCTTCTAGTTAAACTAAGAATATTTAAAAAAAAAAATTTAAAATTTTAAAAATTTTTTAAAAACTGAAAAAAGTGGTCTTTGATAAAAAAAAAATGACTTTATGTTGTTTAAAAATATGTTCAAACTTGACTTTTCTTAGTTTAAATAGAAGATAATAAACTTTGCCCCAATGAGTCGTCGGTATAGTGACATACAAGTTATCGATGTGAATATACTCTCATTGTCGGTTTGTAGGTTTCTACAATATGGGTATGTAAGTCTGAGAATTTCTTCTAGTTTATCTACGGTGTTGACTTTATCTGCTATTTCTCACATTATTAATATTTTGAGTAGCTACTTGTACTAGTTATATATGTATGTTCTATTTCCCATGTCGAATATATCCATATCCAGTTTCGTGCAAATTTTTTGGTTTGCCAAAAATATTGTTGCCTAATATCCATCGCGTTGTTTTTCTCATTTCTATGCGCTCGGTTATGTGTATTTGTAATAATTGCCAATTGCTTGTTTATGTCTGTTATGTCTTCAATTAGATTTCGTGCTATAAAGAGCTTGTAGTTTAGAAAATGTTGACTCAGTAGTGATTTTATTGTGAATAGCTCTTGTTTATCAATTTTAATTGCGTTATTGAAATTAGGTGTAAGAATTACTTTTAAGGTTTTTGTTAAATAGTTAGTGTTTTGATATTCAATAATGTGTCTGTGATACTTTGGAAAAGTTGTTTGTGTTTCTTTTTTATTTCGTTTAGTTTTCTTTAAAAATGAATTTATCGTTTGTTTTGAGTATGTACATATAGTTTTCGTTTGGTGAACTACGTGTCGAGTGCATCGATTCTATTGTTGAAGTGTTAATTTTTTATCTTAATAGTGCATCTGCTACTACGTTTTGATTTCCTAGTTTGTATACTACTTTTGCTTTAGATTCTTGTATAAAATTTTTCCAACTTTTTAGTTTTATATTTGGACATTTGTCCGAAATAGAAAATGGTAGTGCTTTGTGATCAGTGTGTATTGTTAAATCTGCTGAACCGTAAATATAATTCCTAGGTTTTGCTATAACCCATACTATTGCTAATAATTTCTTTTCCGTTGTACAATAATTTTCTTATGTTTTTGTTAATGTTGTTGATATAAAAAATATAGGTTTCTTTTCTTGTGATAAAACTCCTCCTATGGCGAAATTATTCGCATCTGTAGTTAAATCAAAGGTTTTAAGAAATCTGGTTGAAATAGTTCAACTTGTTTAATGAGCACACGTTCTTTTTATTCTGTCTTGCGAAAAATGAATGCCGGATGTTTTTTGACAAGATGGTTGCCGGCTCTTTTTGACAGACCACCGGGTACTTCATATACATACAATTCATTTCTATTATACAATGGGTGGTTCAGATAACTTATAATTAACTTAATGTTTACATCTCGACCAACCTGACAAATTTGATTGGCCTCAATCAATAGTCTAGAAATAATTTATGAAGCAGTGTGGCCTATGCATGACAATGACTGAGGGGACCCGCTGTCAGTACAAATTGGTGACAGCCATTTCCGAATTTTAATAGCCTCAATCACTCCGTCATAGGGCAGTTGAGTTAGCTGACAATTGTCAACGTCTCTTATTACGTACCGATCATTAGGCAACACTTTATGTATCACATAGGGGCCGCGGTATTTCTGGATAAGTTTCTTATTTTTCTCGACCGAAGTATCAACATGTCTAATTACTACGAATTCCCCGACTGAATATTTCTTTGCAGGCATACTGTTTCTAAGGAAATATTGCAAACTGTATTCTTGGGACTTTTCTATTTTTCTTAGGGCATCCTCTCGTATTTTCTCTAAATCCCTAGGGGTATCCTGTAGTAGCTTATCTTCTAAGAATTCAGTCAAACCATCTACTATGCAGCCCCGCTGGGTCACGCCGAAAAGTAACTCACTAGGTTTGTATTTAGTTGTACTATGAACCGTATTGTTTATGGCGTATTCTACTTGGGAGAGTTGGAGTGGCCAATCAGAGTGTTCTGACGAGTCGGTTAATTTACTTAACATGGCTTTCACAACACGGTTAACCCGTTCTACTTGACCATTGGCTTGTGGAGTTGCTACTGCGACTTTTACATGGTTTATGTTTCTTTTAAAAAGGAATTTACTGAAATCAAGTGAAGTAAAACACGACCCTCTATCTGTAATAATTCGTCTTGGACGACTATAGTAAGGGACGACTATAGGAAGGGGATTGGCTTCTTTGGAATGCTGAACAAGTTATGTTCATTTGAACGCGCCGGGGCTGAATATAGTATGCACTTGATGCAATTACGGGTAAATCGTTCAATTTTATCTCGCATATGTTCAAACCAATAGTGTTTACGTATTTGACTATAGCATTTGTCCACACCCAAATGTCCGATCTTTTCGTGCACCATACGAACGACGTTGTCTTGCATTTCGGCGGGCACGCATAATAAAGAGTCGTTACCTAGCCGGCGGAAAACCAGCCCGTCTATCAGTTCGTAACCGACCACTTCACCCTTTTTTAATTCGTCCAAAAGCTCTTTGAGTCTCGCGTCCCTATTCTGGGCAACTTGGATTTGAAAATCCAAATCGTCATGGTCGATGGCGGCAACTAGTTCGCAACTACTCGTAAGCCTACGCTCGCCTATTGTTAGCACTTCGGACAGATCTTGATAACCCTTCGAGTCATATACAGATTTTAAAGGCACATCGGGTGCAAGTATATTAATATCATTCGCAGTATTTGGGGGTAAGGGGACTCGGCTTAATGCATCCACATGACCGAGGTTAACACCTTTTCGGTGCCGGATCGAATAGTTGAAATTTTCTAATTCTAGGGCCCATCGCGCTATTCGTGGATTTACATGTTTTTTGTTTAGCGCCATTGTAAGGGAGTTACAGTCTGTAACAATGGTGAACGGTCTCCCTTCTAAGTAAATCCTAAATCTTCTAAGAGCATAGATAATGGAAAGCGTTTCCAACTCGAAGCTATGGTATCTTGACTCTGCCCCCATAGTAGTTTTTGAAAAGTATGCAATGGGATGTAGCTTCTTATCATCCTGCCTCTGGAGGAGGACAGACCCGAACCCATGACTGCTGGCGTCACAATGAAGTTCTGTTTCTCGCATATGGTCATATATTGCTAGCACTGGGGCTTTTACTAACTGCGATTTTAATTTCCTAAAAGCTTCTAGACACGATTCTGAAAAGTTGAATGTTGCTTCTTTACGTAAGAGATCTAGAAGTGGTTTAGCCGTTTTTGAAAATGACGATACAAATTTCCGAAAATATGAAAATATTCCAAGGCACGAGCGAAGTTCCTTGTGGTTCTGCGGGATTGGGTAATTAGCGATAGCACGGACATGAACATCGGATGGTTGTATTCCCAGTGGACTAACGAGGTATCCTAAGTATTCTATTTCATGGTATCCAAACTTACACTTTTTCAGTTTAAGTTTTAATCCTCTTATATAAATTCTTTTCAAGACTTTCTTGACGGTACGGAGGTGACTTTCGAAATCGGCAGATGCGATAAGGATATCGTCAATATACACGACAATTTCTCTTGCATCTATTAAATCGCGGAAGATATTGTAAACAAATCTCTGGAAATTTGCTGGTGCGTTCTTTAATCCGAACGGCATTCGAAGGTATTCAAATTGTCCTTGTGGTGTGACAAATGACGTTAATGGAATTGAATTCTCGTCCATGGTCAATTGGTTGAACCCGTCCTTTAGGTCTAACAAAGTGAACCACCTTTTACCCGACATGTACTCTATACAATCTTCTATCAAAGGCAGTGGAAAGTTATCTCGGATTGTTTTTTTATTAATGGTCCTATAATCAACGCACATTCTGGTATCGCCGTTTTTTTCTTTACCAGTACAATAGCTGAGGCATAAGGCGAATCGCTTGGCTGTATTATTTGTCTACTCAAAAGATCGTCGGTAATTCTTTGAACTATTGCTCGGTTTTGGAAAGATACCCGCCTCGGCAAACAATAAAAGGGTGTATCATCAGTTAAGCGAATTTTCATTTTATAATCGTAGGGTTCCTTATTTATGTCTGCAGGTTTTATATAAGAGCTAAGTAAGACAGCTGTAATTGCGTCCCTTTTAACGTTATCTAACTTGGGTCCTAAGTCTACCTCCGGTTCAATTCCAACATCAATCGCATTTAGTTCCCTTACTACATTGACATATTCATCGGTGTATTCACTGTTGCAAACATCAAAGTTCAAAATGTTATCATCGCATGCGTTCGACATGTTGACACTTTCCTCACCAACCCTACCCCGGCCGCCCTTCCGATTACACAAAAATTCCCCACGGTCACCGTCAGGCAACTCAACTAATATCGAATCAGAAACACAGTATTTTATATCAGAAAGAAAATCAACTTTGTTTAATTCAGATTTAGATAACAAATTAGCTTGGAATTCATTCTTTTTTTTCATATTAAATTGTTTGAAACGTATATTGAATATTTTAAGAAAATCTTGACCGAGTATTAGAGATGTTGTTATCGTATCATCGGGAACCACCATTATTTGTAAATACCGAATTTTGCCTCTAAATTTTACTGCACACAACACTGTACCGAACGAATATATTCGGTTCCGGCCAACACCAATGAAATTTGTAAGATGTGGATTGATTGATAATTGAGCGCATTGCGGGGCGCTTGACCGTTGCATTAAGCTAATGGGACTGCCGGAATCAAGAAGAGAAAACATTTCTTTAAAACCTGTGCTTCCGATTCGATAATGTCTGCACAAAGCCACACTTATCCATTGTTTAAACTCTACATGGTCATCATCATCAGCATCTCCTTCCAGCACAGCGGCTACTTGAACTGGTCGATTTTTCTTCCTAGGGCAGTTGCTATGTTGGTGCCCCATTTGATGGCAGGTAAAGCACGATCCTGGCGGTCTAGTTGGTTTTGGGCAGCTGCTCTGGTAGTGTCCAAATTGGGAGCAATTATAGCAGCGAATTCGCGTTGATTCTTCGGCGGTAGGAACAGTAGACTTCGGGGCCCCGGCACGCATGGCAAATTGGGCGGGGGAACTAGGTAATGGATGCGTCGCTCGCCGCTGCTCGTAGTGATCTTTTAGTGACCTGCAAGTGGCAATTACCGCTGCTGTGACGATAGCACCGATGATGCGGAAGGCATTTTTCACCCCCTCACCTGCAAAAAAAAAAAAAACAAAAATCGGCTTGATTTTAACGAATTGTGAGCTTTTATCAGAGATTTTCATATTTGCTTCATGTAATGCGTTTACTATTATTTGGATGTGTTGAATATGTTCTTCAGGTGTCAAGGAATATATTAACACGTCGTCGATATATACAAACGCAAATTTATTTATGTATATATTCTCGTAGAATATCATCAACACATCTTTGAAATATTGGGGGTGCATTTCTTAATCCGAAGGGCATTCGTACGAATTCATATTTTGCTCCATTTTTGGAATATGATGTTTTTTCCCTATCTTCTTTTTTATCATAATTTGGTGAAATCCTGTTTCTAGATCTATCGTGGAAAAATATTTAGCTTTACCTAACGCTTGTATTGTCATATTTATATCCGGAATAGGATATCTATCTGTTATAGTTTTTAGAGTTTAGTTTAGTTTAGTTTAGAGTTTAATTTTAGAAAATCTATCACTAATCTTTTCTTGGGTTTTCCATTTTCATCTATACCCTTTTTTGGTACTGTCCAAACTGGTGAGTTATAAGGACTTCCACTAGGTTATATTGTATTATTCTTCAATAATTTTTTTTATTTCTGATTTGACGAAATCGTTATCTGCTTACGGATATCGGCCCAAACAGCGGCCCAAACAGGTTCATTACTTTCTGTCCTAATGAATGCTTCTATCGTTCTTTCTCCTAATTATTTCTCTAATCTCCTCTTCATAATCTGTATTATCATTTGTGTAATTTATTTTTTATTTTTATATTGTAATTGTAGTTACGTGAAATCTATTTCTGCATTTAATTTTTTCAATCCACAAAATCCTATTATCATATCAAAATATTCAATATCTTCTAGTTCAAAAAATGGTAAATCATGGCTTAACAGATGTATTATTTTTTCATTAGTCATGATGGAATATCCATGCATTGATTTTGTGCATACAGGATCTATTGATATACTCTTACCTATTCTGCATTTTTTTGAGTTGTTTGTAGCTCCTGTGTCGATCATGATATTCACTTCTTGTTGTGTTGGACCATCCTTGAGTGTAAGGCAAGCTAGTCCATCCTTTAGCCTAAAAAAGTACTCGATGTATCGTCAACTTCTTCCATGTGTCTGAAGGTTTGTTTTGGCTGAGGTTCAGGTTGTTGGTGTGTGTTGATGCTTTGTATCTTTTGCGGAATGATGTTTCTGTTAGAGACATTCGTTTGTACATACTGTTTCTTTGAGGTTCGTCAACATACATGCGTTCTTGTGGAGGTTGGTATGTATTAAATACTCTTTGAAGTTGTGCGTAATTGTAATTTTTTCTCGTTTGTTGTCTTGGTTGAAATTAATTTTGCCTGAAGTCGTTATTATGATGATCAGGTTGATTATATTGGTTTCTTGATCATTGGTTTAAATTATTATTTTGCTATTGTGGAGAATTAAAATTAAAATGGTTTGTCTCTTGTGGTATTATTTTATGTTGATTAGTTGGTCTTTGCCAAAAGTTATTTAAATTTTGTTTTTGGATTTCTATAGGTCGTCTTAGATTTTTATTTTCACTAGTTTGTTGTAATCGTATTGCGATTTGTTTAGCACTTGTATAGGTTTGCATTAAGCTTTGATATTGATTAGATGCTAAGGCTGTTGCCAAATTTTTATTTTTTAATCCTTTAATAAATTGTGTTATAGATTCTTGTCCAATATATTTGTTATTTATTTCTGTTTTTAGAAAGTCCACTGTATTTTTAGCCAATGTGTATTGGAAATAAGTGTCCAAGTCTTCTGTTGGTTGTTGAGCCAAATTCTTCATGTGTTCCTGTATTTCATACAGTGCGTTTGGGTAGTGGTATAGTGCGTCCCAAGCTTCCATGATACTGTAGAAGTTGAGAGGTGTGTTGTTGCATTCAAGTAACATATCTGCATGTCCCTTGATTCTTGTAGAATTGAGGTGTGTTCTGAAATACTTGGAGTGGTTCCATGACTTTGATTACATGTGACTTCCATATCGTATATTCTTCTTTGATTCCTTGGAAAATAGGTAATTCCTTTATGACTTCGATTTGCACATCTGTTACATTCTGGTATTGCATCGTGGCTTCTTGGTATATTGTTGGAGTGGAAATTTCGCTAGTATTAGGATCTGTAGTTTGAAACATCCGTAATATTAACTCCTTGTCCTTTCTTCGTAAAATTTCGGGAACTGAGTCTGAATGTAGGACATTATGTAGTTTTTGGGAGTGGTATATACTGTAGCTGAAGGATATATGTCCTCGTTTGGCATTGTCCGTTTTGCTCCTTGACTCATTTTCTGAGTGTCTGTCTTCGTTAAGGAAGATTTAAAGATTTTGGTTTTCTTTACTAAAGATTTCAGCTTAAAGATTTAGATATCTTTCTTTATGCGCTTCGAAGATTCTTAAGGAGGCCGAAGTCCTGTAGTGCAATCTCCTCCTCCCAGCAAAGAGCGGTTAATTCATATATTTATGAATGGTTAAAAATTATATATTTTCTTTTGCAGAATATGATCTTTATATTTAGAAATTCACATACTTAATGAACATGTTTTCGTATTATGCTATGGGTTACATATTATTCGATAAGCTGAAAACATATTCATGTTTTGTGGCTTAGGTCTAAAGTCTAATTTTATTATTTGTTGTAATAAAGTGCTTATCATGCGGCCTATGCATGTCTGGCATTCGGGTATGGTGTGGTATGAGTTCAAAGTCTTGTGTTTGGTACTCTTGTTTATTTGATAAGGGCAGAACTGGCCTTATCAGCGTTTCTCATATACTTGTGAATAAGTGTCGTTGATACTGGTATTAACTCGTGCGAGAACGGTGCAAAATGCTACCAGAGAACGTGTATTATAGAGGAGGTTCATGGAGGGTTACAGTTTTCTATGAGTTGATTTCACCACAAAAAATTATTAGCAGATTTCACCAATATTTAACATAAGGGGGTCGAAAATAGCAGAATTGAGCATTTTCAATCTTAAATGAGAAAAGTAATGCTAATTTCAATGTTTAGAAATTTACAGATTCGCATATTTACAGTGCGTAAACGATTATTTATATATGTATGTATATAATTTATAGATATTCTCAATATATTGTATATCAAAGCATATAAGTATATACATACATACATATGCGTTTGCATTTTGACTTATATTTTGAATTCTATAAGATCTATTGAAATATATAATAATGTTATGTATTATTGCCTAAATATTTGATTTATATACATAGGTTTGGTGAGTTATATCTTTATATAATTATTTGTTTTAGGCATTAGGAGTTTTGATAACATCTCAAAAGATAAAGCCGTCGCTTAAATTCACATAAGTATGCATGCAATTATTTGTACATGTAAAAAGATTTAAAAAAAACCATTGGCATAATGTTCACATAATCACATATGAATGTAATTTTGTGTGCACGTAAGCAAATTTTAAAGAATCATTCACATAATTTTCGTAAATTTGTCTACACAGAACTTTGTGTGTAAATATATACACTAAGGTGGTGCGATAATGTATGGAGATTTTTTTTCTGTTTTTTAACTGAATAGCTTGAAAAGTTGCCTTTGAATATATGAAAAAAACATGCAAAATATGAAAAAGCTGGCTTAATGTTTTTAGGTGCCCCAATACAGTCAAATATTTAAATAAAATAAAAAAATGGCATTCTAAGTATTTATTACGAGAAATATTCTTTTACATTACTTTAAATACTAATACTAACATCAAACTGTTTTTTTTGTATTGAAATGAGACATTCGTTGACGTGATAGCAGTCTTGCCCTAATGAAACGATCTCGTTTATTTTCCCCACAAACTGCACTCGATGCTTCTTTTTCCAACTTGATGCAGCGCTCCACAGCTTGGGTGTGGCATAAAAAATATGTAATATCCTGACATGTACCAAGAACGGTTGACAATATCTTTCAAGGTTTCATAAAGCATATTTGAAGTTAGAGGTGGATCAGTTATATCAGAGTCTTGCCACATTATAATCTCAGTGTAATCTTTGCCATCGAAGTTGAATGTAGGCACTTTAAACATTCGAAGTCTTTTATCTTTATCTGATCTTGAATTGTAAAAATTCTACGAAATGCAAGATCTCTTATAATCCCTCTGCCATCACCAAGCATGGCAATGAGAAGATTTTCTGGGTGACCAAAGTATCCATTTCGTTGGATTACCTTGTCAATGATTATTTTCATATTGTAATTTAAATAAGGACTTAGAATAATGGTTTGCCGTATATTTTTGGCTCCGTTAATGCATGAATAATTACATTTTATTGTAAACCACATTGGTCCATAAACTTTCACAACATACGTGGCTAATACAACTAGCTTTTCTTCTGGGTAAGCATACAATCTTAGATTTCGATTAGCTGTTGTTAGCCATCTAGAATGGCTAAGGGCACCAGCTTCCATGTTAGCTAAACAGGAGAAAATAATCCAGTACTGATAGCGGTCATTACGTCGTATAAATACTTTTGGTCAGAATTAAGCTCTTTATAGTTATTTCTGGTAATAATATAGATAAAACGGTAAATTCGACTATCGGTTTGACAAGTTTATAATTGCGATCCAAAGGCGCCTGAAGAGGATTTAGGTCCTATAGTTTTTCCGTCTAAATGTAATAAAAGATGGCGTATTGGTAACTCTTTTGAACACAATTAACAGATAATCTACTACGATGGCCTGTTGAATTCCTCCTCCATCAGACGAATAACTCCACCTTTGAAACCTGTATCTATCACAGTTCCAACGTACCCAACAAAGCTAGTTCACTTAAATTTGTTGACTCAGATTTCAAATATAATAATATAGTGTCTTTTATATTTTTAGCAGTCCCCTACTCACAGGTGACATGTCCAAAATAGTTGCTTCCTGGTTCTGATGTTCTTTCTTATTCTTCACAGTTGAAACTATATTGACACTGCCTATCATCATTTTTCTGGTTTTTCGACACCCTTTTAAACAGCAATAATTCCTGATATCTTTTCATTTGCATTGATATTTTATATCAATCTATGGGACTCTGTTATAAGTATTCTAATCTTTTCATGGTATTTAATTTTAGTTTGGCGGCCTTGGTATGGTTTTATTAAGCTCCTGTACGTGTCGTGGTACGAATGAATCAATTGTAATATTCTTTTTACGCTTACAGTTGGCATTGAAGATTTTTGCCATATTTTTAGAACTTCACTCGCTAATCTTTCAGATATTTCAAGAACTGTTGGCTCCATTGTTGTTTTATCAGGCTTCAATTCATGTTTTATGAACAGATAACATTTCATCAGATCATTATACATACGTAGAAACAAGTAACTTCTCCGGCAAACCAAAGACAGGACACCTCATCGCTTGTCGTGCTTTTACTTGAGACATATTTCTACAATCAAGACAAGTAACAAGTACTAATTACTGTTATAAGCTAAGCTACTAGCATAAAATATACATGAAAAATACTATTTACAGTAAATATTCCAATTCCAGCTGCAAAATCTGATGTAACAAATAAATGAAAGGCGAAGAAGTGAACTGCTGTAAGCGCGCGACTAAGGACTATAGGTATCACCTTAGGTTTTCTTTTTACTTTTTTTAAATCAAACTACTTTATTCGACTACAAACTCAAGACTATACAGAATTAACAGATCGCAGTCAGCTGTTTACTTAAATCTACCGTTATTTGGATATTGTCGGCCTGGGGTTGTAGGAAGTGAGTGCCTGGGAAAATTAGCATATCATATAGAATGGGGAAGTTTTGAAGTGTGGAATTAGGAATGTAAAATTAAAGTGCGGAGTGTAGCTATGTTATTATAATATGATTAGATAGTGATGTATACATATGTTTTAAGATCATTAATTTCTATCTTACTCTAACTTAGCATCGCTTAGAACATCAAATCACGTTTATAAAATGTTTGCGAATTTATGAGTATTTGGCATAAATTTTCAAAATTTCAAGTCGATGGGGGCACCTCTAAACATAGCATGAGATTACTGATTTTTCTTGTTTTTAAGATTTATATAAAACCGCAACTTTCTACAAGTATAACAAAAATACAAATACAAGAAATCAAAAATTAATCAAATCGCTCCACTCTAATGTATATACATATGTAGGGTTGTGTGTGCATTATTCGTGTGGGAATGTCATACGCATGTACATATGTACATATAGAACAGCGCGCGTATATTACATTGTATATTACTGATAAATTATAATATCTTGATTTGAATTTGAATCGTACTTACGTACATATCTGCAAGATAGATGTGTATGAAAGTTTTAAATGATAAAAGGTGTAATTTACATACATATATTATTATTGTAATATACATATTTTATTTTTAATATTGTATGTATTAAATTTTTATAGTATTAGGATATTATTATAATATATCATATACATATATACCATATATACATGTGTAAGAAATATTTAAAAAGTTGTTTTTATTTGCATATTAGTTACAAATATTGCTTGGAGATTTGCATAATTTAATAATAATGTTATCAATTTTGCTTGAATTCATAAAAATTTGCAAAATGATATTCATTTAAATTGATATGATTGCATGTAAACGTATAAAAATATATGCCAAAAGGCCAACATATAGTACGTCTGTAATAGCAATTTATATTTCTGAGCACAATTTTCATTTAATGCTCAGCTCTGTTCACTCATTTCTGTTACAATTTCTCCTGCCGAGCCAAAAGTGATGAAATCCACTAATAGATATAAATTCATGGCTTTTGACAGTGCACACCCTTGTCCGTAGTTGGACCTTCTCTATAATGCGCGTTCTCTGGTCAAAGAGTCAATGTGTCGAAGAACTGACGCGGCGACAAAGCGTCACAACATTGTATTGTTGGTAGAAAATTCGAGCTGTGCCGAAAAAATAAGCGAACGATCGGCGAAACATCAAAAAGTTGTTCAATTTACGATTTTTAGCTTTTGCCATCGTCGCGAAAAGACGCTTGTTGGCAAAGGCATGCTCGGGGAGATGGAACCATTTGCTTTTATGAATAAAGAGAGTTTGCCGATTGAAAGAGCGCTTGCGCTAGTCAACAAACTGTTATTTGTCGCGAAAAATAAAAGAAATTATATTTATTTGGGCAGTACACTTATTATCGTATTGCCTTTTTTATTCATAATTTCTTACTGCCTATTTTTCATAATCTTACTTCTATTTATACTAACTAGTATGTTTACTTATTACTAGCTGATATTTTGTTAGATACAGATTATATTATTTGTTTAGGTTTGTTTACAGATATATTGTTTATTGTACTGATAGTGGATTTACATTGTTTGCTTACTTGCTAATGAGACAGTTCGGTGCAGTTTACATTTTCGCATATGCATTTTGTTTGTTACATTTATGATGCTAGGCGAGACTATTGTTATTGTTTGTTTAGGTTACCAGTTGAAAATTTATGTTTTCGGTACAAAAATGTGATAAGTAACACATGTTCCTTAACTCTCCTCCGTGTTAAAAATTGAGCGTCCTCGCTACTTTGCTGCTAATTGCTGTTGATGTAGGCGGTTCAGTTCGATTTCAAATAAGCCGTCGATTTGTCGTTGTCTGTTGAGCATTCTAACATTTTGGCAATATTTGCAGATGTGTACTAAACCTAACCTACTAAACTAATAGTAGCTGTGAAGGTAAGAAATGCTATAATGATAATAAGTGTGACTGCACTGGATTTTCTTCGACAGGAATTAAAAACGTTGAAATTTCCTGTACATTACTGAACTTGTAATTTGATTTTGAGGAAAGAATGCGGAGTACTTCAATTTTTTCGCTGTGCTGGTTGTGTATGATTTCTCTGAGTTGTTGTTGATGGTTGTAATATGTAATGCCATCTATGTTTGTGGATTCTGAAAAATGAATTTAGGGCCAGATAGATGTAAGCATATTATTCCAAGAATGCTCATAATCTGTCAAGATGTGACCGTTTTAAAAATTTTGAATTGGAGTGTTATTTTCATGAATTGTTTCGCATTGTGCTGATTTATCGTTTGAAATTTTTGTAGTACAATTATCAGAGGGTTCTGATTTACAATTAAAACTACTGAAGTAATTCTTGCATTTTGAAATTCTTCGATAATTATTATATTTTGCTATCTTAGGATCTTAAATTATTTTACCATGCTTATGTGCTAAAGGGTATACATTATATAGTCTTCATTTAGTTTCGAGTATTGGATATTTGTAAATTGTAATTATAGCTTGTTCTAAGTAACAAATATGGATGTCAGAATATTCCAATATATTAATAAGGGGAGGATCCAACTCCTCATGGTTTATTAATTCATGCACATCATTTAAATTAAGTGTGCCAGATTAAAAATTGTTATTTTTCGCAAAATTAATAGTGTTTGTAATTGTTTGCAATTCATTATAAATTTCTGCTACATATAATTAAATTCTCATTTATTGCTTTAGGATGAGTGTTTCAAGTATTCTCTCAAACTGCGAATTAATGCTTTTTTGTTTATTATTATTTTCTATTAGAATATTAATTGACGTTTTAATTTCTATAAGATCGTCATGATCTGGTGTACCAGTTATAAATTTTAGCGCAGAACAAAGAAAGTTAATTGATCTTTTAGGCCTGTAAATATTTGGAATGAGTTGATTTTTTAAAGTTTCAATTTTATTTACTAATATTTTTGTTTCAGGCTGGTTTTCTAAATTATATGAAGATTTCATTATCTCTTCGTAAGGTGCAAGGATGTTGGACAAATTTGAAATGTGATATAAAAACGAACAATTCTGGTAAATGTAAACCGGGTCAGTTTCAACAAGCACATATTTTTTGTTTTTTAAATCAATTATGTTGTCCCATAATGCCAAAGTGTAAAAAAGAAAAAAATTATTCTGTACATGCCTGTACTCTTAAGTTATCTTTGTGAATAACACGTCCCCTATTTGTCGTTACCGTCCTTCCGTTGTCTTCTTTAACAATTTGTTTCGCGTATTTTTTCACGTTTTTATTTCGCCTGTGCGTCTTCACAAATATGATGTCACGTTGTCTATAATTCAGCTGCTGTCGATTACGATTCTGATAACGTAAGACTCGTTCCCTTGTAGACGTTCGTGGATGCCAGGATACCCCTTTTGATTGAAGAACACGTTCTCGGGTTTCTCGTTGGTTACCGAATGGATCGTTTTATTGTATTGCCGAACGGCTTCGAATATCTGTTCTTCAGGTGCTGAATTGTGCTGGTCTGCCAAAACTTTCGCGAGTTCAATTATTGTGCTGTGCGTACGCTCTACTTGTCCGTTTGTAGTAGAATGAAACGCTGGCGTTTTAGTGTGCTCTATTTGTAACCTTTTGTAAATTTGTTGTCCACATAGGCTTGTAACTCCCTTATTACACGCGGCAACTTTGGTTGCGGCAACTCTTGGTTTATAGGCGAGGGGGCGACGAGGAGAGGAGAATCGCGCCGAGTTTCCAGTGTTCAGCAACTCGCTTTGTGTTCTTATTCGTAACAGTTCGCTGCGACGTTTTTCGGCATTCGTGTCCTTTCTTTCGTAGTAGATAGTTGCATTTGCGTATATTTTTTTGAAATTAATATTTTGAATATATTTAAAAAATTTAGTTTCATCTTTTGGTAAGTAATTTGCAAATATGTATACAGATATATATAATATAATATAAATATTTTAGAAAATGGAGTATGACAAAAAAATCGAATTAATTAAAGATATTGTGAAATGTATGGAGAAAGCCATACAAATTGATTCAGACAATAGTGAAAAGGGTGATATATGTGAAAGTCTGTCATATAATCTTTGTTTTAATTTTGAATTATAAATAAAATGTATTTCTTAATTGACAGAACTGATTAATATGTGATAGAGCGGCCCAAATACCTATAAGGAAAAAGAAACGACAATGGGTTAAAGTAAAGAGTAGACAATGGGTTAAAGTAAAGTGAAAGAGAATGAGAAAAACTCGAACAGAGTTGCGCAACACAAGTTGCTCGTGTGAAGGTAATGGGCGACAGCAGAAGAGAATCGCCCGAGAATTAGCAACTTTTGTTGCCGCGTGTAATGACGGACTAAATGATAATTCGTTATCAGTCATTAGAAACTTTTGCGTTTGGGTATATTTGTGAAAGTATTTCGTCGACATACTTGTATATATCTTTTCTTGAAGGTATTTGTCTGAAGTGGCAAAATTTTGAGCATTTGTCAGTTGAGCTAATGTATATGTTATCGCTCATATAGAATAAATCTAAGTGTATGTATTCTCCTACTTTGTTTGGTGTTGGTGCAGCACCAATCGGCTGTTTGTTTGGTCGGCGTTCGTATTTGTTTGTGAGACAGATTTCACAGTCTTGTACTTCTTTTTTACAGGCATCTCGTATGTTTGGCCAGTAACATTTTAACGAAATTTCCTGTGCGTTATTTTTGTAATTTCTGTGTGCACGTCTATGTTTTTTTTTTTTTTTTGTGTTGTCGGAGGGGGAATCTTCTAAAGATACTGCCAGGGTGAGGCTGGCAGCATGCACGATTCATATTGTTCGCTAGAGTACACCTCATTCGGGACCACGCCCAGCCAGTGTTTGTTCACTACGCTGGACTTGCGAAACAATATGCCTACGTACTAAACCCTTAACTCTGGCTGCTATAGCTTGTATTCGGACCTGCGGGACCGCCGTTAAGCACTACTTCGCAGGACCGAGCTGGGCGATAACTGCCTCTTCACGACCTACCTCCAGGGTTATTCACATGGTCTTTTGCTTCTGCGCTGCCTCTCCTTCATTCTGAGTTCCCGGATCGCTATTGCACTCCACTCTTTCATTTTAGCCCACACCAGCTGTGATCGCAGCATGTGACTAACTATGTTGTCGGGCGTCATCCTTTCATCTGTTAGCTTTTCGATGGTCTCTCTCTCTTGCATACCTCGTGCAGGAGAAGAAGATGTGCTCTGCGTTTTCTGCGGCATTTCCACAGAAAGAACAGTGTGTTTCGTCATCATGGCCAAATTTGTGCAGGTATTCCCTGAAACAGCCATGGCCCGATAAGAACTGGGTTAAGTAGAAATCTGTCTCCCCATGACGTCTGTCAATCCAGGCCGGTACATTCTTTACAAGCCTATATGTCCATCTTCCTTTATCTGCCGCATCCCATTGCTTTTGCCACTCCTCGAGACTTGTCTTCCTCTCGTTTTTGCGCTCGTCGGCCGTTAGGCGCCTATGCATGGCTTTTGTTTTACAGTAGACTCTACTTAACTCAGAGGCCATTATATCCGGTGGCATAAGACCAGATATGATAGCACTCGCCTCGTGCGACACCGTTCTAAACGCACAGGCAACTCTAAGGGCGCATAGCCTGGGCACAGATTTGGCCATATTGACACAGGTTTTTTGACGAAGGGCTGTCCCCCATATCGGAGCTGCGTACATAAGCATTGATTGGCTAACTTTAGCCAGCAGAGCTCTTCTACTTTGACTTGGGCCACCAATGTTTGCCATGATTTTCGACAGGACCGCAGTCACTTTAGCCGCTTTACCACAGGCCTTTTCAATGTGCGCCTTGAAATTGAGCCTCGTATCGATCATAACTCCAAGGTACCTCAGTGAATTTTGTGTTACAACGTTGTATCCATCAATGTTCAGAGTCACCGTTTCTAGCTTTTTTCTGCTCGTGATGACTACTGCCTCTGTTTTTTCACCTGCAAGCTGCAGCTTGTTACTCGTAAGCCAGTCTTTGATTTTCGACACGGTCTCATTGCATATGATCTGTATCTGCAAGAGTTCTTTAGCTACGATCGTTACGGCAATATCGTCCGCATAGCCAATTATCTGTGCTTCTTTTGGCAGCGGTAATCGTAACACCCCGTCGTATAGCACATTCCAAAGTAGTGGACCTAGAACGGAGCCTTGTGGTACACCACCTGTCACCGTGTAGGTTTTTGGTCCTGCATCGGTATCGTACAGTAGTAGTCTGTCAGACAGATAGCTGCTAATTATCCTCAGAAGATACCCCGGGGTGTTTCTTGCCTCTAATGCTCTCAGTATATGTGCCCATTATGCCGAATTGAAAGCGTTTTTCACGTCCAGCGTAACAACTGCGCAGTATTCTCTCTCTCCGCCACTTCCATTACCTCCTTCTCGTCTACAATTGGAGATTCCATCCTGGTTGGTATCGTTCTACTTATTTGTGGTTCTTGCGTTGGGAAAAGCGTTTTCACCACCTTTTCTAGGAGGATCGGACAGGTTGGCGCTTGGCTTTTACCCCCTCTGATTTTTGCCATCACTATTTTACATGCGTCTCCCCACGGATTCTCGTCCACCTTCTCGCATAATTCTTTAAAACTCGAGGACTTACTTCTTTTGATAGCCTTTTTGAGTTCTTTACGTTTTTTTTGAAACTTTCTCGCAATCTAGTATGATGTGGCGTACCTTGGCTTCTTTGGCAAAGGCGTCTCGCTTTATGGCATTCACTTCTCAGTGTGCTGATCTCCTCGTTCCACCAGTATGCGGGCCTGTGGGTTATGTTGTGTCTTTTCCTACACATAGCAGCATCACAGGCCTTACTTATTCGCTTAACCAGATTTTCAGCCTGTCGGTCAACGTTGGTCGCACCATCTAGGTTCCCATCCAACATAAATTTGAAAATTTCTTCATCTAACGTTTCAAGTTTGTATTTGTTTTCGGATTTCCAGCAAGATGGCCAGGTGATCGCTATGCGTATAAAAGTCGCACACCTTCCAATTTGCAGATCGAACTAGCGTGCTGCTGGCGAATGTGATATCTATTATCGATCCACGTCCATTCTTTTCAAAAGTATTTCTACCGCCGGTATTGAGCAACACGGCGTCCAGTACAGAAAACGCTTTGAGTAGAGCATTACCCCGTCTGTTTGTGTAGCTACTACCCCAATCAATTGCCCATGCGTTGAAATCGCCTGCTATCACGTTTGGCGTGGTAGTGAGGGCGTCTCGGACTATTTGATCAAGAATTATTTCGTAGTCTCCTTGCAGCACACTCGGGGGAATATAGCAGCTGTAGAAATAAATGCCACCTATTTTCGCTCGTGTATAGTAAGATCTTCCAAGGAGCGGTTTATCTTGGAAGGCGTTACTCCCACAGGCCCATATGGCAGCTTTGTTTTCCTTGTCGGAGATCCACGTTCTATTGCTCACACACTATCGCTACCTCTACCTTTTCCTCGAAGATTGTTTGCTTCAGCAGCTCTTGAGCAGCTTCACAATGATTTAAGTTGATTTGGACAACCTTCATTTCAACTTTTTACACGCCGCTTGATATAGAGGGCACTTCCAACTTCCAATCCGGTGACCTGTCTCCTTTTTCCCACTGCTTTTGCATTCTGCACACGACGGGCTTTTAACACACTCCTTTGCGAAATGCCCCTTTTCACCACACTTAGCACAACATTTACTTCGATCATCCTCACTCTTACATGCCCTCGCCACATGGCCGTATTCCAGGCACCTGAAACACTTTTTGAGATTCGGCTTATCCCTTATTCTGGAGACCACCCATCCAATCTTGATCTTATGGGCGTCAAGTAGCCGCTTTGAGTCCGCTGCGGGAAGGCTGATGACTGCCGTCTGTGTGCCCGCGTACGCCTGCCTCATGGTTTTGATCGCCTTTTCGTCAAAGGAATTTAGCTCTTTGATTTGTGAACGTATTGCCGCTGCTATGTCTTCTTTGGTGGTTATTTCGTCCAAGTCTCGAATCTCCACTGATACTTCGTGGGTTAGAGCTCTTATTTGCGCCTGGTCGCCCAGAACCTTGCATATTTCCTTTTCATATGCTCCCGTGTTCATCTGGGCCTTCTTCATTTCCAGAAGTATTTCGCCTTTTACCGTCTTCCGGATCCGCGAAACGTTTTCTCCAAGCTCTTTCAGAGCATCTTCCTTTTTGACGGCTCTAAGCATATCGCTGTACGACATGCTTCCAGTGCGCGCAATGATAATTGCATCGGGCCTCGGACGTGGAGCAGAAATCGTCTTCTTTTTCATGTTTTGAGTTTTTGGTTTCACCTGCGGCCATTCACTTCCCTGTTCTTCTGCCTTCCGTTCTTTTGTAGGAATGTTTCCTTCATTCCTCTTCCACGCAGTGGTCCTCTTTTGGACTTACTCTTGGCTGGCTTTCTTTTTTGGTGGGGTCTTTCGCGTCTGCTGCTCATCCTCGCGGGGCCTTTTTGGAGTTGAATCTACTCCTGTATGTCTTAAAGGAACATTTCGCCTGGTTGCTTTAACTTTGTTAAGGGCGCGTTCATGGAGCTTTGTGACAGAAGTTAGCAAATCCCGGATCTGATTATTGATAGATCGTTGAGGCAGTTTCATTGCTTCCGTTAGCCTCTTAATCATATCTCCCAATTCAGCCATAATGTCCCCTCCTGGTTGCGTTAGTTCCGCTCGAAGCGTGCTATCGTTTAGAGCTGGTGGCGACGATCTCGCTCTTTCAGGCCTTTCCACCGTGAGACCCTGTTTCGGTGATCACATCAATCTTGGTGCACGTCTAAAGGGATCAGCTTCGACGCAAATACTACTCGGCGTTCTCCTGGATTGTTCCGATTCTGGTATCTTACTGCCAGGGCTTTGAGTGCCGCTACTTGTGAAGCAGTCTTGTATACTGCTGCTTTTGTGTTTGTCATCTAAATGTAAATAATTCTCCATTTGTTGTTTTTTACTGCGCATCGTGTGTAGGGGGGCGGGCCGAAATAGACAGGAACGGGTGTACCCTCGGAAACCATGCTCCTACCCCAGTTCCCTGAGGCCTGTCCTTCGCTTTACCAGTCCCGGAAAACACGGACGGACCGGCGCTCGCCCGGGGCAACGCAGGCTACTACCCCTGCGCCCAATGCACACTCCCTGACCAGGGACCGAAGTGGCTGTTTACTGATACACCACACGGCTAACACCTCGGCAGAGCAAGCTCACATCACCTTTTCCATCCTGCAAGCGGAAGACATCGCGTTCAAGATAGCCAAGGACTCCCAGTGCGCCGCGCTGTGTACCGGTCAAGTTATAATATCAGCCGCACCTAACATGATGAAACAGACGCTGACCAGGAAGCCGCCCATTATGGGTCTGTCGCGCCTGGATTTTGTTTTTCTTTCATCATGTCCAAACATGATGAGGGGACACCTATTTCTATGTGGCGGTGTCGATTCGCCACAGTCACAGGAGCTTCAGTGGATCTGCTAGCTTTTATGCCGCCTCCTTCACTCTTGCTTGCTTATTCGTTTTAACTTATTTCGCAACTAACCTGCTACTACAGGCCGTTCGGCTATCCGCGACCTGCCGACCCCCCGGTAGCTTAGAGCTCAGCTAGAGCGCTCAAGGTATGAGTGCGTGCGTCTGTACTCGCCGGAGGATGCGCTTCCGGTGCCGACCGGATCAGCAGCACCGACCACCCAAGCGGTCGATTAAAGCGCTATCGCAGTGGTACAGCCCACACCCCCAGCCAATTGACTGGAACAGGTTACTCTATTGGCCGCCGGTCGGAGCGATGTCCCCGTAACGATCCTGAGTCAACCGATGTGGCCCTGCACCGAATCGATCCGTGGGCTTAAGAACTCGATACTACGACCGCTGGTCGGCCCAAGAAAAAACGCAGTTCCAATACTGATACAAACACCAGCCCCCTTTGGGACACTCCCTTCATCGGGCACGTCTATGTGTGTCATTTATGATATGTTTTTGTTTTTCGATTTCGGTTATGTCTTCAACCGTTTTATGAGTTAGAACAATAGACTTAGTGGGAAATGCAGTGATAATATCATTTTTAACGAAAAATTATATTTGTTCATCTATTTGTAGAGCGTTTACAACTTGTGGTTTGATTACATTTTTGATTCTGTCCAATAGTTCAGTTTTAGTGTTAAAAAAAATTGTATGTCTACTGTTAGAAAAGATATTTTGGGATGATACTTGGGTGGGGTTTGCGTCTGATTGTTTTATAATAATTTCATTTTTAAAACAATTTAATGGTTGCTTTCTACGTTTAGTTTTTTCTATAGGAGAGCTTTGTGCTGAATGTTGGGAGTTATTAGAATTAGATGTGTTATTAATTTGTTGGCGGGAAACTGCATCAGCAATAATGTTCTGCTGACCAGGTTTGTAAGTGATTTTAGCGCCGTATTCTTCGATTAAATTTTTCCATCTTTTTAATTTTGTATTTTGGTTTTTTTCCGATATGGGTTTTTTATTTTGCGATAATACAGCTCCTATCGCGTAATTACTAGCGTCTGTAATTAATTCGAAAAGTTTGTTAAAATTTGGTTGGAAGAGTTCAACCTGAGCTTGCAATTCTTCTTTTATTCGACTTAGTGCTACTATTGCAGGTTCATCTAATGCATTTTTAATTTTTGCGCTTTGAGTTTTTGATATGCCACCGTTTTCTCCTCTGAAAAACGTAGTAAGTGGTTTGACAATGGCTGCAAAATTTTTTATGAATTTTCTATAATAACTCGCAAGACCTAAAAAGGATCTGAGTTCTTTTAGTGAAATAGGCATGGGAAAATTTTTTATGGTTTGTATTCAACAGTAATTTTATTAAATTTAATTATGTTAGCTTGATGAAGTGCATTTACAATTATACGTATG
Organism: Bactrocera correcta; assembly: GCA_027475135.1. Taxonomy (NCBI): domain Eukaryota; kingdom Metazoa; phylum Arthropoda; class Insecta; order Diptera; family Tephritidae; genus Bactrocera; species Bactrocera correcta. The sequence continues at coordinate 73,715,728 of CM050325.1, forward strand.
TGCTCGATATGCTCTTCAGGAGAAGAAGAGTAAATGAGAACGTCGTCTATATAGACATAGGCAAATTTTCCAATATATGGTCTTAAGGGGTCATCTATACACCTTTGAAAAATTGACGGAGCATTTTTCAGTCCGAAAGGCATACGAAGAAATTCATATTTGGCTCCATTTATGCTGGAAGCTGATTTTTCTCTGTCAAATTCTCTAATAAGAATTTGATGAATTCTAAATCTAAAGTTGTAAATAATTTTGCTTTACCAAGATTCTGTATTGTCATGCCTACATCAGGTATGGGATATCTATCTGTAATAGTTTGAACAGTTAGCTTTTGAAAGTCTACAACCATTCTGCGTTTAGGTTTCCCTTTTTCATCAGTACCTTTTTTAGCAACTGTCCAAATGGGTGAATTGTATGGACTTACTTACTAGGTTGGATTATTTCATTTTCTAAAAGTTTATTTATTTCTTTGTTAATAAAATCATTATCAGATATAGGGTATGGATATTGTTTTGTCCAAATAGGATCGTCAGTTTTCGTCCTAATTGTGGCTTGTACTGTAGTAGTAAATGGTAATATTGAGTTAGTACCTTCATTTTGTTGCATTATTTTTTCAATTTCAGATCTATATTCTTCATTGCTTACTGTATAATTTAATTTTTGCAAAGTATAACTTTCCTTCTTGGCCCTATGTTTATAACTAAGCTTGTACTCGAAAAGATTAATCTCTGCTTTTAGTGTTCTAAGTCCCTGTTCACTTAGAAGCATATCATTCTAACGCATCAGTTTCAAAATATGTAAGCAAATTATCTCATACACACACTATTTTTTTTTTTGATTTTGTCACTGAGAAACCATGAAGGGCTTTCACTTTAATAGGTTTAGTTGGAATAGACTTACCAAGATTACATTTAGTGCTTATATAATTATTTGTTGCTCCGGTGTCGATAAGAATATTTACTTCTTTGCCTGTATCCCTGCAGTGGCGTAGCAGACACGGCAATTCATTCACTCGCCTAAAAAACAGAGGCTGTCTTGTAATCATCGTCGCTTTTTTGCGGGGCAAGAGAGTCTAGTTCTTCTTCACATGTTTGGTTTACACGTTGTATTTTCTGCGGTGCGACGTAGTTGCGTGATGAAGGATTTTAGTGCCTCTTCTGTGGGTCTCCTCGAAATGGGTTGTTTGGAGATAATCCTTGCATTTGGCGTTCATAGTTGTTTTGTGTAGGTGCGGCGTTGAAGTTGGTGGGTCTTCTGTATTGGCGTGAGGAATCTACGTCCATTGGTTGGCACTGCTGCGGCGATGCACTTGGGTATATTGCACTTGCACGTTTGGCTTGCATCTTCGCTAGCCATTGTGATAACTTCCGTTTAGTTGATGCTGAATTGTCGTATTGTCTCTGGTTGTTGTACTGTCTCTGGTTGTTGTACTGCATAGCATCAAATTGGCAATTCACGTTGTCATGGCTTATAGTGCAAGCGATAGCGTAGGCGGTTTCTAAATCCTTTGGATTGTGGCTGTAGAGGGTGCCGCTGGTATACTTGCTATTCAAGGCAAGTATGAATGTTCTAATTGCTTCTTAAGTCGCGTATTGTTGTATTTTTGGAGATTCATCGGAGCTGTCCATCTCGATTTTAGTTAGGGCAAGATTCAATGCCTTGCTGACTTCAGAACTTCTGCCAGCGTAAATTTTCCTTGTATTATTTTTTTCATCTCATCCAGTAACACGTATAAAGGCCTCTGGTCTGCATAAGTGTAGTCCAGTCGATTTATTATCGAGTAAAAATTGAACTTTGTGTTGTAGTTAATTAATATGTCGGCTGCCTCTCCTTGAATTTTTGAATGCAGTATCGAGAGTGCAGTGTAATATGTTGGGGTTGTGGCATATTCTTTTATGTTTTCCATGTGCGTGCACGCACGCTTCCTCCAGGATCTGTACTGATTTCTGTTGCCCATGAAGTCTGGGCTTGAAGACATCTAGATTGATTTGCGATTCATAGGCGATATTTGGCTTGCAATCATCGAGCTGTTCGACAGTCCTTATATTCGATTGCAGACCATGTTCTAGGGTAGCCACCCTTTCTCGGTTTTCTGTTAGAGATGCAGTTAAGGTCGCAATTTGAGCCTTGAGGCTTGCTATTTCCTGCGCAGACATCTTTGGATTGGCGTTGAGTAAATGACGATTCAAATTAAAATGCTTCTGTCTTTTTTTATGAGATTCCAGCTTGATGATCTTTCGTCTAAGACTTGTCCGTGCTGCTTCCAATTTTTCAGGAACTTTTGATTTCAGGACGTTGTTTTTATGTTATTTTTTGTGGTTGCCGCTATACAGTGTTTCAGAATCTGCCGTCTGTCCGCTTTTTCAGAACCTTGTGTGTGGAAGTCCTACTTCCCGTGGAATTTGCTTTTAAATTTTATTTTATCCGTTACCGCAGGATAAAAATGGCTTTAAGACCGGTTGAGCCCCCAGTTAACAAACTGTTGTTTGTCGCGAGTAAAAGAAATTATATTTATTTGGGTAGTACACTTATTATCGTGTTGCCTTTTTATTCATAATTTCTTACTGCCTATTTTTCATAATCTTACTTCTATTTATACTAACTAGTATGTTTACTTATTACTAGTTTTTTTGTTTTTTTTTTTTCACTATCTTTTTTACTTATTGAATCTGCTTTTTGTTTTAAAAGCTTAACAATAAGTTATAAAATCTTAACTCTTTTTAAAAAATAGACATGCTGAAGCAAGTGGTTGAGCTGTTTTGGTAATACATTGCTCCTCAGTACGCGGGCATATCTCTTCTTTTAAGGCGTGTGTGATCGCAGAAATGTACCAAAGCATTAGCCAAAGGGTTTGGGTGTTCACGGAGTTTAGATATATATTTAATTCTGCTGTCTTCTACTTCTTTCCTTACCATAGAAATACCAAGGTCTTCATGGATATTTTCATTACGCATGTACCATGGCGAACACGTGATTGATCTAAGCATTTTTGATTGGAGCACAGTTGAATACCATACATCCAAATCGGCTTTATGACCGCAGTATATAAAAGCACTTTGTTGTCTAGGCTAAGTTTGGAGTTTTTATTTAATAGCCAATTTAAATTTGCAGCTCTTATCTTCATGCAAGTTATTTTACTAGATATATGCTTTCTCCGCGTAAGTCTTCTATCTAGGTGAATACCAAGATAATTTACTTCATTCTCTTGGGGTACTAAAATATTGTTTATTTTTACTGCCGGACACATTTTTGGTCTAAGCGAAAATGTAACATGCTTCCACTTTTGTTCATTTACCTTTATACGCCAGTTGGCTAGCCATTCTTCAACAAACTTTAAGTGCTCGGCTAATATTCTTGATGCTATTATGTGGCCTTTGGTACGGCTCACTATATCGTCCGCAAAAGTTGAAGTTAATACATTGTTAGCTGTTGCAAGATCTGCTGTATATATGATGTATAGTGTTGGGCCTAAAACACTGCCCTGGGGTACACCAGCCCTTATCTGTCTTTCATCAGATATGAAATCTCCCACTTTTACCATAAATTTTCTATTTTTTAAATAAGAATCCACCATTTTATACAATTCTGAAGGTAAAATATTTTTAATCTTATATAAAAGGCCCTCATGCCATATCTTATCAAACGCCCGAGCCACGTCTAGAAATATACATAGCTGAAGAGTACTCTCTGTGCTCAAATGCTTTTCTTATTTCGTTAGTAATTCTATTTACTTGCTCCATCGTGCTATGTTTGTCACGAAACCCGAATTGGTGCGTTGGTATTATATTATTTTCGTGGAGGAAAGGAGTCATCTTTGATAGCAACAATTTTTCAAATATTTTAGAAAGACAGGGTAGAAGACTGATTGGTCTGTATAAATACGGTTTTGTTAAGTCTTTCCCAGGTTTGTCTATCAAGATAATCTGCGACTTTTTCCATGAATTAGGATAGTGTCCGAAATTAAGAATAGCATTGAAGAGCAAAGAGAGCACTTCTACGGCATTATTTGGTAACTCAATTAGCATTTTTGGGGTAATATTATCTTGTCCTGGTGACTTTTTTGGGTTAAGTTCTTTTATAATTCTAGTAACTTCAGAAGTAGAAGTCCTAATAGACACTAGCGACTCGTTTGAGGTATTGGGCAAGGTTGGCAACTCAATGTTGTTCTTTGGGCAATTGGGTTGAAATACCTTTTCTAGGTGATTAGCAAAGCAATTTGCCTTATCCTCATCACTACATGCCCAATTACCATTCAACTGTCTTAGAAACATGTTGGAATCTACTGGTGGCTTGAAAGACTTTTGGGCTTTCCAAGTTGAAGGGGAGCGATTTAACTGCCATTCCCGCCTAGCTCGCCTTTTCTCATTTACAAATTTTTCGATTTTATTATTGGTGATCTTTCTAAAACCAACTGGTTTGTTGTTTCTTTTTGGTGTTGCCAATACAGCTGCATTAGTTATTAAATCAGTAATTTCTCTTATGTTTTCATCAATGTCTCTTCCTGTATTTATTTTGCAATCAATATTGATGTGGGTGCTGATATACTTCCTATATTTCAACCAGTTAGTTTTATGTGATGTTAGAGAAACTTTTGGCTCAAATATCATGGACTGTTCTTATAACTTTATTAGTACAGGAGCATGATCAATTGATAAGTCTGTACATGTATCAGCTGTCATAAGCGATCTATCTATATTTTTGACTACAGCAAAATCTATTAAGTCTGGTATTTTTCTTCTATCACTGGGCCAGTATGTCGGCTTACCAAGAGATATTCATAATAGTGTACTACATCTATCGTCCTTTCGGATTAATAAGACGTGAGCGCCAATACGTGTGTTTTGCGTTGTAATCTTCACCTGCAAGAATTTTTTGACCTAGTGTTCCAAAAAAGTCTTTAAATTCGGTTTCTGTAATTTTAAAACGAGGTGGACAGTATATGGCAGTAAGGTTTAAGTCACAACCCCTATTTTTGAGTGAAATTGTTGTAGCTTGTAACTGTGGAGTAGCAAGCGATTCTAGGGCATAGTGGTTTAAACGATTTCTAATCAACACTGCCGTGTCACCATGCGCTTTTCCATCTGGATGATTTGTGACATAGACTCTGAATCCCGGAATATTGAAATTATTTTATTTGTTACATGAGTTTTGATATAAGCATTACATCAGTATTCTTTTCAGACAGAAATCTGATAATCTCTAATTTATGTTGGTTAACACCGTTAGCATTCCATATACAGATATTTAGCAAGCTCATTTTTTACTTAATAAATTTTGCAGCATTTGATTTTGTGGTTTTATTAAATCTTGGATCATGTTTTGCATGCTAGACATAAATTGTGTCATACACTGTGTAAGATTTATAATCATAGTCTCAATACTTCCATTTGGAGAACTTTTCGGCAGCTGCATTTGCACAGTGTTGCCTTTCACCACATTTGCAAAGCTTCCTTGAATATTATTATTGTCAGAAGTAATAGCATTTAAACTTTTGTCTTAGGTTGCTATAATTTCATTACATTTGTATTTACAAGTGGGATGTAAATCACCACATCCCACACAAACACTGCGTAGTGTGCAATATCCCCATATTCTTGGCAGTTAGTACATTGTAACGCACCGTTTCTTCTATGCGGTTCTTCAACAGTTACTCTAGGATGCAGTAAATATTTCAAGTTATATATTGGATGTGTTTCATTTTTTTAAGTTGATTTAAGTTCAGCAACATTTCAATTTCAAACATTGGCTGTGGTACGTTGTTTCTATTAAGTATATTTACAACTGATTAAATGCCAAAACCGCATTATTCCAATGCTTCTTCGACTTCACTAGAGTCTACGGCGGACTCTGTACCCTTAATTACAACAACTTGGACCTTAGAGCTCTTTATGTGATTTGAATAATAGTTCTTGTTTTTATTTAGCAAAAATTTAACTATTTTTTTTCAGTGTTGGACTAAATTTTGGTTTCATCTATATTGCCTTTTTCAAAGGCACTAATATGAAAATTATTAGTACCTATAATTTCATTTAATCCAGCAACAAGAGCATTACCCTCACGTAAATATATTGGAGGTGGTTTGATATTAACCACTCGGATCGTCGTCTGATCCATTGCTTAGTATGGCAAATCTGTTGTCATTTAAAACTTCCGCTTTATTTTTAGTTGGTGTGCCGCCTTGAAATTTTTTAGGATTGACCGCTGATTTAGAAGGGCTTAATATCTATTTTATTTTGACGTAGCGGTCAATGCCTGTTTGTACAGACGGGCCTTTTTTTGTTGGTACACTCTCACCTTGCTTTGTGATTTTCTTCGTTGCCTGCGCGTTTGGTGTCAGGATGTTGCCCGATTGTTGTTTTCGGCTGCTACTGCTGACTGCGTTCTTTGCTTCGATTCCTTTTCAGCTGATCGAAGTGATGGCTCATCATCGCCGTTACACTTTTTATTGCCAGTAGTTGTGGTTGTTTTTGGGTCGAGACTATTGTTATTGTTTGTTTAGGTTACCAGTTGATAATTTATGTTTTCGGTACAAAAATGTGATAAGTAACATATGTTCCTTAACTCGCTCATGAATGAAAATGTTGATGTTGTGTGTTTTTCTACAAATTTGGCCATCGACTATTTGGCTGCCATGCCTATTTACTTGCGACGCCGCTGATGTTATTTGAAACCTTTGTTGTTTTTGTTGAACAATATTTGTAATTTTTTGCTGGTGACATATCTACATATGTACGCATAAGTGTATAATTATGTAGGTTTGTGTATGCATCATTTGTGTGTCATTGTTATACGCACATACTTATGTATGTACATATGAGCAGCGCGCACTTCTTATTACAGATAAATAATAATAACGTTTGAATTCGCGAAAGCGAACATAACATATACACTAGGCAGAAAAAGTCTGCGTACACGCTTATATCTTATTTTCTTTTGTTAAAAAATATCTTGTATATATTATATTTCAAAGGATAAACAAATTTAATGCAATTTTTGCAATAAAAAACCCTGGCAACATTGTTTTATCGATAAATTTACAAAAAATACCCATTTGGCAGCGCAGAAAAAGTCTCCGTACAATTAGTAAAACGGGAATTACCCGCGTAATAATAAAGTGTAAAAGTAGCGGTAAGTTAAAGTTTTAGTTCTTTTTTGTAAGAGAAGCAATTTTAAAAGATTTTGTTTATTTCACTTCGAAATTAAATTCAGTACACACAATGTCTCTTAAAGGCAAGGAAATAAGCTCCTCTGAAAGAGAAATAATTGTTAAACTTCATGAAGAAGGAAAATCATACCGTGAAATCGGTCGGATTGTTGGAAGAACACATTCTTCCATTCAAAAGGTGATAAAAAATTACATAGATACCGGCGTTTTTGTATCTAGGCACCGTTCCAGGCGGCCAAAAATATTAACCGAGCGTGAAACACGTAACGTTTTGCAGAGTATGAAGCAAAACCCAAGACTTACTGCATCGAAAATTGTTGAAAATGTTAAAGAAAATTGTAAAAAGGTCCTCTGCACTGACACAATTCGTAAAATTTTAAAGAGAGCAGGGTATCATGGTCGCGTTGCACGCAAGAAACCATTCATATCGCTAGTTAATAGGCAAAAGCGTATTGCTTTGCAAAAGAGCACCTGAGCAAGCCCCGGGAGTTTTGGCAAAGTGTTATTTTTTCCGACGAGACCAAATTTTGCGTCTTTGGAATCAAAGGGCGTAAAATTGTATGGCGAAAAACGGGCCCGGCACTTGATAAGAAAAACTTGATGCCAACTGTGAAGCATGGTGGTGGCGGAGCAATGAAATGGGGGTGCATGGCTGGTAATGGTGTAGGCCGAATGGAATTTATAGAATCCACTATGACGAAATATGCTTACCTCGATATTTTAAAAAGAAATTTGAAGCAAATCGCGGAAGAATTGGGTCTAGGAAGGGACTACTATTTCCAACACGATAACGACCCGAAGCATACCACAGACGTAGTTAAGCTTTGGTTACTCTATAACGTCCCCAAGCAGCTTCGAACGCCACCACAGTCGCCAGATTTGAATCCCACAGAGCACTTGTGAGATTCACTGGAACGAAAAATTCGCCAACGCACAATTACCTCAAAAGCTATGCTGAAGGATGTACTGCACGAGGAATGGGCTCAGAAACCTCAAGGCTTGTGGACCCAATGCCAAAACGCCTGGCAGAAGTTTTAAAACGTAGGGGATACCCAACTTCCTAATTAATTTTAAGAGCAACTCCGAAACAGAATATCTTTAGTCGACTTATGTACCTTGTACGCAGACTTTTTCCAATGGATTTTCTAGTCACCTGTACTTTTTTTTGTTTACATGTTATTGTTGGAAAATTATTCACTTTTGCGTTCATAAAATTACACTTTTAATATCCTTTAATGAAAACAAAATAAATTTAATAATTTAATAAAAAGTATGTAAAAGCCTTTTTTTCAATGAGAAACTTTGGAACCAACCCATGTACGCAGACTTTTTCTTCTTAGTGCATGTATGGTCATGACAGATATGGATATAAGTTTTGAATCATAAAATCTACGATTTATGTACATTTACAACTATTGAAATATATTTATTTTTTTTTAATATATTATTATAGTATATTATATACATATGTAATGAAGTATACAAATAAGTAGGAAAATTTAAAATACAAGAAATAATTAAAAAAAGTAGGCCTTATTTTCACATTAACTACAAATATTGCTTTGAATTAATTAAAATGTATTAAATTGCAATTGTATTCATAAATACTTGTGTGCACAAAACGGAAAGTTAGCAAAAATAGTTTTACGATCTCCGCGCCGTGAACCTTCTCTATTATAAACCTCTGATCCCCTGATATAGAGAAGGTTTACCCCGTTGCCAATTCTACGATATTTCATTTTTCGAAAGGGTACTCTTTTCTATTAGTGGATTTCAACCCAAAAATATTATTAGCGGATTTCACCAACATTTAACATGAGGGGGTCGAAAATAGCAGAATTGAGCAATTTTAGTGTTAAATGAGAAATTCGATGCTAATTTCAATGTTTAGACATGTACGCTTACAGATTCTCATGTTTGCAATGCACAAACGACTATGGATATAATTTATAGATGTTCTCCATATATTTGATATCGAAGCACATATGTAAGTATAAGTTATTCAAGTGTAATGTTTAATTCAAAATTCCTTTATTTGCCGTCATCTCGGCTTAGCTGTCAAGTATAAAGTGAAACTTATAATTATCCCTAACTCAGCTCAAGCCACCAACCCGCATCGTGCTCCTCTGCTGACGTTTCGCTAACCTTGCGCCTCGTGCATGGTGTTAGTTTACTTTGATGTCTGGCCAATGTTCTCACGCAAAATGTGCTAACCTAGCGATATGTGCAGAGTGGTAGGCTCTTATTACGACCGTAATTAGGGTGTGTCGTTTCCTCGCGATAACTTTAGGGTGTGTCGTTTTCTCGCGATAACTCTTCCCCTTCTAAATGGGGAACGTCCTCGGTCCTCAAAGAAGGGAAGGGAGTTTCAGGTTTTAGAGGCAACGTAGAATTTTCGTTATAAAAAGTCGTACCATTAATCTTTACGTTGTTTTTGAAGGCCACGAGGTATGTTCCGTTGACCGTAATAGGGACCTCATTATTTTCCTCGATGACAGCCAATTGGTCATTGATGACAACAAGGCTGTCACTTATCGGTGAAATTGGTGTGAGGTTGTTAAATGTTGTACTTCAATTAGCGGTGTTGCGAGTCAGTAGCTGCAGAGCGCATGATGTAGTCGGAGATGGTAAGCAAAACGTTGGTGTTGTGTCGCTGCAGTTCTTTACGGCTACGGTATGGTTATAACACTTGGCTAAGATGGATTCTTCAGGGTGCAGGATTTAGTGGCCATGAGCTACTGATAAAATAGTAATTTTCTTTCATCTAAACATAGGAATCGGATATCTTATTAAAAAGTAAATTATGTTATTATACTGTAATATCTTAATTCTAGCTACTGCCATAACATCGGCCACGGTAAGGTCAGTGAAGTGCTCATCTCCTGTTATGAAATTTATTTCGTTACTGTCTAAGAGAAAGGGACTTAAGACCCTAATTTTGGTGACAGCTGTTATAATGTTATTTAATTCCGTAATAATTGCTCTGTTTCTAGCCAGAAGTATGTCATAAAGGTGACCAGTGTTTATTTCTCTTTCTTTTGTTAATTTCAGGAGTTTATTTACTATAATGGTAAGGTTAATGATTTCTTTCTGTACTTGAGTGTTTATGGTAAATTGTCTGTCCTGCGAGTTAATTAGCTGTTCTTCTGTGTTCATTAATTTATTAAAGTCGTCATGGTCAGGAGTTCCGGTAATGTATTTCAGGACTGTCCCTAGGGCATTCAGGCTTCTCGCCTGTCTGTGGTGAGCGTTTATCATTTGTATCAGTCGACTTATCTGGTTTATGTCCGCGTCTAGTAACTTCCTCATATGTGACTGAGGAAAGTGGTCTGCGGCATTAATTGCCTCGTCTCTCAGTAATTCGCAAAGTGTCAAGTTGGTAACATGCTTGATGTGTCCTGAATTCTCCCAAATTACAAGGTCCTCACCGACCACCGGAATTAACCTTGCATTGGTATAGTCGATTAACCTTCCTGTCGATGCCGATATTGATATGGCCAAAGTTATGAAAATGCTAAAAACATATATGAAACTTTTTGTTAATTGTTTATCATTAGAAACACCTTGGTTCTAGATTAAGTTTAACGAAGGTTGTCCTTATGGACCCTCTTCCCTTTTATTAAAACTGTTGTACCCAAGTCATTTTCCACCTCTTCCTCAGTATAAAGAGGCGTAAGCTTATTGCTTAGTCTCCTGTTATTTTAACAAGTATTTTTTCTCCAACAGGGAACTACCTATCCTGCCTGTTCTTATTATGACTTGTTAGTTCTTTTTCCTGTGCGTTTCTTAAGCGGCATGGTATTTGGTTGTCGTCTTTAATTGAACGAAATACGGTAAGGGGCTTCATCCCCGTTGAATGGACCTGTTATACTCAATCGTAACTAAAAGGACAGTTTCCTCAACATCATCAAGATTTTTGTCAAGTTTAAGGCATCGTGCTATTTCCATTAGTGTGTTATGGAATCGCTCCACCTGACCATTTGATGTACTATGTAGTGGTGGAGCATTCAAAATGTCGATACTGAAGTGATTCTTTAATGTAGCTTTGATGCTGTGTGAATTCAGCGACTTCTCATTGTCGCAATAAACTAGTCGAGTACCGAAAAACATGTGGAGTAACTGAAGGAGCTGTGGTTTGACATCTACTATCGTTCTTGATTTCAACGACTGTACTATCGCAAATTTTGAAAACTTGTCGATGCACGTCAAGAAGAACTTGGACCCGGTAGAAAATATGTCGATGTGAAGAATTTCTCCACAATATGTTGGTATGGGCGTTTGGGCAATAAGCTGCTTCTTTGGGTGCCGATCATACTTCGCCCGCGAGCAAGTTCGACAGTTTCCCACAAATTGTTTAACTTTTTTCTCCATTTTTGGAAAGAAATAATCCTCTAGAATTTGTTTTGTGTTCTCCTGCGCTGCTCAATGGGCTCTGTTATGTTCAGCAGCGATAATTTCCTGCTGCTCATTCGGATTCGTAATGTCGTTAACGAATTTCTCCGTCTGTCTGAATTTAACTGTTGGAAACATTTCGACCAGTTTGTGTTGAAACTGCGCAAGTGCATGTAGATCGCAGTGTATTGCGTTTACTGCTGTTGTGTTTACGGCCTTCTGTAAAAGTTTTAATAAATCCTTTTTTCCTCGGTAAGAAATGATATGCCTTGTCTTTTTTCCAAAAATTATAAAAGTATTTCTTTGAGGTTCTGTACCTACCTCCACAATAATCTGGTTGCGGAAGCAATTTACCGGTTTTTCCGATCTTTCAATTGTATGGGTTGATGATTCCTCGCTATGAATTGTCTCGACGCTCGTGTTATCTAAAGCATTTATATGTTGCCTAGATAGAGCGTCTGCCATCACATTTTCCTTTCCTGGTTTGTGTATTAGCTTTGCGTTGCATTCGTCTATGAAGGCTTTCCATCTTTTAATTTTCGAATTAGGATTCCTATCCGAAACCGCAAAGGTCAGCGGCTGATGGTCAGTATAAACATTAAGTTTTGTTACGCCATAAAGGTAGTTTCTAAGAGCTTTCAATGCCCATACAATAGCTAACAGTTCCCTTTCGTTGGTAGCGTAATTCTCCTCGCTCCCGGACAAAGTGCGAGAAATCATGGTAATCGGTTTGCCCTCCTGAGAGAGGACGGCGCCTATAGCATGAGCCGACGCGTCAGTAGTTAGGTCAAATGGTTTGTTAAAATCTGGATACGTCAGGGTTACATCCTCTGACGCTAAAATTTCTTTAATTGTTTCGAAGGTCTTTTTCTGTTTATCCGTCAAATCAATTCTGATTTTTTTTTTTGATTGGGACGCAGTAACTTGACCGTTTTCGCCTCTCATGATGCTCGACAATGGTTTTGATATTCTAGCGAAATCCCTTATAAAACTCTGTAATAACCCGCTAAACCTAGAAATGATCTGAGTCCCCTTAGAGTGGTGGGCTCAGGGAAACTTCGTATTGTGTCCACTTTGTCTGGACACGTTTTTATTCCTCCTTGTGAAACCAAGAACCCCAGGTATTCGACCTCAGTCCTAAAAAATTTGGATTTTTCAACCGACACTCTCATGTTGGCCCTAAATAATTCATTTAAAATTGATTCTATATCTTTCAGATGCTGCTGTTTGTTTTCCGAAAAAATAATAACATCGTCTACATAAACAAAACAGCTTTTCCCAATATGCTCTCTTAATACGTCGTCTATGGCGCGTTGAAAGATGCTCGGCGCGTTTTTTAATCCAAAAGGTAACCGGCAAAATTCATACTTGCCATTCTTGACAGAGAAAGCTGTTTTTTCCCTATCACGTTCCAATAGTTTAATCTGATGGAAACCAGATTTTAAGTCCAAAGTGGTGAAGTATTTACTACCACCCAAATTGGAAAGAATTCCTGTTATGTCAGGAATTGGGTATTTATCACCGATAGTTTTTTCATTGAGCTTCCGAAAATCAATAACTAATCTCTGCTTCCCCTGTTCGTTTTCGTCTACCCCTTTTTTCTTTACCACCCAAATAGGGTTGTTAAACGGTGATCTTGATGGCCGGATAACTCCATTTGCTAACAAGTCCTTGATTTCTTTGTCCACGAAATCCCCTGCACTCAGTGGATAGGGGTATAATCTTGAGTAAACTGGTGTTTCGTCCTCCGTGCGAATTGTTGCTATCACTTTTTTATTGTATGGTAGTGCCTCATTGGGGTCAGCAAAAACCCCATTCATCCTTTTGATCATCCTTGAAAAATCTTCTCTAACGGCTGTTGGTACTAGATTTGTTTGAAGCCTAAGATGGCTTACGTCATGACTGGAAATGAAGAAGATTTCCTCCTCACCAAAATCATGATTTATTGTGTTCGATTTAAGGTCAATGTTCGCATGGACCCTGTTTAGTATATCGAGCCTGTTTAAATGAGTTAAGCATCTGCCCCTCTACCGGAAAAAACTGGCACTCACTAATACAACACTTCTGATACCAGCATACTCATACATCACCACGCAACACAACTCACCACACTTCTACATCCCACTTAACAAAAAGGCTGTGCAAAAGGATGGCGGATTCATTCGTTTTGATCCTTTTTTCGTTGACACACTGAGCCGCGTCTACACCTTTCGCCATCATTTACATTCAACAAGACATTTCGATCTACACAAGCCGCACATCAATTCGTTCTAAACAAACTCGTCACATAAAATTCACACATCAACCTTCCAGTTTTTTCATCATACGCGGGGTTGCGTAAATCGCTCCTGCGACCCCTCATCGGTCCGGGGTGCTACTTCCATCCACCCTGCTCCGTGCGCCTACATACATTCGTCGCCCACTTATAATTTATAATGTTTTAGTGTAAATTTAATTACAAGAACAATGATTGTGAACATCTTAAATTGTATTAAATGAATGTAAATTTTAACCTATGTGCATTTTCTTTTAATACTTTGGAGTGCAAATTTGGGCAGCAAATGAAATATGGTCCTTCGAGCCATAGTGACAGGCACTATGGATTACAAAATTAAGAGCAGTACGCAGTGTGGTGAAACCCAAAAGAAAAACAAAAAACAGAGTGCAGTGACACAAAAAAAAAAAAAAAAAAAAAAAAAAAAAAAAAAAAAATCCAAATAAAGTGCAAAATTATTCTAGAGCTCCTTAAAACTAGACAAGAACAAATATTCGGGCGCGCGAATAAATAATAAAACAACACATAAATCGTGCGCGAAACCCCCAAAATAAAAAAAAATTAAATACAAAAAACATTCGGGCGCGATTTAAAAACTTAAACATGCATATGTACATACAAACAACAACACGCTCAAGTCACCAGGCATACTAAAAAACCGCAAAAAATAAATAAAAAACAGTGCAGTGCAGTAAAGTGCAGTGGCGAACAAAACAAAAACAATATGTACATACGTATATAACAAACAAAAAAAACCAAAAAAGTGTGCAGTGCAAAAACAAAACAGTGCTATGAAAAAACAAACATAAGACACAAAACAAAAACTGAAGTGTGGTGACTCAGCATATAAACATATATACAATACATCATAAAACATAAACTTGCAGAAACAAAATTTACAAAGACAAAAAATAAATCGGGCGCAATCAGTAAAATAAAACCACACATAATACATAAATAACTAAAAATAATGTAAAAGAGTACAAAAACAAACACACACAGGCAATCGGACGCGCGAAACCTAAGATCAAAACGTAAATCGCGCGCGAAATCTAAAAGCGCCAAAATAATAAAACATACCCGAAAACAAACCAATCGGGCGAACAAAAAATACTAAAATAAAAAAAAAAACAAATAGAAGGTATACCTGGAAGCGGCTACAAACCTCAAGGAGTGGAGAAAGGAAGAGGGCAACATATGCACATACATGTATAGACCTACAAAGCTCTTTAAGTAACCAAGTGAGCTAAAAGCGCCAAAATATTAAAACATACCCGAAAACAAACCAATCGGGCGAACAAAAAATACTAAAATAAAAAAAAAAAAAAACAGATAGAAGGTATACCTGGAAGCGGCTACAAACCTCAAGGAGAAAAGGAGTGGAGAAAGGAAGAGGGCAACATATGCACATACATGTATAGACCTACAAAGCTCTTTAAGTAACCAAGTGAGCTTATTTAATCCATTTTACATATACATTTTACACATATATGTACGCCGTACATATGAATCGAGGAATGAGAAATTTTAATTAAATTGTGAAGCAATATTCAATATGCTTGTAGCTTGCATTCAAACCAAATATACTATAAATGTAATCTGATCGAAGCTATATACCAAAAGTGGAATTGCGATCTTTTCCTAGACTTAATTTACATACTATATATTATATTATATACTTATCTATATTGCATATTAGACGGCGGGTCTAATACATAAGAGCACAAAGAAAAAACAAAAATACTTTTCCATCTCTCACTCATCTCTCACTTTTTCAAAAATATAATAACTTTTATATACAAACGTACGGCAAAGAATCTGCCTGTGACACATATTAGTACAAACAAATATTCAAAGTCCATATTGGCAACTATCCGGCAATACCTCTTGTTCTTTGGCAAACAAAAACAAGCAGGATTGCATACAAAAAGTGAATTGATCTCTCTAACGAGCTCTCAATTTCTTAAGAACATAACTAAAAAAAATCATACAAACAATTTGTGCATGCTAATGTAAAAAGCATATTGATCTCTTCGAAGAGCTCTTAATTGCACAAAAACAAGTACATACAAGCCAATTATTAGGGTGTACCTAAACATAAAATATTCGGACATCAAATATTTAATATATGAATAACGCGGTTTAGTAGTCATTCACAATTCAAAATAATATATGAATAAAAATAATATTGCAATACCATTGCAAATATATACAAAACGATATTTACTAAAAATACGTTTTTTACAGATATAAAAAAAGAGTGTTCAATTTACTATACTTTATCGCTTCAATTAGATACCATACATCAGTTTCCACTGAGAAAAACTTTAATAATAGTTTAATATACAAACATTAAGTATAACAAAAATGGTTTATAACGATACAAATCAAAATACACCTTCAGGAGCTATACGCTCAAAACAGGTTGTTAAATTCATTTCACAAAGTGACAGTTTAATAAGATACTGCACTAGATTTGCCTCCTCACCGATTCACGAGAACTCTGAATCGTTATTAGAAATAAAAAGCCAAAATCTTGAAAATTTCTGGACTCGTCTCCAAACGGCTCATGACGCCATAGTAGAAGCTGACGATTCAGATCTACCACAAAATTTTAAATTATCTGCTTACGATATTTACGAAAACTGCTTGGACCAATATGAAGAAACGAAAGCTATGATCTCCGATCAATTAAAGCTCATTAAAGCAATTGCACCTACTCTCCACAGTAGAGTAGAGCTGCCACAAATAGACAATCAAGAGGCAAGTTCAGGCATCCAACTCGAGGTGCCTGCATGTGATACAGAAACGTTTTACGGAGGTTATGAAGAATGGCCGTCCTTCCGGGACATGTTCACAGCCGTTTACATCAACCATCCACAACTATCAAAAACACAAAAACTGTATCACCTTCGATACAAAACAAAAGGTCAAGCAGGCGAAATAGTTAAACAGTTCGCATTAAATGACGACAATTTCAATTTTGCTTGGGAAGCTCTAAAAGCTAGATTTGAAAATGAAAGAATACTGGTCGATAAACAAGCAACGACACTACTAAACTTGCCAAAAATTAAGAAAGGAACAAGTGTAGAATTCATCAAACTAGAATACACTGTTTCAAATTGTTTGTCGATTCTATCGACACTAAATATTCCCACACACAGCTGGGACCCAATTCTGGTAAACATTTGCACCGCAGCATTACCAGAAAAGTCGTTACTTTTATGGGCGCAATCGCTCTCATCACGAAAAAAGTGCCCAACGTGGCAACAAATGAAAGATTTTCTCACCACCCAATATGAAATTGCGGAAAGGTTAGAAGAAAAAATAACCAAAACTAAGAACAAACACGACCAAACTAGAAGCTTAAATAGACCCCAAGTTAGTAAAAAAACCAATTTAAACAAAAATTTTTACAAAACGCAATCGTTCACATCCGAACTGAAAAAACAAACGTCATGCGAACTATGTAAAAGAGGGCATAGGCTTAAATCTTGCGAAAAGTTTAAAAACTTAAAAGTTAACGAGCGAAATAGTTTTGTCAGGTCAAAACGACTTTGCACAAATTGCTTGTCACATGCGCACACATATAAAAATTGCAAAAGCAAATATAATTGCTTATATTGTCACAAAAGACACAATTCAATGCTTCATTACGGCAGATATCCCATCTCACCCCAAAGAAGCGCTTATTCACAAAGAACCACGGGTATAATTGCAAAAGCAAATCCCGAAAACCAAAATTCGAAAAATTGCCAAAAGACACCATGTTGCCCCAAGGCACAAAAAGTTCAAACGCTGCACAGCGAAGCACAAAGTGGGCTAGTTACAGAACTGGTTTCCACCAGACCAACTCAGGTTGAAAACAAAAACTTTAATTCACAATTAAGTAAATCGCAAAAGTTAAAGAAACTTCCATTA
Organism: Bactrocera correcta; assembly: GCA_027475135.1. Taxonomy (NCBI): domain Eukaryota; kingdom Metazoa; phylum Arthropoda; class Insecta; order Diptera; family Tephritidae; genus Bactrocera; species Bactrocera correcta. The sequence continues at coordinate 73,733,478 of CM050325.1, forward strand.
GCAAACAAAACTATAACATATCAGTATTGTGAGCACTTCTCGAAAGCCACAACTACTCGATCAAATAATGGCCAGTACGTCGTACGACTACCTATAGAGCCACGATTTTCCAATACTCCACAAATTGGTATAAAAAAAAAGTCAAGTTACAATCCCTATATTAAAAACACATAAAAATTTTCGGCCCCGCAGGATGGCTTTCGCTAATGATGAAACAAAAAAAAAATCCTAGAACGGTAGCGGGCTACTAAACGCCAAATTAGTGCATAAGCACTTAAACATAAAATATAACAAAAGTGTCTCAAAAAGTAAAAACACCGAAAAATCGACACTTTTCATACAATATTGCCCCACAGTGGCGTAAATTGTAAAATAGAAAAAAAAACTAACAAAAGCAGATATCGCTCCTATCGTCCCTACATAAGCGTTCCACATAAGGATAGTTGGTGAGAATCTGTTGTAAAGCTTAAACATCCCACTTAAAAAATTATAAATCTGAAGCTAAGGAGTACCCATTCTGGCCACATCTGAGCCAGGCGTGGAGTTACTATCCTTTATAAGCCGATAACACAGGAAAGGCAAATAATAAAAAGCCAGTTGAACAAACCGATGATAAACAAATTTTGAACAAAACCACAAATAGTAAACCTACCAAGGAAACAAAAGCAAATGCATACCACATATGTTTCAAATCAAAGCCGCTTTTAGCATTTACAGGTATTCTGCGCACTCGGGTACACTACCAGAAGTACTCCGCTGTACATGCAGTCGCATATATCGCACATACGTGTAATACTAGGCAAAACGTTCGCCTAGGGGGCCCAGGATGTTTAAATGAGTTAAGCATCTGCCCCTCTACCGGAAAAAACTGGCACTCACTAATACAACACTTCTGATACCAGCATACTCATACATCACCACGCAACACAACTCACCACACTTCTACATCCCACTTAACAAAAAGGCTGTGCAAAAGGATGGCGGATTCATTCGTTTTGATCCTTTTTTCGTTGACACACTGAGCGGCGTCTACACCTTTCGCCATCATTTACATTCAACAAGACATTTCGATCTACACAAGCCGCACATCAATTCGTTCTAAACAAACTCGTCACATAAAATTCACACATCAACCTTCCAGTTTTTTCATCATACGCGGGGCTGCGTAAATCGCTCCTGCGACCCCTCATCGGTCCGGGGTGCTACTTCCATCCACCCTGCTCCGTGCGCCTACATACATTCGTCGCCCACTTATAATTTATAATGTTTTAGTGTAAATTTAATTACAAGAACAATGATTGTGAACATCTTAAATTGTATTAAATGAATGTAAATTTTAACCTATGTGCATTTTCTTTTAATACTTTGGAGTGCAAATTTGGGCAGCAAATTAAATAGAGCCCAATCACGCCATCAAATGATGTTAAGTCCGGTAAGATGAAAAATTCTGCCACTACGCCAAATATTTTTATGTAGCATTTTTCCATGATAGAAGTAACCCCGTGAATAGATTTACAGAGAATGTGTCCCTGAAATGTTGTGTCCTTAAAGCCGGTGTTGGTTTCATATAACTCCTCGACGCACCGGTATCGATAAGGAGTTTCACTTCCTTCCCTCCTAGGGACTTTGAAATCCAGGGTAGGAGGGACCTTCCCCTAAAAAATTAAGTTGATCTAAACTTACGTCATCCGCCGCTTGTTCGGCTTCTGCACCGTACAATGATTCACTCTGTAGTTCAACTTCTTCCTCCAGATGATTAACACGTTGGATCTTTGGTCCTGTGTAACGTCCAGAATTTGCTGGACATTTTTGTTGATAGCCCTGTTGCGTTCTATTACTGTTTCCTTGATAGGTACCTCGGTCTCTGTCAAACGATTGGCATTTAAATTTTGATAAGGATGGATCAACGTCCATTGGTTCCGCTCTAACTAGTCTGTCGCTGTCACGTCCGTTATTTACCCTTTGATTTTCCGTAAAATAAGGTGCATGTCCGGGTTTGTACTGCCTATTACTATAGTAATGTGGGCTCTTATGAGCTGAGGGTGGATCGTAAGTGTTTGTCCTATGGTTGTTCTGGCTTGAAATTATATTATTATTTTTTTTAATGTGGTAGCCCTCGACGTTCCTGGCAGCAAAAATGGCCGCGAACGCATACCGCTCATGGTTTGAGTCTACCTCCTGTGCTAAAGCAAGAGCAGACGGAAGGTCAGACGGCCGTGAAGCGAAAAGAATATCGCATAAGGGCTTCCTTAAGCCGGAAATGAAAACTCTTAGGGCATCATCCCTATATTTCTCGTTTATAATTTCTGCCACGCTACTCTCGTAAGACATTATAGTCTTATTAGCTAGTAACATTAGCTTCTTTTCTACCTCATCGTAGAATTCCAGACAGGACCTAGAACCTTGTCTTAAGGTAGATAATTCCTGCTCCATAAGATATACGGGACGTTTGCTCGCGTACGTGAAATCCAAACGTGCTATGATGGCATTAAAATTCGGCACAGTACTAAATGATGAGAGGACCGCATCGGCAGCCCCTCTTATTTTGTTCCTCAAAATGGTAACTGCTTTGTAGTGTCGTTCACTGCCATCGTACCTTTTGAACAGTTCATAAGCGTTATGTGCCGCCTCGCGCCGTGACACATATGTGCCTATGTGACTATGAAATTCGGGAAGTGATTTGATCGCATCAAGCGTTATGTCGCATGTCACTAATGAATTTACAGATACCTTTAGATATTTTTCTACCTTTGGCCTGCTGCCCGTCCCCTGATTTTGGATTGCTCCTAACTTCCTATCGAACTCCAACCTTTGTGCTGCCAAAGCACTTCTAACTTCCGCCTTAATTAACTCGCTTATTTGTTCCGTGTTCATATTTGCTTTCTGACTTCCTAACTTTAAATTTCTAAAAAGGTCTTCCAGACCTTCACTTATTAGTTTTTGTTCTGTCACTTTCTTTTATTTTATTCACAATTATTGCTATATTTATTCCAGGAAACGAGCATCTCACTTACCCTTCCATTGGATTTGAATAGATTAAGATTAGGTTCAGGTTTTTCCGGTTAGTTGGTCGGGCCAAGGGTTGTCTCTTCTTTAAGTCCACGTTGAGTCCAAGTAGTTGATTGTTGTTGATTTTAAGTGAGCCAGCAGTCGTAGTTACACGAGTCGAGTTAGGAACTTTATATTTTTCTATTAAACTTTTCACGTTGGGCGCCAGTTATTCAAATGTAATGTTTAATTCAAAATTCCTTTATTTGCCGTCATCTCGGCTTAGCTGTCAAGTATAAAGTGAAACTTATAATTATCCCTAACTCAGCTCAAGCTACCAACCCGCATCGCGTCGTGGCTCCTCTGCTGACGTTTTGCTGACCTTGCGCTTCGTGCATGGTGTTAGTTTACTTTGATGTCTGGCCAATGTTCTCACGCAAAATGTGCTAACCTAGTGATATGTGCAGAGTGGTAGGCTCTTATTACGACGGGAATTAGTGTGTGTCGTTTCCTCGCGATAACTTTAGGGTGTGTCGTTTTCTCGCGATAACTTATACAAGGTGGGTTACAAAGTAAACAGAACTTAAAAAAAAAGCAGAACAAGTGTTTTTTTTTTGGCAAAATCAATTTATTTTATTCAAAGTAGTCTCCTACTGCGTCAATACAGCTTTTTGCTTCCCTTTCTTGGGCAAATGCATTTTTCCGAAGAGGAAGAAGTCGCACGGTGCCATATCAGGTGAATACGGGGCGTGGTTAATGGTTAAAATGTGATTTTTGGTAAATAATCGGTCACAATCTGTGCTTCGAGTGTTGAACTCTGAGCAATTTTTAATCGTCAGTCAATTTGTGCGAAACAAACCGTACAAGAACCTTTCGAAAGCCCAAATGTTCGACACAAAGCGATAAATCGATGTTTTGGAGATGCTCAATTCCATTTCCATTAATTTCAAAGATGATTTTGGCTGATTTTTTACGAATTCAAGCACAATCTCAATGGAATTTCTGGTGATCACGGATTTTGATTGGTCCATATGTTGATCGTAATTTATGTCTTCACGACCACATTGAAAGCGTTGAAACCACTGTGCACTCTACTTCGGGATAGGCAATCATCGTCATAAACTTGTTTCATCAATTGAAACGTTAATGCTGGCTCTTTGTTCGAAGCTCATTTTCGCACCGATAACACAAATATACGGACACTTAAAACACAATAACTGCACTTTCAGTCGATTCTAACGCACCAGTTGACTTATAGATGGTACCACCAGGGGCGGTCCCAGTGGGACTTAAAATTTCCCCCGTTGGGACTTAAAATTTCCAAAGGGAATAGTCACCGTCGCTGAGCTTTAAGCGACCGGGGGGGTTGGCAGGTCGCGGATAGCCGGACGGCCTGTAGTAGCAGGTTAGTTGCGAAATAAGTTGAAACGAATAAGCAATCCCCGACGAGAAGCGGCGGGAGTGGAAGTTGCGGTATAAAAGCCAGCAAGACCGTTGAAACTCATGCGACAGTGAGCCCTTGCATGTTGTGTAATAAAAAAATCCAGGCGCGACGGACCCATAATGGGCGGCTTCCTGGTCAGCGTCTGTTCACCATGTTAGGTGCGGCTGATATTACAACTTGACCGGTACACAGCGTGGCGCACTGGGAGTCCCTGGATATCCTGACAGCGATGTCTCTGCTGGTGGGATGTAAAGGGTGATGTGAGCTTGCTCTGCCGAGGTGTTAGCCGCGTGGTGTATCAGTAAACAGCCACTTCGGTCCCTGGTCAGGGAGTGTGCATTGGGCGCAGGAGTAGTAGCCTGCGTTGCCCCGGCCGAGCGCCGGTCCGTCCGTGTTTTCCGGGACTGGTAAAGCGAAGGACAGGCCTCAGGCAGAGAACGTATAATATAGAGAAGGTTCAATTGCGGACAGGCGTGTGAACTGTCAAGAGCTAACCACATCCTATTAGTGGATTTCACCACTTTTGCCTGAGAAGGAGAAAATTTAACAGTGCTGAGCGAACAGAGCTGAGCATTCAAAGAAAATTATGCTCAGAAATATACATTGCTATTACAGATGTATGTTGCTCTTTTGCTTATATTTCTATACGTTTACATGCAATCATATCAATTGATATGAATATCATTTTGCGAATTTTTGTGAATTCATGCAAAATTGATAACATTATTATTAAATTATGCTATTTTCATGGTAATATTTGTAGTTAATGTCCAAATAAAAGCTACTTTTTAAATATTTCTTATCTTTGATAATATTATATAATTTCGTATGCATGTATACATATAGTATGCTATATACATATAGGAAATATTATCGTAATATCCTAAAAACATAATATATACAATAATAATATACATATGTATGTAAATAACACATCTTATCATTTAAAACTTTCATACGCATCTATCCTGCAGATATGTATGCAAGTACAAATCAATTTCAAATCAAGATATTACCATTTATCAGTAATATAAAAAGCGCGCGCTTCTTTATATTTACGTACACACATATGTTTGTATGACATTCTCACACAAATAATATATGCGTACGCATGTAAAAAAAAAATACAAACAGTCTTCTGGAAAAACAACAATAGTCTCAAAAATCAACATACATACTTACAACGTGAGTACACACGTAAATATGTGCGTATGACATTCCCACACAAACAATGCATACACAACATACATACTTGCATGCGTTCACATGTGGATATGTCACCCGCAAAAATTACAAATATTGTTCTACAAAAACAACAATCATTTGAAATAGCATCAGAAACCAATATGGCAGCCAATTTGCCGACGTCAAAATTTGTAGTAAATTACACAACAACAAAATTTTCATTCATGAACGCAAACGTACTTTCAAAAAGCATATTCGATTCATTCATAAAAGCAAAAGCCATTACATCTCCCCGAGCATGCCTTGCCTACAAGCGTCTTTGGCGACGATTTCAAAAGCTAAAATTCATAAATTGAATATATTTCTGAAATGTATGAGAAGGAAAAAGTGTCAACCCCGCAAAATAAGTATTAAAATATATTATAATAAAATCGACAACATAGATTATTTGTCGATTTTCAATTCAAGAAATATTTCAAAGAAAATATTCAATATTCTTCTGATTCATGTGTACAGTCAATCCCGATTAAGTAGTACTCCGCTTAAATAAAATCAACTCTCTCCCTCATCACTCTTAACAGCCTATATTATATCTTGCTGCATCTCACGGTTTGTTTTTTTGAAATACGTAGAAATTATTGTTTTAAGTACCACTCGTTTAGGTCTCCTCACTCAGTTATGTACCATATTATATTTTTATTTTTAACTAACTACAAATATCTGTATCTTTGAATGTGGCACATAACCGGGATTGACTGTATTTGTGAAGGAATGTAGAAAATATTTCGTTATTCGGAAATGTTTTTACGCAGCTGCGTCGATATGTATGCAAGCTCACGCACAAACATATGTACATATTTACGATGGTTTGTAGGCGGAGCTGTACAACGGCAAGGGAAGCGGTGACAATCGGCCGCCATTCGTTTATTTTTTTTTTATTTGTCGCGTCAGTCCTTCGACACATTGACTTTTTCATAAAACGTAAAGTTCGGCCATTGGTTGTCCGTGACAACGGAGTTTTTGTATGAAACAATGGGTGTGTATATTTACAAACAAAGTTGTGTGTAGACAAAATTACAAACTTGAACGATTCTTTCAATTTTGTTTACGTGAACACAAAACTACATATGTATGTACATACATATGTGAATATGTGAGCATTATGCGAAAGGTTTTTTAAAATCTTTTTACAAGTACACATAATTGTATGCATATGATATGGTCTTTTAAGACCAATTATCAAAACTTCTAATGCCCAAAGCAAATAAATACATACATTTGTACATACGTACATATATAAAAATATAACTTATCAAACCTATATTAATTAAATATTTAAGTAATAATAAAAATATGACTTTATTATACATTTCAACAGATTTAGTGCCATTCATCTTTAAATGGGTCAAATTGCACATACATATTTATGTGCTTTGATATCAAATATATGGAGAATATCTATAAATAATATCCATAGCCGTTTGCGCATTGTAAATATGCGAATCTGTAAGCGTACATTGAAATTAGCATCACTTTTCTCATTTAACACTAAAAATGCTCAATTCTGCTATTTTCGACGCTCCTGTTAAATATTGGTGAAATCCGCTTATAGAAACGAGTACCCCTGATTTTGTGGTGAAATCCACTAATAGAAACGAGTACCCCTCCAAAAAATGAAATGTAGTAGAACAGTGCTGCCCGTGAACCTTCTCTATATTATACATTCTCTGCCTCAGGGAACTGGGGTAGGAGCATGGTCTCCGAGGGTACACCCGTTCCTGTTTATTTCGGCCCGCCCCCCTACACACGAAGCGCTGTAAGAACTTAACATATGGAGAATTATCTGAGAAAAGAAATCCAAAGTAATAGTAGCAGTTTACATGACTGCTTGTCGAGCAACGGCACTCAAAGCCCTGGCAATAGAATCGCAGAATCGTCCAGGAGAACGCCGACCTTTAGTGGTCCTTGCGTCGAAGCTGACCCCTTTAGACGCGCACCAAGATTGATGCGATCACCGAAACAGGGGCTCACGGTGGAAAGGCCTGAAAGAGCGAGATCGTCACCACCAGCGCTGCAAGACAGCACGCCGCGAGAGGAACTTACGCAACCAAAAGGAGATATGATGTCTGAGCTGGAAGATATGATCAATAGGCTAACTGAGGCAATGAAGACGCCTCAACGATCGATCAACAATCAGATACCTGATCTGCTAGCTTCTGTGACGAAGCTCCACGAACGCGCCCAAAGCGAGTATAACAACAACATCATAACAGCCAAACAAAATGTCCTTTTAAGACACGTAGGAGTGGATTCAACACCGAAAAGGCCCCGCGAGGATGAGCAACTAGCGCGCAAGACTCCACCAAAGAAAAAAGCAATACAAGAAGAAATGCAAAAGAGGCCCACTGCTAACAAAAGGAATGAAGAAGATAGGAAGGAAAGAGGATGGAAAAGTAAACGACTGGATTCAAATGAAGCGCAAAACGCCAAACACGAAGAAGAAGGCCGTTTATGTCCCACGTCCGAGACCGGACGCAATTATAATTTCACGCTCTGGAAGCATGACGTACAGCGACATACTCAGGGCTGTTAAGAAGGAGGACGCCCTCAAAGAACTTGGGGAGGACGTGTCGCGCATCAGAAAGACGGCAAAAGGCGAGATACTCCTGGAAATGAAAAAGGCGCAAATGACAAACACGGGCACATACGAAAGGGAGATATGAAAGGTGTTAGGCGACCAGGCACAAATAAGAGCCTTAACCCATGAAGTATCTGTAGAGATCCGCGACCTAGATGAGGTAACAACAAAAGAAGACATCGTGATTGCAATCCAGACACAATTTAATGAGCTAAGCTCCTTCAGAGAAAGCTCAATTAAAAGTATGAGACAGGTACGCAGACGGCGATGATCAGCATTCCAGCATCGGACGCAAGGAAATTAACTGATGCACGCAAAATCAAAATAGGATGAGTAATATGCAGAATAAGGGAGAAGCCGAACCTTAGGACGTGTTTCAGATGCCTGGAATATGGGCATCAGGCGAGGGCATGTACCAGCAAGGATGACAGAAGCAAGTGTTGTGCAAAATGTGGTGAAACGGGGCACTTCGCAAAAGAATGCGTCAAAAACCCGTTTTGTGCGTCATGCAAATCAAGCGGAAAAAAGGATACGGATCACCGAATGGGAAGTTGGAAATGTCTCCTCTACCAAGCGGCATGTAAAAAGGCGAAATGAGAGTTGTACAAATCAACTTAAATCATTGCGAAGCGGCCCAAGAGTTACTGAAACAGACAATCTAGGAGAATAAGATAGATGTGGCGATAGTCTGTGAGCAGTATAAAAATATAAGTACTGGTACCTGGATTTCCGATAAAGAAAGCAAAGCTGCCACATGGGCCTGTGGGGAGAACGCATTCCAAGACAAGCCGCTCTTGGGGAAATCATATTATACGCGAGCGAAAATAGGCGGAATCTATTTTTACAGTTGCTACCTCCCTCCGAGTGTACTACAAGGTGTTTATGAACAGATTCTTGATGAATTAGTTCAGGATGCTCTTACTACTATATCAAATGTGATAGCAGGCGACTTTAACGTGTGGGCAATCGAATGGGGTAGTAGCAAGACAAACCGGCGGGGTAATGCTTTGCTCAAAACGTTCGCCGTACTAGATACTGTGCTGCTTAACACGGGAGGCAGAAATACCTTCGAGAAGAATGGCCGCGGATCGATCATAGACATTACGTTCGCCAGCAACTCACTGGCTCGATCTGCACATTGGTAAGTGCGCGACTTCTACATACAAAGCGATCATCTTGCCATTATGCTTGAAATCGGCAAGAAGCCGCGAAACCAAGGCAGTCTAAAAGAGCCACGGAAAAAAGGATGGAAGGTGGAAACGCTAGATGAGAACATTTTCGACCTCATGCTGGATGAAGAAATGGGTAGCTCAACCGACTTAAACCGACAAGCTGAAATGCTGGTAAGTCACATAAGTAAAGCCTGCGACGCGGCCATGTGTAGAAAAAGGCAAAACGCACCCCGAAGGTCTGCATACTGGTGGAACGAAGATATTAGCGCACTAAGAAGCGAATGTCATAGAGCGAGACGCCTCTCCCAAAGAAGCCAGAACAAACGAGACTGCGAGAATATTTTAAAAGAAAGCGGAATGAGCTTAAAAAGGCTATTAATAGAAGTAAGACCTTAAGCTTCAAAGAACTATGCGAGAAGGTAGATGAAAATCCGTGGGGAAACGCCTATAAAATAGTAATGGCAAAGGTCAAGGGCGGTAAAAACCAGGCACCAACCTGTGCTACACTGCTAGAAAAAGTGGTGAAAACGCTCTTCCCATCGCAAGAGCAGCATACGAGCCGAAGAATTCCATCAGTGGTCGAAATTCTGTCAATCGACGAGGAGGAGGTAGTAGAAGTGGTGGAAAGATTCGGCAATACAAAGGCACCAGGACTTGATGGCATCCCAAACAAAGCGCTTAAGATTGCTGTTAAACACAGCAAGAAGGCCTTCGCGGAAATTTTTTCTGGGTGTCTAAACGAAGGCGTTTTCCCAAGAGTATGGAAGAAGCAACGCATGGTTCTCCTCCAGAAACCAAACAAGCCGGCGGGCGAGCCGAGTACGTATAGACCACTTTGTATGATCGACATGATGGCCAAAATATTGGAAAAGTTAAGCTATAAACGTTTGAAACATCACCTAGAAGGAGAGCTGCCTGGCTTGTCTGAAAACCAATTTGGTTTCCGAAGACATCGATCCACCATGGACGCAGTCGGAAAATTGACGGACATCGCGGCCAAGGCCATAGAGGGAACCAGGTGGATGTATGGCAATAAAAAATATTGCGCAGTTGTCACACTTGACGTCAAAAATGCCACATATAATTAGGGCTTTAGAGGCAAGAAACACTCCGGGCTATCTAGTAAGGATAATCAGTAGGTTATCTATATGATAGACTGCTGCTGTACGACACCGATGCCGGCCCAAAAAGCTATGTGGTGACAGGTGGAGTACCGCAGGGCTCCGTATTGGGTCCGTTACTTTGGAATGTGCTATACGACGGGGTGCTACGCCTACCGCTGCCAAAAGAAGCACAAATAATTGGCTATGCGGACGATATTGCTGTGACGACAGTTGCGTAAGAGCTCTCTCAAATTCAAAACTTCTGTAATGCGACCACAGCAAAAATTAAGGACTGGCTCACGGAAACTAAGTTGCAGCTGGCTGGAGAAAAGACGGAAGCGGTGCTTATCACGAGCAGGAAAAAATTAGAAACGGTCACCTTAAATATCGATGGATACAACGTTACAACGCAAAACTCCCTGACATACCTTGGCATTATGATTGACACGAGATTGAACTTCAAAGTACATATTGAAAAAGCCTGTAGCAAGGCAGCTGCTGTTACAGCGGCCCTGTCAAGAATAATGGCTAACACTGGTGGCCCTAGTCAAAGTTCGAGAGCCCTACTAGCTAAAGTAACTCAGTCAACACTGATGTATGCGGCCCCTATATGGGGAAAAGCACTGTGCCAAAAAACAAATGCCAATAAGGCAAAGGAAATAACCAGGCTATGCGCCATCAGAGTGGCCTCTGCATTCAGAACGGTCTCACATGAAGCGGGCAGGTTCATATCTAGTCTTATGCCTCTGGACCTAATGGCCTCAGAGTTACGTAGAGCATACCTAAAATCTAAAGCTATGAATAGACGTCTAACAGCTAAGGAGAGAAAAAAGGAGAGACAGGTTAGCCTTGAAGAGTGGCAAAAACAATGGAACGCGGCAGAAAAAGGAAGATGGACGCACAGACTCATTAAAAACGTATCAGCTTGGATTGAGAGACAACATGGGGAAACAGACTTTTATCTGACGCAATTCTTGACAGGGCATGGCTGTTTCAGGGAATACCTGTACAGATTCGGCCACGACGATGACACAAAATGTTCATTCTGCAGCAGTGCCAACGAAAATGCCCAGCATATATTCTTCTTCTGTTCGAGGTACGTAATGGAGAGAACTACCATTGAAGGAATAATAAACCAAAAGATGACGCCTGACAACATTATAAGCCACATGCTGGAATCAAAGTTGGTATGGGCGAAAATGAAAGAGTGGGCCGCAATAGCGATCCATGAACTCAGGATGAGAGAACGACAGCGAAGAAGCTTGAGACCAGCTGAATAACGACGGAAAGAGTATCTGAAGAGGCATTCTTGCCCAGCTTGGTTCTGCGAAGTAATACCTAACGGTGGTCCCGCAGGGCCAAAGTCCTGTTGACTTTGGAACGCACCTTGTATATGTACGTGCAATTTGACCTATTTAATGCATATAGATTTGATAAGTTGTATATTTAAATAAATATTAATTTATTTGCTTTGGGTATTAGAGGTTTTGATGACATTTTAGAAAACCAAGCCGACGCACAGATTCACATATGCATGTAATTACAAATGTATACGTACATATGTATAAACAGATTTTAAAAAACCATACGCATAATGTTTACATATTCACATATGTATGTCTGTGATTTTGTGCGTACGTAAACAAAATTGAAAGAATCATACGCATAAAGCTTGTAAATTGGTCTACACACTACTTTGTATGTGAATATAAAAGTCAAAAAAGTCAATTTGTCGAACGACTGATACCAGGGATAATGGGATGCCCAACATATGCCAGTGTGAGAACGCCTCAAAATAAGCGATTTTTATAACATTTTCCATTGTGGCCAGATCGAACAAAATAAGTATTTTTCGGGATTTAAATTAAAACACCCAACATTTATTACGATTGCAAATTATTATATGTTGGACTTTTAATATATGGCGAAACTACTTTAATCCGTTTTATGATTTTATAGTATATAAAAACAACTGACTTTTGATCTTTCAATACTTAATAAGGTGAATTAAACATGTTAGTTTTCAAATGATAAATATTTTTAATCATTTGTAATTGAAAATTTATTCTACTATGCATAAAATTGCAAAACGCTTCATGAAATACATTTAAATTTTGATTTTCCTGGTTTTACATTTTTCATTAGCGATCTTGAACGGTATAATTTCGATCTGGCCGTTCCAGTCATTCCAATTGCAAAACGTCAAAACCTACCCAATCCACTGAACGGTCAAAGTTCGGTAGGTGAGCGGTTCTCACAGTGATAGGAGAGTTGCGTATCTCTTTATCTCTGACTGACACGACGTCAAAGCGTTAAAACATCGTGTTGTTGGTAGAAAATCCGAGTTGTGCCGAAAAAAATAAATGAACGGGAAGCGGTGACATCCCTTGCTGCTGTAACAACTATGCCTACAAACCAGCGTAAATATGTACATAGGGCAATTCAGAATCTTGTGCATCAGAGTTTGCAAAACTATACAATTCTAAATATTTACCATCAACAATGAAAGTCATTTTTGTTGTTTCTGTGCAACCCTTGCAAATACCATAAATTCACAGCTGAATAAAAACATTGTTTGTAATCACAATTTTCGCCCAAATTGGAAAATATGCCGAAAAAAAGTTTTAGGGAAAAACTAACTGACGCTTTATTTCAGGAAGCTGCTGAAGAAATTATGGACATTTAAGGTAAGAAATAATTTTATGCGGCACATAGCACGAATTAATTTTCTTAATTTTTTATTTACAAAATTTACAAAAATTTGTTCACAATATTTTTATTTTTGACAGCAGCTGATAATTTGCAAACCAGTGTTGCAAATAATACAATGGCGTTTTGCTGTTGCTTATTTGCAAGGGTGTAGCAGATGCATTGCTGTACATTTTGTTAGTGTAAAATCAAAAATATGCTCGCCAATTTGCTATTGCAAATATGCAAGCCCATTTGCACCACATTCTGAATTGCCTTTATATGTTTATGTGGGAGCTTGTACACATATATATCGACGCAGATTTTTGCGAGCCGTGAAAATTGTAAATTATTTTAAATATTTTATTACATATATTTGAATCAACAGGGCCATACATCCTTTAACAAACATATGTGGGATGTCCACAATAATTTTAGATTTATTTTGAATAATTTACTGACACAGCTCATCGTTCCATCGAATGCGATATTCGCCGTGGCCAACGCGCAAAGGACCATAAATCTTTCGCAGAACCTTTCTCTCGAAAACTCGCAACGTCAACTCATCGGTTGTTGTCATCGTCCAAGCCTCTGCACCATATAGGAGGACGGGAATTATGAGAGACTTATAGAGTTTGGTTTTTGTTTGTCGAGAGAGGACTTTGCTTCTCAATTGCCTACTTAGTCCGAAGTAGCACCTGTTGGCAAGAGTTATCCTGCGTTGGATTTCTAGGCTGACATTGTTGGTGGTGTTTACGCTGGTTCCAAGATAGACGAAATTATCTACAACTTCAAAGTTATGACTGTCAACAGTGACGTGAGTGCCAAGTCGCGAGTGCGACGACTGTTTGTTTGATGACAGGAGATATTTCGTCTTGCCCTCGTTCACTGCCAGACCCATTTCTTTTGCTTCCTTGTCCAGTCTGGAGAAAGCAGAACTAACGGCGCGGGTATTGAGGCCGATGATATCAATATCATCGGCATACGCCAGCAGTTGTACACTCTTATAAAAGATAGTACCCTCTCTGTTAAGTTCTGCAGCTCGAACTATTTTCTCCAGAAGCAGGTTGAAAAAGTCGCACGATAGGGAATCGCCTTGTCTGAAACCTCGTTTGGTATCGAACGGCTCGGAGAGGTCCTTCCCGATTCTGACGGAGCTTTTTGTGTTGCTCAACGTCAGTTTACACAGCCGTATTAGTTTTGCGGGGATACCAAATTCAGACATCGCGGCATAAAGGCAGCTCCTTTTCGTGCTGTCGAAAGCAGCTTTCAAATCGACGAAGAGGTGGTGTGTGTCGATTCTCCTCGCATTCGATGGAACGATGAGCTGTACGAGATATACGACGACATTGACATAGTTCAGCGAATTAAAAGACAGCGGCTACGCTGGCTAGGTCATGTTGTCCGGATGGATGAAAACACTCCAGCTCTGAAAGTATTCGACGCAGTACCCGCCGCGGGAAGCAGAGGAAGAGGAAGACCTCCACTCCGTTGGAAGGACCAAGTAGAGAAGGACCTGGCCTCGCTTGGAATATCCAATTGGCGCCACGTAGCGAAGAGAAGAAACGACTGGCGCGCTGTTGTTGAC
>CM050325.1:73748783-73855885 GCA_027475135.1 Bactrocera correcta
TCAAAATTGTATTATTTAAAATTTTAAAAATTTATTTTAATCAAAAATGTAATAAAAAAAACGAATAAAAAATAATCAAAAATATTTTAACAGAAATTTTGAAACAAGTATTTATTGTAATAAGTGTAATAAAATTTATTTTAATTAAAAATTAATAAAAACGAATAAAAAATAATCAAAAATATTTTGACAGAAATTTTGAAACAAGTATTTATTTCAAAAAATATATCAAAATAATTAAAAACAAAATTTCTAATCAAATTTCTAAACATTTATGTTACACTTAGCAAATATGCTTAACAAAATTTAATTAAAAAAAAAAAAACAAAAACACTAAAATCATATTTTTTTAATTTTATTTAATTTTTTAACTTTTTTTAAGTATATATATTTTTTTTAATTAATATAGTATTTTGTGCTAATAATTGCCAAAATGCTTAAGGTGAGGCTTAAATAATAAAAAAAAGAGCAAAAAATAAATTCAAAATAGTAAAAAACAAAATTTAAAAAATAAACAAAAATATGGAAATATTCAAAATTATGTCATTAGAAAACTTTAAAACCTTATTTTAATGAAAAAGAAAATTCCAAAATTAATAGAAAAATATTCAAAAATATATTAGCAAAACTTTTGAAAAAAATATTTATTAAAAAAAAAATTACTAAATCAAAAAAAATTAAAATAAAAAATAATAATTTTTCTTATATATAAACACATTTTTTTGATAAAACTTAAAAACACAAAAAAAATATTTTTTAATTCCATTAAATTTTTTAAATTTTTTAAAATTTTTTTTTGATAATTTAATATTTTTATAATAAACCCAAATAAATGAAGAAATTAGTTTTTAACAACTAAAAAAAGTAAGGCAACATGTATAACATTTATACAAATATTGGGTTTTTTTTTTATCAAAAAGACTTTTCGTATTTCTAATCAAACTTCAACTTATTTTTTTTTATATTTATAATGAACTTTAATTATCCAAATATGTACCATTTTGGTCGACCAATTTTTACCATTTTTCCGCTAGAGACCTTATTCCATCCGTGCAAAACTTTTCTGGTTTCTCGGCCAAAAACTGTGACAAGTAATTTTCACAGACCTCTCTTGAAGCCAACTTTACGCCAGTAAGGGAGTTCTGCATTGACCGAAACAAATGGTAGTCCGATGGTGCAAGCTCAGGGTTATATGGTGTATGCATCAAAACTCACCAGCCAAGCTCTCCCAGTTTTAGCGAAGTCATCAAAGATATGTGTAGTCTAGCGTTGTCCTGATGGTAGATGGCAGTTCTGTTGATCAGTTTTGGCCTTTTTTTTTGATTGCTTACTTCAATCTCATCAGTTTTTGACAGTAAAATGTAGAATCAATATCTTTCAACCAGGCTGGAGCAGCTCATAGTGCATGATTCCTTTCCAAGCCCACCAAATACTCAGCATAACCTTTCAGGCGACAATCCTGACTTTGCGACCATTTGTTGAGCTTAACCACTCTTAGACCGTGATCTTTTTCGCACACTATTGTCGTATTTGATCCACTTTTCGTCTCCTGTTACCTTTCACTTCAGAAATGGTTCGATTTCATTTCGTTTCAGCAAGAATCGCGGATATTAATTCGGTTCATTAAATTTTTCACAGACAATTCATGTGTTATCCAAACATCGAGCTTCTTTTTGTAGCCAGCCTTTTTTAAATGGTTCAAAACCGTTTGATGATAAATGTTAAGTTCCTTACGATGTTATGGCTGCTTATGTGACGATTCTGGTAAATCTCTTCCATAATTTCTTTGACTTTTTCAACGAAGTTCGACCAGAGCGAGGTGCATCGAAGTTTCCAGAACGGAAGCGAGCGAACTGATACAGCATCGTCTCCATAAACTTCACAAATGTGTGTCATTTGTGAAGTTCATTTCCTTTTTTATATTAAAATTTCAAAATATAGCGAATTTCTTCATTATTTTCACTCATTTTTGAAGAGCTGTAACTTTTTTCCAACTTCCCTGAATTAAATTTTTTTTTTTGGTTAAATGAAACTTGAAATCTCACCTTATGAAAAGTGATGTTACGTTTGTTTGCTCATATATTGAAGTAAATCTACAAATCAAGTCGCATAAACGATTGTTTATAATTCTTGAATATCAAAAACTGATTTATTGACCTCATAATGAATCTAATTGAAATGCATACTTGTGCCACAAGTGAAAGCAAATTTCAATATTATAAATGTAGAAAGCTTTATGACGCTATCTTTCAATTTTCGATTTTGATCAGCGCTCCACATTTGACTCATTAACCACATTTCTTACTTGTTTTTTTTTTTTGTTTTAATTCTTGATTCTATTGACAAAATTCTTAAAAAGTTCAATATACACATTATAATATTTAAAACACAACAACAAAAAAATGAAATAAATTGTCATTTGTTTATAAGGGAACCACAAGCAATTCTTCTTCTGTACATACATACTATATGTACATATGCATGAGTGCGTGCCTGCGTACATATGTGTTTATTTAGAGTGACTTCGCGGCAATTAAAAGACATTGACTCGGGCGAACAAGTTTTCAAGTAAAGTTCACGTTGCCTTTTGAAACGCAATTAAGTGACATTTTAGATAAAATTTTTAGCTGTTTATTAACTTTGTATTTGTGTTTTTTTGTTTGCACAATTCTGACTTGTATATCAACTATGTCAAGTGTATATGAGTGATTTTTAATTAAAACGTATTCAGGGTTAAGGTACGGAGCGCGGCGAAAATATTTGCATAGAAATAAAATGCTTGGAAGAATCATTTGTAGAGTGAAAATATAAGTGCGTAGAAAGCGTTTATAAAGCAGAAAAATTAAATATTTATTATAATTATTTTATGCAGAATACTTTTTTTCAAGATATTTTCCTACGAAATTTTTGGCAACAATTTTATTTTGTAATATTTGTGTAAATAAATTTGATTTATGCCAAGCAAGAAATAGACAGTATTTTAAAATTTGTATTATTTTTTTTTGTTGCCACCTATCAATAATCCCAAATGTAATTATTTGAAAATTTTTGTTCACATTTAAATTTTACATTATTGAATACAAAGTAGAAAATATTTTAATATTTTTATAAGTTTTTATTGTGTATGGTTGCCACCTATCACCAGCACCGACTGAAATTAGTTGACAAATGTTGATATAAGTATAAATTTTACACTACTGAATACGAAGTTGAAAATATAGTAATATTTAAAAATTTTTTTTTTGTATGTGGTTGCCACCTATCAATAAGCCTCACCGATTTTTAATTGCAAATTTTTCGTATTATATAAAATTTACATAAGCGAAGAAGAAATAGAAAAATTTTGCAATTTTAATAACTTTTTTTTGAATATGGTTGCCACCTATCAATAACCACAACTGTAATCAACTGAAAAATTTTGTTATCATTTAGATTTTACACTAATAAAAACGAAGTAGAAAATATTTTATTATTTTTTAATTTTTTTTTTGTATATGGTTGCCACCTATTAATAATCCCAATTGTAATTTATTAAAAAAATTTGTTATCATTTAGATTTTACACTAATGAATACGAAGTAGAAAATATGTTGCTTTTTTATAACAATTTTTTTTTTGAATATGGTTGCCACCTATCAATAACGTGTATTTTTGCGCATATGATTTTTATATATGTAAGTATGTATTTATATATTTGTACATAGTATGCAGAAATGTGCGGCAGTTTTTTTTAACAAAGAATAAACTATTTTGTTAAAATTCAAGCTTACCATACTTTATTTATGCAAATGTTCATATTTTTATTGAAGAGTTGCCATTTATAATTATTAATAGCACTTGAAAAACTCAGTTCGTCACTTGTTCTATACATAGAAGTGCAAAGAATTAAATATTTTAAAGCTTTTTATACGTTTTCTTTATAGGGTTGCCAATTATTTAATATATATTAAATTAAAAATTTTAATATTTAACACCTATAATAAAATGGTAGCAGCAAAATTTATATAAACAAATCCTTTAGGAAAATAGATATCGATTTTTTTTCTCACAGAGTTGCCATATTTTAGTATGCGGAAGGACTTAAAAAACCATTATTGTAAACAAATTAAAGGTAATAGTCAGTAAAGTGTTAACAATTAATTAGTAAATTAGCGCAATTAAAGTTTTTCTGTACAAAACTCGTTAGTATGTATGTAAGCAGCGACTATTTACAACAAATATGCACAGGCGGGTACAAAGAAGCGCTGTTAGTTGTAAACTAATGACAACAACCAAAGGGCATGCCGCAAAAATCACCGCAAACTAAACAACCGCAAGTGTAAATATGTTAAATACATATATACAAACATACATACATATGTATGTACATACATACATTGGGTACTTAACAAAGCAGTGCAAATATTTTCAATGTCAAGCCAACAAAGTGTCAGCAATAATAAGTACAATGTGACAACCAGCAAATACTGAATGTCAAAAAATGCAACAAAAAGCAAATCAAATCAAATATACCTGAACTGTAAAACAAAGAAAAAACGCAAAAAGGCAAAAACAAAAAGTAAAGTTAGTTAAAAAAACAACGACAAATTGGCTCGCGAAATGCATTGTAATTGTCAATTTCTGCTGAGTAGATACTTAATGCAATTAGAAGTTGTTATTGTCAGCGCTGCTCCTCACCCTTTTTTGTTTTTTTTTTTTCTTACAACAATAACAAAACGTTTTGTAATGCCGTGTGTATGTAGTTTGTACTGTCGCTCGCCCAAGCGTAATGCGCATTGCTGCTAAACAAATGTCACGTGACATTAGACGGGTGCATGCTGACACACACACATACATACATGCACACATGCAAAGCTTCTTTGTGTGCATACAGCTTTTCTTCGCTAAACGCTCGTTCCTAATGCCAATGCGGCTTCCTTGTCGAACACAGCAAAATGGCACCAATGGCATTGTTATTGTTGTTTTTGTTTTCGTTATAGTTATTTCCTTTACCACTGCTTCTGGGTGGCTGTGACCCAAGCTGCCGCAAGACTATGCGGACGACTCACATGGCATGCCATGTTCTCGTTACGTTAAGTGCCAATTTTGTTTTTTTTCTAAATGCGCTGACACACTGGCATTTATTCAAAAGCGAACAGAAGCAACAACAACAACAAAAACGTTGAAATGGCAAAGGAATTACCAAATCGAACAAACAATGAGTGGCACACAAGGAAGGAGTTCGTATACAAACATACCGACATGCATATGTCCCACTGAGGCGAAAATGGCACACATATCGATTGAAATGCAAATATTTGAAAAGATACAATCGGCGCTGTCTACTTAAATACAATTAAATGCTTCACTTCCCTTTACAAGTAGTATGCACCAAAAATAGATAGAGAATTACATATGCTTTCAAAGAATTTGTATATGCGATATGTACATATATGTACATATGTATATGCTCATTTAACTAAAATTTAAACTTGTTCGAAGAAATTTCGGCGGAAGTACTTTCGAAAATGTTACGAATATCGATTTTCTACTTGAAACCACTTACGAAATCTAGGTTACGTATTCGATTGCGAAAGAAAAAATTTCGAACTTAACTTCGAAAAACTTAATATATAAATTCGAACATTTTTGAAGAGAAATAAACAGTTCTAAACTCTCTAGAAGCCAAAATAGGCATTGAATTACATATCTTACGAAGCACAAATTAAAGCTTTTTCGAAGTAATTATAGGCGAAACGCTTTCGAAAAAGTTGCAAATATAAAATTTTTACGAGAAACAGCTTACGAAACCGAAAAGAACAAAAATTTAATAACTTATTTCGAAAGGAAAATTTTCGAACTAAATCTTCGAAAAAATTCAAATTGCTTTCGAACAATTTTGATGGAAGTAAACAATAACTAATATATACTTTAGAACAAATTTTCGAAATTAGTAGTACAAAATAAGTTGAACATAAATAACCATAATAATCGCAAAAATTTTCTCCAAGTTCAAATGAATATTCCGCATAGTTCAATAAAAAAAGTAGACATTCTATATCGTATTGAGTTTCGAAATACATACTAAACATTACGAAAATTTGAATATTTTCGAAAATAAAATTTTCGAACTTGATTTTCGAAAAAATTCGGAGTTAATATTTTAGAGAAAACAATGAAATATTTAAAATATAATATGAGCATAACAAAAATTACCGAAAAAATTTCGTTCGTTTTTCAAACCGAATGGTCGATGGACTTCAAGGAAAAATATGAAACAGTTTGTTAAGGCTAAAAGCGGCATTTCTAAACACATAATACTAAATAAATTTAACATAAATAACATTATTCAATATTTTACCATCGATTTCGAAATAAAAGATTTCGTAATGAAATTTCGAACATTTTTAGAACTTTCTTTATTTGAGAATTATATACTAAAAGCTAATACTCTAACAAAAATTTCGATTTTTAAAAGCCTTGAACAAAATTAATTAATTACGAAATTTCGGAACTTCGAAAAGTACGTAACACTTCCACTACAAAAATTAATTATGTAACAATTTTCACAAACAAAGAAGTGCGAGATTTCCGAAATCATTATTAAAGTAGACAGCGTACGACTTGTGACATATTCGAATATGTTTAACATTTTTCTTTCGAAGCATTTCGAACATTTTTCTTAATGTATAATATAATGTGCTAAATTTCAACGTCGCCTTAAAGTGACTATGACCTAACAACCTGACAATGATTTCCATTACTTTGAGTGCCAAATTTTATTTCTATGCGCGCTGTTGACCCAAGTCACTGCACATAGTATTTATATTGTTGGCAGCTCAGCTCTTATGACATACTATTTTTTTTCTTCTATTATGCTACGTAATACTCGTTTAAGCGCCAATTTTTACAAAATACTACATTGACATACTGGCACTTAGTCAAAAATGAGGAAGTAAGAAGAAAATAAGTGTTATTTTACGAGTTTTTTAAGAGTTGGCGAGTTGAACAAACATGATTTTTTATTTTAAATATTAAAATGAAAACTTATTTCCACTTAAAATCGAAATAAAACTGCAATTTATACCAAAAATTCACACATAAAAATGTGAGATTTTTTTAAAGTCAGTAGCTTTATGTTTATGATCATTGAACTAAAATTAAACTTTTTCGAAGTAATTTCGACCGATATCGTTAGGAAAAGCTACGAATTTCAATTTTTTTACGAGAAACATCCTGAGGAGTCGATTAGAACACAAGTTGAGTCAAATGATTTCGAAAAAAAAATTTCGAACTAGATCTTCGAAAAACTTGAGAAATAATTTCGACCTTTTTTTGAAAAAAGAGCAGTTTCCAACTCTCTAAATCCAAAAAAATGGACAGATAATTACATATCTTACAAGGCATATCTGTACATATGGTCACATAACAAAAATTAAAGCTTTTTCGAAGTAATTTCGGCCGATATCGTTACGGAAAAGTTACGAATTTCGATTTTTTTTATGAGAAAAAGCTTGAAGAATCGATTGGAACACAAGTTGAGGTAATTGATTTCGAATAACAAATTTTTCGAACATGAACTTCGAAAAAGTTAAAAATTAATTTCGAACTCTTTTAAAAAAAAGAACAGTTCCCAACTCTCTAGAACTCAAAAATAGACATATTTTACAAAGCATATCTGTATATATGTACACAAAGTCAATTAACTAAAATTAAAGCTATTTCGAAGTCATTTCGGCCGATATGGTTACGGAAAAGTTTGATTTTTTACAAGAAACAGGTTAAAAAATCGATTAGAGCATAAGTTGAGGCAATTGATTTCGAATAAAATTTTTTTCGAACATGAAATTCGAAAAACTTGAAAGTTAATTTCGAACTTTTTTAAAAAAAGAACAGTTCTCAATTCTCTAGAACCCAAAAATAGTCAGGTAACTACATATCTTGTAAAGCATATCTGTATATATGGTCACTTAACTAAAATTAAAGTTTTTTCGAAGTAATTTTATACGAAACGGTAATTAAAAATAATTTTTAATTTCAAAATAAAATAATGAAATGCGAAATAATTACAAAAGTAACAAAAACAACAAATAAATTAAGATTTATGTATAATTAATTATGACAACTGTAATTAAAGTCATCATTTTTCGTTTATTGACTTCGAATAGTCAATATTATTTATTGTCACACATATTTCGCTATTTGTAAATACAATTCTAAGGCTTTGTGAGACCGCATGAAATTAAATCTAAATGAAATCCCAATGCAAAAGTTATTAGAATAGCAAAAGCTCAATGCCTTTCAGAAAAATCGCTTACACAGAAAGTTATGTAATAGCAATTCAGTCACTTTGTTGTTTGCGACGAGTTTTGCAAATTCGATTTTCTCATACTTAAACCGCATTACCGCAAATGCCTTGCCGTAAAAGTTATGTCAAACACTTAATTTCTCGATACATTTGCTATGATTTCACTTTCGCTGCAGAATTTTGTTGAACAACGACCAAGCGACAGCAAATCCTTGTAAAATGTAATCAAATACTTGCTGTGAATCACATTTGTCCGTTTGTGTGCGAGTGTGTGTGTGGATCACATATCACATTTCCACTCACACTACTGCAATGACATAAAGAGAATTTATAAAAAATCTAAGGCTGAAAAATTCCATAATATTTTATTTCAGTCAAACGCACACATAAATTGACACACGATGTAAATGCTTGCGTATGTGTGCGTGTGTGCATAAATAACTGTGCCTTGCTCCATTTAGATTTGCTGTCGCCGATATGTTGCGCGTACATGATTACAAGGCGTCTAAGTAAAAATTTATGTACACACTTGTATACAAGTGTATACATGTGTACATGTATGTATGTATATGCGCCTGTGTATGTGTGTATGGCTGTTATATATGTGTAAGTGCACACATATGTACTGCTGTAATGTAATATTTTAACAAGGATTGGTAGTCATGTCAACAGACACACTTTGACTCCAGTCACTGCGTGTGCCCCCGATTGTTGTTATTGTTGTTTTACACATATACGAGTATCTCTGCTGCCTCGTTCTTAACTCGCGTTATTGTTGACTTGATTTTATTTAAAGTAAATACTACAACAATTTTCGTCGCCAAATCGATTCAATGGCGTGGAAAGAAAATTTTCAGCGTCAAATGGGTATGTGTGGCGGGCGGGGAGGCAGTGTTGAGGCGTTTAACCCCTGCCACTCGAACGCTGTCACCACAATGTCTATGGCTGCTTTGGAGCGCGACGGTCCACTTAAGTGTTGGTAACGCATATGTATGTATATGATGTGTGTACATGTATGTATGTATATGTATTTCTATATATTTATCTCCGTCTACATTTGTAGTCATGTACTTTGTGCCTGATTATGCCTAAGCGTATGTGTCATTTATTTCTGGCAACTTTTTGCTTAACCAAAGCCTTAATTTCATTACAATGAGCGTGCGGGGATTACTCAGGCGGCGCACATATAAAAGTTTTGCGTCAATCCTAAATTCGCCAAATGTGTTTTTCTGACTAAATTGGCTGCATTGCTGTGGAAAGTCTTTATGACCCAAGAAATGATAAATTTCCGTTCAGTTTTGTGGGCGAAATAAGGAATTTGCATAATCTGGCTTACGGGAATATTTTGTTTGATTAGAACTCGGAGATAACGGCACTTTCAAAAATGCAAATGTGAATGTATGTGTGTATATGGTTAAATATTGCGGAGCATTTTTAAAGATCCCTTCGGCATGATTTTTATTTCCATAAGGATAATGAGTTTTAGTTTCATTTTGGTGCAAATCATATGACATAAATCACTGTAGAAGTTTGCATTTTCTTTTTTTTTTTTAATATGAAACTACTATATATGCAATTAGTGGAAGGTCTTAAAAAATATTGTATGTCAAGAAATTCATATGGAAACAGTGAAAGCTCTAAAAAAATATTTTTTTTCAATATTATTTTCTTTAATATGAAATACTTCACATACAAGCTCTGAACTGATGAAAGCTCTCAAAAATTTTTTTTCTCAAAAAATTCATATGGAAACAGTGAAAGCTCTAAAAAAATATTTTTTGTCAATATAATTTTTTTCTGAAAATGAACCTACTTCATAGAACAATTAATGAAAGCTCTGAGTTGATGAAAGTTCTTAAAAATATTTTTTGTCAAAAAATTCATATAGAAATAATGAAAGCTCTCAAAAAATATTTTTTGTCAAAAATTCATATGGAAACAGTGAAAGCTTTTAAAAAATATTTTTTGTCAATATAATTTTTTTCTGATATGAACCTACTTCATAGACAATTAATGAAAGCTCTGAGTTGATGAAAGTTCTTAAAAAATATATTTTTTGTCAAGAAATTCATATAGAAGTAATGAAAGCTTTTCAAATATATTTTGTTAATTCATGTGGAAACAGTGAAAGCTCTTTACAATATTTTTTTCAATATTATATTTTTAATATGAAACTTTTTTACATACAATTAGTGAAAGCTCTGAGCTGATGAAAGCTGTCAAAGATTTTTTTGTCAAAGAATTCATATAGAAGCAGTGAAAGTTTTTAAAAAATATTTTTTGTCAATACAATTTTTTCTTTTCTAATATGAAACTACTTTATATGCAATTAGTGAAAGCTCTGTGTTGATGAAAGCTCTCAAAAAATATTTTTTGTTCAAAAAAATTTTTAAATATAGGAAAAACATTGGAAAAGCCTCTTATACAATATTTTTTTTTTATTATTTTTAAATAAAAATTTCGCAAAATAGTGAAAGCCCCTGATGATGACGCTTTGAAAGCTATAATCTTTTTAAAGAATTCATAAAAACAGTAAAGTTTTAAAAAATATTTTTTGTTTATACAACTTTTTCTTTTCTAATATGAAACTACTTTATATGCAATTAGTGAAAGCTCTGTGCTGATGAAAGCTTCCAAAAAATATTTTTTGTAAAAAATTTATATAGAAACAGCAAAAACTCTTAAAAAATATTTTTTTTTTATTTTTATATATTTCGGAAAATAGTGAAAGCTCCGATATGCGCTTATGAAAGCTATAAATCTTATTAGATGAGGTAAAAAAGCTAGTCACATTGCCATAAAAACTCATATCAAAATTATATTTTCACAATTTTAATTTTTTCATATTACTTGTAGTAAAGTATTGCCAACTCTAACTTAAAAAAAAATTATACGCATGAAAGCTCAAAATATAGCATTTTACGCTGACAGCTACACATTGAATTTTTTCTATAACTCAACATTTGTATTAAATCTTAAAGGAAAATTTCTAGAATTTATTATAATAAAATTAATTTAAAATAATATTTTTATAAAATGTAAAAAAATATAGAAAAAAAAATTTATAAAATATTATTTATTGAAAATTTTTAAAGTTGAGACTCAAGTACAAGTACTAAAAATCTTTATATCAATCTGGAACAAATAATTGGTGAATAAAAATAAAACAAAAAGAAACCTTTAATTTCCTCAGAGTTATAATTGAGTTCATTTTATCCTCACCGTATGCTTAAAATTCCCTTGACCACCCTGTCTTCAAAAATATTATTTTTTTTTGCGCACTCAGATGTCACCATTAACCTCTCTGACTCATTTTGATGAATTTGTTGTCACGGGAAACCACAAAAAAAAAACCTACAAAAATCGAGAAAATAATGCTATCACATTAAAATGTGGATAATTATAGATTAAACAAATTACTTGGTAATAAAAATACTTAAACTCTCCACAACAAAAGCAAAGGGAAAAAACCTGCGACTAAGGTTACAAAAGTGCGATTATATATCAACTCAATTCTACTTTTTTTGGCTGGCGCGAATTGAGTCAAGAGCATGGCGCACATAAATAAAAATCATAACAATAAATAAAACCGAAAATTTACACCTTCGAAAAATGTCTGACACTGCACTATGAAATATTTGCTAAATAAATTCGAAAAACAACAATACTCGCCGCAGTTGTTGTTGTGCTGTTGCGTTTGCTGCTGCAGCGGACAGTCAAAGCAATGCGACGAAAAGATTTACGACAGCTGCTTAGCATGCTGTCACGGGCATTCGTGCTAACTAAAAGCAACAGCAACAATAGCAAAAACAAATAAAACTGTATTAAAGACGCTGCAGTATTTTTTCGTTGCTGATTTTTCGTTGGCCTTAACGCGGCGGAAATGTTCAATGAGCGAGGAATTTAAAAGAATATATATTATTTTTTGTATATTTAAATAATTTATGTTTTTAGAAAACAAAAAGTTGGAAGCGAAGTCTTACAAATAATTATAAGATATTCTAAAAAAAAAAATCTCATATAATGAAAGCTCTCAAGCTTATAATTTTCTTATGACATATATTAACCTTTTCTCTCAAAAGTTACAAAAAAATGTACATACATATAATTTGTGAAAGCTTTGAGTTGAGGAAAGCTCTACAAAAAAATAATTTTGTTTTAATGACTCTCAAAAATGTAAAAAACTTCGTATGTGACATCAGTGAAAGCTTTGAGCTAATGAAAGCTTAAAATAAAATATTTTTTTTAATGTCTCTCAAAAATGTGAAAAAAATTCGTATAGAAATGGTGAAAGCTTTGAGCTAATGAAAGCTCAGAATAAAAAAATTATTTTTTTATGTCCCTCAAAAATGTGAAAAATTCGTATAGAAATGGTGAAAGCTTTGAGCTAATGAAAGCTCTAAAAAAAATAAAAAGAAAAGCTCTAAACTAATTAAAGTTTCTTAAACTACACAAGTACGGTGTTTTAAAGTATAAATTCAATTTTCCTAACAAATTAAAAAAAAAAAAATGTTGAAAGCTCAGAAGAATTCTATTTTGTTTTATAGTATACATTAACATTTTCTCTGAATACTCGCAAAAAGTTCAATATAATAAAAGTAGTAAAAGCACTGAGCTAATGCATGCTCTCAAAAATATTTGTTTTTTTTTTATAATGTCACTCAAAAATTTCAAAGTATTCATATAGATGCAGTGAAAGCTCTAAGCTAATCAAAGCTCTTAAAAATATTTTTTTATTATATTTTGCTTTATATGTAGCATAAATTACACTTTTGTTCAAAAATTTGCAAAAAAAAAAATAGGAAACGGTACAAACATGAAAGCTCTGAAGCTCAAAAATCTCAAAAAGTTTAATAAACAAAACGTGAAACCATCGAACTAATGAATGCACTTAAAAATTTTAAATATTTTTACAATTTCACTCATAAATGTCAAAAAATTGATACTGAAGCAGGAGAAAGCTCCAAAAACTTTCACTTTTCATTCAAAAATTTGCAAAAAGTAGCAAATATACAAAGATGAAAGCTCTGAAAACAATCTGTTTCGTTTTCTAGTATAAATTAACATATTCTCTCAAAGTTTGCAAAAAAATGCATATACAATTTGTGAAAGCTCTAAGCTGATGAAAGCTCTCAAAAAATATTTATTGTCAAAAAATGTATGTGGAAACAGTGAAAGCACTAAAAAATATTTTTTTATTGCAAGCAATAACATTTTCGCTCCAAAATTGTAAAAGAAAACTTTAATAAACAAAAGTGAAAGCTTTGAGCAAATGAAAGCTTTTGTAATTAACGGGTGATTTTTTTGAGGTTAGGATTTTCATGCAGTAGTATTTGACAGATCACGTGGGATGTCAGACATGGTGTCAAAGAGAAAGATGCTCAGTATGCTTTGACATTTCATCATGAATAGACTTACTAACGAGCAACGCTTGCAAATCATTGAATTTTATTACCAAAATCAGTGTTCGGTTCGAAATGTGTTTCGCGTCCGTGTCCGATGAGCGATGAGGCTCATTTCTGGTTGAATGGCTACGTAAATAAGCAAAATTGCCGCATTTGGGGTGAAGAGCAACCAGAAGCCGTTCAAGAACTGCCCATGCATCCCGAAAAATGCACTGTTTGGTGTGGTTTGTACGCTGGTGGAATCATTGGACCGTATTTTTTCAAAGATGCTGTTGGACGCAACGTTACGGTGAATGGCGATCGCTATCGTTCGATGCTAACAAACTTTTTGTTGCCAAAAATGGAAGAACTGAACTTGGTTGACATGTGGTTTCAACAAGATGGCGCTACATGCCACACAGCTCGCGATTCTATGGCCATTTTGAGGGAAAACTTCGGACAACAATTCATCTCAAGAAATGGACCCGTAAGTTGGCCACCAAGATCATGCGATTTAACGCCTTTAGACTATTTTTTGTGGGGCTACGTCAAGTCTAAAGTCTACAGAAATAAGCCAGCAACTATTCCAGCTTTGGAAGACAACATTTCCGAAGAAATTCGGGCTATTCCGGCCGAAATGCTCGAAAAAGTTGCCCAAAATTGGACTTTCCGAATGGACCACCTAAGACGCAGCCGCGGTCAACATTTAAATGAAATTATCTTCAAAAAGTAAATGTCATGAACCAATCTAACGTTTCAAATAAAGAACCGATGAGATTTTGCAAATTTTATGCGTTTTTTTTTTAAAAAAGTTATCAAGCTCTTAAAAAATCACCCGTTAGAATTTTTGTATGATATAAATAAACATTTTTTCTCAAAAATTAAAAAAAAAAAACAGTGAAAGCTCTCAACATAAATAATTATTTTACATATTTTTTTAATTGCAGGTAGTCGACACAATTCTCCAAAATAACTTAAAAGGAAGCCAGTAAAGAAAAGAAAGCACTACTCAGCTACACAAACAACGACAAAGCTCCCGGAATACTTCGATGAGTTACACAGCAATAGCAAGAACAAGAAAAAAATAAACCAAAATTTTCAAAAACCAACATAGATTAGTAACAACAACTACCAAAGGATACGACAACAAAAAAACAATATAGACAAAGAATTCTCAACCAGTTAATAAGTGAACTAAAGAAAGCAAGCTTAATATTTAATACAACAACAACTACATAACATACAACAACAACAATAAGAATGCGCTTAAAACTTTAAAACCCACAGACGACAACCAAAAACATAAATAAAGACACACACCTACAGACCGACAGACAGACGGCCGCAGACAAAAGTCAAGTCATTTCGGAATACGAAATTACAAATTTATAAGAAATTACCAAAACAAAAGCAAATAGCAACAACAACCATTAAATAGTTTGAAAAACGTGCAGCCGCAAAACGCGAGCGATTAAATTTGCATTAACAGCACGCAGCAACAACAACAACAACAACAGTAGCAGTAGCAGCAACCACAAGCCACAAAAAATAAGCAAATAGTCTCAGCTTACGAACAAAGGGCGGAGGCAAAGGCGCAGCCAAATAATTGAAATAAACCTGCGACCCACAGCAACAACAACAACAACAATAGCAGTGGCAGTAGCTGCAACAACACGTTCGTTATAATTAAATTATCACGACGCGACAGTATTCGACAACAAAGGCAACAACAAATCAATATATTAACATTGCTATAAAAACGGCAACAACAGCAATAACAAACAGCGCAATTCCAAAACGGTGACAGCGCCATCTACTTGCATACAGACGTACATAGATACCAGTAACCAAATTAACAAATATAATAAAATAAAGTGCGTCTGCACCGACGGCGATTACGATTGATACATACTTACATAGAATAAATCACAAGCAGTCGCGGCAACAATAACAACAGCAATAAGCAGTACAACAACAGCAACAAAATGCATATAGAAATTCAGGTGGCGTTAAATTTCGTGATTTCGTATCTTTACAACAAACTGCCAAGGCGACGTGTGAACATTTTCGGCGAGGAGCTCGAGAAGGCGTTGAAGGATAAGTTCCAAGGCCACTGGTATCCGGAGAAACCCTTCAAGGTGAGTATTAGTTCATTTTTCATTAATTCTCAGCAAGAAAAATCTTGGAAAGATAAATTATAAACTTTAAAACGCTTGACTTCTGCTAGAAGAGTAGAACGTCTTCTCATTGCCCTAAAAACAGTTACTGTCTAAAACGTTTGTCCAAGGAAGTTAGAAATATAGCTTACGACAGTTTTCTCTCATTACTTTATTTGATTTGCCTTTGACAGCAAAATATATTGGTTTGTGACGTCATAAAGTTTTTACAGTTACTTTGAAAGTTTGACAGTTTGAGTTATTTATGACTTAGGCCTTCACTATGCTCTATCATTGTTGGAACCTGTCTTAAAGTAGTAATGTTCCCACTGGACTACGATCTCAGTTTCCAACCAATATTCAAAAGAGTTCTCACAAGTTTCGCGAGAATTTTCGTCATTAAAAATCTTGTCTTATCTTCGGATAATGCCTGAGCATAGTTTACAGCTTGCAGTTCCTCTATTGGTCGGGTAACATCGAGTAAAACCTTAGCAATTGAGAATCTGCTCTATCATTGTTCAAGCCTGCCTTAATGTAGTCATGTTCTCATTGGACTAAGACCCAACAAATACTCAAAGGGCTCTCAAAATTTAGAAAGGCTTTCGTCATTAAAAATCTTCTTTGCCTCCGCCTAGTGGCTGAAGACAGTTTACAACTTGCAGTTCCTCTTTGGTCGGGTAACATCAAGCCAGAAACCTCGAATGAAGGAGAAGCTCAGTTAAATATTAGCAAAGGTTCAGGTATCAATTAGATATAAACACATTTTATCCATATTCCTACAGTAACTGTGTATGGACCATACAATTGTCCTCAAAATACCAAACCAACCTACCTAGTGAAAGACTACTAAAATTCCTAAAGACCCAGACAAACTGATTTGGAATGGACTCTAAGAATACTATAAAATTCAGGACATTTGGCTCGAGTTTCACCAATATTTTTTCTTCGATTACAATTTGAACCAAATTTACCGAAACATTTTCCAAACAAACTACTCAGAAGAAGTCAATAATTACTCGGACTGAAAAACAGGTTTAAATCGTTAGATTTGTTAGATTGTATATCTCGAAGCACCGGACGTTAAGTTATGAAAAACTTTTGAAGAACACAATACATTTTTTAGAGTTAAATCTTCCAGTTTTGAGCGATGATAAAGACTACAGAAAATTAGCTAATATTTAATTAACGAACGAACATTTTTCTAAAACCACTTTTTCCTTCCACACTTCAGGGTTCGGCATTCCGTTGCTTGAAAACAGGCGATCCGATCGATTCGGTTTTGGAGCGTGCTGCGCGCGAGAGCGGTGTACCTATTGCTGATATTTTAGAGAATTTGCCTGCCGAGCTGTCAGTTTGGGTAGATCCCGGCGAGGTCTCCTACCGCATTGGCGAAAAGGGTGCTGTGAAGGTAAATACTTAATTTCACTTTTCATATTTTCAATTTAACTAACAGCCGTTCTTTGCCGGCACAGATACTCTACTCGGAAAACAGTGACAATCATGAAGACAACACATCGGCCGATCGTGAGGTCAATAAGACCTTCAATCCCGAAGCGCAATGTTTTCGTCCCATCGATGCGGTCAATACGAGCATGAACAATTTGAGTTTGAGTCCAAAGACTTCACCACATGCTGGCTCATCGCCACATTCGGCCTCCTCCAATTCGCCCACCTACAAAGGTAGTCCCAATCCGGCTGCAGCCGCAAACGGTTCGTTCATGCAGCGCACACAAGCGCCACTAACATTCACAACAGCCACCTTTGCTCAGACCAAATTCGGTAGTACCAAATTGAAAACCAGTTCCAAGCGTACCAATAGGTTAGTACACACATGTCTCTAAAAGAGCGAATTGTTTTTAAAATATTTTTTTTCTCTACTCTCTACCCAGCAGCAGTTCGTACCGCATGTCGCCCACTGAGTTCTCCAACTACATTAAACAACGTGCCATGCAACAACAACAACAGCAACTACATCACGGCGGCCATGGTAATCCGAACCTGGCGCAACCACCGAACCACTTCGGTCCCATCGGACCCGTCTCGCCAGCACGTTCACTCTCACCGAATCCACTCTCACTGGGCTTAGGACAGAATGGCGCCACAGTCGATCCCTTCTACTTCCCCAACATGGCCTCCATGGGCATGTATCCACAATTCAACGGACATCGAAATGTCTTCGACACGCATTTCCATGCCGCCGAGAATAACGCGCTCTACGGCGGCGGCGCTGCCAATCCGGCCAACGGCGCTCATGGCAAATTTAACAACTACCTGGATCCACATGGCTTCTACGGCTTGGGCGGCAATCAGCATTTGCAGCAAGCTGCTGCGGTGGCGGCTGCTCATCAGCAACAGCAACAACAACAACAGCAATCGCAAATGGCACCACCACCCGGCGTTGTGGGCGCACCGTTGTCGGCACAGCAACAGCAACAACAACAACATGTCAATGGCAACAGCAAACTTGTGGTTGAGAAGAACGGCGCAGACAACAACAGCAGCAACAACGGCAATAACAACAGCAATAACGGCATAACTGTGACCGTTTCGAATGCCAGCAGCGCTGCCGAAACAACAAACACCATCGTCACCAACAACGCAGTCAACAGCACTGCCCAACAAACAACAACACCAACAGCCGTCAGTCCGTCACCATTGGCTGCCGCAGCCGCTGCTGCCGTCGCCGCCAGCGCTGCCGCCGCCGCCGCGGCCAATAGCAGCCAACAGCAACAGCAACAACAACAAGACTCAAACAACTCGAAACTGATCGACGGTCTCAACTCGTTCTATTCCAATGCAGCCGGTCCCTACCAGCAACTGTTGGTGGCCAACTAAGGTGTTTGTAATATACATATTTTTTATGGTTCTTTTTCACATTTTTTTACCGTTGGTTAGTAGCAGCGTGCGCGTGGCGTCGCTGCAGTAGGCAAGCACAGAATTATTTTTTTAAAAGCTTATTTTTTTAGTAAAAAGTAAACAAAAAAAAAAAACACTGCAAAAGCAAAAACAAAAACATAAAATATTATAAATATATATGTATGTATATTGTATGTATTACAAAAACAACATACTTGTAGCTAATGTGCAAAACAAAAATAAGGAGAGGGAGCTGTAGCAAGAAGACAGTGCAAAGCGTCAACTTTTTTAAAGCAAAATTATAGCAAATACAAAAACTACAAATACAAGTTTATAAATAGTGAAATTCTGCTAGTGTAACTGTAATTATTACAACAAAATATGCAAATTAGCAAAACAAAACACACATACATAACTACAAATATATGAAGGCAGTGCTGGAAGACAGCATTAGCCAGCGAAAAATTGCATGATAGCTACAACAACAAAAGCAAAAATGCATAAAAATGCAAGAAATAAGAAAATTACTAAACTACAACAACATATAAATATATTATAAATATATAAGCGGCGCTTGGCAGGCAGCGCAGCGCAGGGCAAGAAGTTTTGTAATTATGTATGTAGGCGTGGCACCGACGGACGGACAGGAGAAATGCTGCAGCGCGTTGTTTTTATAAACAATTTAGATATTTATAATGAAATACAACAACAACAATAAAAACAAAAACAACAATAATAAAACCAACAACAAAACCCAAAAATAACAACAACAAAAACCTAAAACAACTATAACAAAAACAAAAAAACAACAACAAACAAAAAATCTAACCTAAAACAACACTATCAGCATAGTATACAAAATTTCTCAAGTCGTTTTTTATTAACTAGTTGTAAACGGACCAAAGCGGAAACGGAAATAGTAACGCAAGCGGTGGTAGTGTGGCTGTAATAGCGCATGCAGCCAAAGCGCAGCTGGCAAATACATATATATACATAGTAAATGATATGATCTAGTTAAAGTCTTATTATTGATAAGTTTTAAAATTAGTCAAAAATGAAAAAGTGAAAATCGTTTTGCTGTTTTTTATACCCACACACACACACACATTTTTCTAATATTCAAATGTTGTATGTATTACATAAGCGTAAAAAAAACATATATACCATATATATGAAGATATGAGAATGTTAAATGTTTTATAATGCTATATATTATTGTATAACTACTTATTACTATTATTATTATTATATTAAATTACATTATTATTATTATGATTATCAACAACATTATTGCTATTATTGTAACTAAAAAAAGAAAAAACAAAACAAAAAAGCGATGAGAAATGAAAGCAAATCTAGTGAAAACAACAGTTATGTAAGCTAAACGAGCGGACTATTGTAGAAACCTTAGCCGAAACTTAAGTAAGCATGCATGTAGCACACACACACACACAGAAGCAAACACGCGCAGCAAGCTGTTGGTGAAGCAGCAGCAAGGAAACAAACGGCATATGCAAGAAAAAGGAGTGGGAGACGGTGGTAAAGCTGCAGACAAGGCTGTAAGACAAAAGCAAGAAGAAGAAGCAACTAACGGTATATGAAAGAAATAGCAGTAGGAGGCAGTAAGACAAAATTACTTGCAAGCAAGGTGTTCCAAAAGCGACTTGCAGTCCGGAGCAACCAATACCAGCTCACTTAAGGTGTAAATATTGCAACAACAACAAAAAACAACAACAAACAACACTTCTTTTCAGCTTTGTGCACGCCAGCAGCGTTTATTTCTTAAAACCAACATCAAAGCTACTCCCCTGTGTCCTCCAGCCTTTGCGCATGCGCGTGTGCGCAACAAGAACGCGTCAACTGTGCAGCGTGCAACGCATACATACATATAAAACACACATAATGTATCTCCAAAAACTACCTATTATTTGTCTAAAATGTTTGTAGATAATTTTTTTAATTTTTTATTTAGTTGAATTTTTTTAGTGCAAAGTGCAAATTAATTGTTTTTGTATAGATTATTATAAATAAAAATAATAAAATACATTTCGTAATGCAAATTAATATGTATAATCATACATATACATATGTATATATAAATATATACTTTTTCATATTTTTCTAATTCAATCAAATTTGTAATTTGTTACTGTGTATGAAAGCGTTTTTTATTGCTCTTACTATTATTATTATGATAAATATTTTAAATATTTTTTTATTACTAAATGTTATTATTATAACACATAACCTACACTTACATGCAAAAAAAAACAAAAATATTAATGCTGAAAAAAAACAAAAACAAATAGCAAATAGGCGTTAATTGCAAAAACAAAAGCAAAAGCAAAATTATTATTACAAAAGCAAGCAAAATACAAAACAAAAACTGCAAAAGCAATGCGCTGTTTACTTTGTACAGAGTTTGTTTGCTGTTACATTGCAACACATACACATACATACAATAATCGTTTTTATTTTTAACATTAATGATTTTTTTATACTTTTTATACAAAACAAAAACCAATGTTTGTAGTGATTATATAAATTCTGAAACTTTTTTATTGAGAATATAATAAAAACTTTTCCACGTTACATAAATTAATGAAAACAACAAAAAATACAAAATGAAGGACTTTTTCATTTCTATAATTTTTTTAATGCGGAAATTGTGAGTGTGCAGGTAATTGAGCGCACAGTGCTCGTTGGTTGGTGCTACAGCAAGTTTAGTGATGTGCTGTTTGTTGCTTTGTTATCGATAAATTTATCGATAGTAGGCCGAGTTTTATTTTAAAAATGTTCAAAAAATTCAGTGAAAGAAAGTTTTTTATCTCTGCAAAATTATACATTTTTTCGAAGATCCTTTTGTTATCGATAAATTTATCGATAGTATACCGACGTTCATTTCAAAATTTTATGAAATAATTGTTATTGATAATTCGATGAAAGTTTTTTTATCGATAAATTTATCGATAATGTACCGCCGTTGATTTCAAAAGCTTCACTGAAATATATTTTAAAATTTAAGTTAATTCTATAAAACATAGCATACTTATTTTTTATACTAACAAAAATTATATATTGTTAATATTATTTCGAAGAGCCCTTTGTTATCGATAAATTTATCGATAGTATACCGACGTTTATTTCAAAAATAAACTTCAGTGAAATATATTTTGAAAGTTAAATTTTAAATACTACACAGTTTATATATTTTTTACACTGAGAAAAATTATATCAAACTTTTTCGAAGATCCCCAACATCACTTAGAACAAATGAACAATATATGTAGACTATAATATGTAGCCCATATGTTTCTAACCTTAACAAAACTATAATTATTTTTAACTTGATAAAATTATAGATTTTTTCGAAGATCCCTTTGTTATCGATAAATTTATCGATAGCATACCGACTCTTCAAAAATTTCTTTCACAAAATTCAGTAAAATATATTTTAAAAGTTAAATTTTAAATGCTATATAGCATATCAATTTTTTTACACTGAAAAAAATTTTGTTAATATTTTTTCGAAAATCCCCAGCGCCATTTAGAACAAACGAACAATATAGACTATAATATATAGAATACTATATATGTTTTCTACCTAAGCAAGAATAGATTTTTTTTTATTTTGACAAAATTACAAATTTTTTCGAAATTCCGAAATTTTGCTTAGAAAACTCCAGTGCAATATTTTAAAAGTTAAGTATTATATACTATATAGCCTACACGTCGCGCCAAAAATAAATATTTTTTTTTTGACAAAATTATACATTTTTTGAAGATAGAAAAATCGAAGATTAAAAACTTCAGTGAAATTTTTAGAAAGTTATGTTTTATATACTATTTAAAGTTATCGCGACAAAAATTTATTTATATGCATTTTTACCACGACAAAATTATTAAAATTTTTTCGAAGATCCCATACTTTTATATGAAATCACTATTTTTTATTATCACTGATTTTTTTGAACTGAGTCTCGTATTGAAAAACTATTATTTTATATACGAGTACGTCTACTGTTTTCCACCTTTTTCTCCTAGGTTTTATAAACCAAAAGTAAATTTGAACAAGTTCAGCACCATCACCAGCTTTCTCAAATTGTATTGGACTATAAACTGTAATATATAATTTCAGTTAAACAGTTATTTTATATTTTTGAAATAACTAAACCCCAAATGTTAGAATAAATCACTTTGTATTTGATTTTTAACAAACAAAATTGATATTTTTAACCCAAACCAATATTTTGGCAACAAGAGAACTTAGCATCACAACTATTTCTTTCAGTGTACTTAAGTTGGTTGCTTAAAAATATGATAAAAACAACTTTCGAGCATTCATTGACATGCATTTCAAATCAAAAACTAAATTGAGAGAGCCGCAACTCTCAAAAAATTCAACAAAACTATTTTCGAAATATAAACAGTTCTTCAATCCACTAATAAATTCAAAAAAAAAAGAATTTTCAAAATATAAAATTCCACAAAATTATAAAAAAAATATATATTTTTTCCATAATTCAGCAAAAAGCGCAAAATCCAGCAAACTATTTTAGAAATTTGTTTCTATGATAAACACTTCGTCAATTCACCATCTATTCTAACCCAAAATTATTCTAAAAATAAAAAATCTACAACAATCATAAAATGTATGTATTTTCAATAGTTCAACATTATTCAATATAATCTTAAAATTATCAAAAAGGTCTACAATAAAAAAGTATATATAAATATATTTTGATTCCTGAAAAACTGTTAAGGTGTTTCAAAATCTTCCAAAAACTTATATAGAGAATTTTCAAGAAGAAGTCGAACAGTTAATATTACACCTCTAAATGTCTTAACGAACGATTTCGTTTTTCAAATATTTTTTGTTAAACTAAAGTAAATATGTTTTCTACTAGCTTGATGTTGTAACTTAACCTCAATTTAAAAATTATAATTATTCAATTGAAATACATACATACTCCAAAATAAATACAAAATTGTTCTAAAGCTTACAAAAAAGCCATTGGCTAAATAAAGTTATTGAATTAAATTTGTTCAAAATAATAATTTTTTCTAAGAAAAAAAATAGAATCAAAAAATTTAAACCAACTACCACCAAAAAAAAACATATGAATTTAAACAAAATGCTGCAAGTTTTGAGTATAGTAATTACAGTAATTGCATTAATAAGTCGTTTTTGAAATAAAATACTTAAATATATTTAACCTGAAAAAAGTGTCCTTTAGAAGCTTTTCACTCATTAAAGAATGAAGCAAGTTCACAGTTTGGAGGAGTGTTACTTTGATTTGATTTTTTTTTTTATTTTGATTTTTCCAAATCAAAATGTAATGAAAAATAGTTTCAAATTCCTCATAGTTTGAAAAAAGTCTAAAAAATATATTTTTTAATATTTCTTTCAGTTCAACATTTTCTAACAAACAGTCAACGTGGAAGCTTTTAGGGTTTGTTCTTAAAACTTTCGCTTGTTTTCAGAAAAAATATTATTATATTTATATTCTCAATAATTCGTTATTGAAAGATGAAAGCTTTGCTGCTTTTAAGTTTCGGAGCTTTTAAGTTTTCACTTAATGAAAACAGTTAAAACACATTTTTTATGATTTCATTTTTTCAGTCTATTATTTTCTAACAAATACTCAGCGTGAAAGCTTTTTAGGTTTGTTCTGAAAGTTTTAACTTGTTTACAGAAAAAAATTATATTATATTTATATTCTCATTAATTAGTTGTGGCAAGATGGAAGCTTAGTTTCTTTAAGTTCTCGGAGTTTATATTTATTATTGAAAGATGAAAGCTAAGCTGCTTTAAGCTTTTTAGGTCTGCCCTTAAATTTTTACTTGAAAGCTTTACTTTAAGTTTCACTTGCTTTCAAAAATTTTACTTTTATTCACATGTTTGGTTATGAAAAAATTAAACCTTAAGTGCTTTAAGCTTTCGGAATTTTTAAGCTTTCACTTATTGCTGATATATTTATAATTTATTATGGAAAGATGAAAACTTAGCTGCTTTAAGCTTTCATTTGCTTTAAATAAATATAAAGCTTAGTTGTTTAAAGCTTTCGGATATTTTACAGCTTTCACTTATATTAAATATACTTACATATATATAGTAACTTATTATTGAAAGAAGCAATCTTAGCAGCTCTTATCTTTGGGGAGCCCTTTTAAAAATTTCAAATTCTCTTTAATTGGTTATGGAAAGATGAAAGTTTTAAAATTTTCTACTCTTTAAAGCTTTCACTTGCTTTAAGAATTTATATAAAATACTCATGGAATTTTCACCCTTAAAAAATCAGCTTATTCTTTAGTAAGTTGTTATTGAAAGATAAAAGCTTAGCTGCTGTAAGCTTATAAAGCTTTCACTGTGATCGTATTTAAAATTTACGATTAATGAAAACCTCACCGCTTATTACTTTAGTTAATTTAATAAGATACAACATTTACATGTATTTTCGATAATTTTTTGAAATATTTTTTTTCATATTTTTATTTAACTTTTAACATTTTAATATTTATTTGTTAACTATTAAAACCACTTGTAAATACAAAACACTTATTCAATAATTTCTAAAAACAAAAACAAAAAATAATTAATAAATATTGATGTGTATAGCAAACAAATTAAATGAATCGAATGTGCTAGCGTTGTTGTTGTTTAAATCGGCAACGACACCATTTTTATAGAAAAAAAACAATATTTTTTAAACCATTAGTACGTATATAATATTGAAATTGAAATGTATATTACGTAAACTTGAATTTAATATTAAAAATAAAATCATTTCAATAATATTTATTACGCTTCGAACTACCCAAATTATCTAAAAGTTAACCAATAATTGTATGTATATATAAAAAAGTAAAAAATGTACCCAAATTACGCCCCACCCAAACTACTACTTGTTGAGGTTGGAAAGAGTTTGGAAATCTCAACAAATAGTGTAAGACTGGCGCTAAAGATTTTTTTATATGAAAACTTAGTTGTACCTTAACTTGCTAAGTCAACACACACATGCAAAGCGCTACATTTAGACGCATGCCTCTGGTAAAGCCGAAGTGTCGGTGGTAAAGCCGATGTGTTCGGCGTCGTTAGTGTAACAGTTTGCAAGGCGTGCGCACAAAATGGCGGCGTTCACTTGGAATACACGACGAAACCACGTACCTACGCTTAGTAAATAAAATATATAAAACTGTTATAATTTTGAAAATTTGTTGAGTTCCACATTTCCAACTAACGGAATAGTAACGGCATAGTAATCTCTTTTATAATTCAATAATATTTGTGTGTTAGTTGTGTGTTGAAATAGTTTAACGAATAACTCTTTTTTAACAAAACTCAATACAACAAGTAATAAACACTTTACGTACCTTTAAAAAAATTTAATATAAATATATATATATACATACATACTTACATATATGCATATGATAAAACTGTGTATTTGAAAAACTGAAAATTATTTTAAGTGTATAGACGGTACTCGAGTCGTTGAAAAGCGCGAGTATTTTAGCAACTAACAAACTGTATATACATACATATATATAAATATATATTAAAAAAAAATATTTCATACAAACTACATACACTGTAGAAAACTAACGCGAAAACAAAAATGAAAAATAAATAAATTATGAAAGCAAAACCACAGAGAATTACAAAAACAATGCAAAAATTACAAAAATAGCGCATACTATACATATATACTAATATATATATATATAAATATATTGCAGTAGTGAATTTTTTATTCTTGTCATAATTTTTGTACTTTTATAATAAAACTCAATTAGAAAAAAAACATTTTATTTCAACACAAATGGCGACACATACTAACAAACCAAGCGGAAATTTGTGTAAACTTTCGAAAATCAAGTAGCAAAAAGCGACACAATCACTACAAAATATGAAAAAAATACACTGAAAAAATAAACACTTCAAAAAATTAAAAATACACTGAAAAAAATTAACACTAAAATTACTTCTGTACTTAAATGTGCGTAGAGTAAAAAAATATAATTATATATAGTAAAAAAATATAATTATATAGTAAAAGCTATAAACTATACATAATTAAAAATGCAAATAAATTTATTTAAGCAATTTTTCATATTTTTATAAAAGTAAAAACCATAATTTGCTGCTTATAGTGGATCTGGTGAGCGATTTAATTTAAAAAGAAAACAATTTACATAAATTAACTGCTGCCAATTTTAGTTTCTTACTTCAAAACAGTAATGCAAATAAAAAAAAAAACAAAATACCAAAATAAACACAAAGAAAAAGAAAGAAACAAATATTTTTTTGCGACAGAAAACTTATTTTTGCAAGAAAAAAAAATTTTTGTGGCAAGAAAATTTATTTTTGCAAGAAAAAATATTTTTTATGGCAAAAAAATAATTTTTGAATGAAAATTTCTTTTTGCAAGAAAAAATATTTTTGTCAAGAAAGCAAAAAAAAAATATTATTTTTTTACAAAAAATTACAAAAAAAAATTATTTTTGCAAAAAATATGCTTTTTCAAGAAAAAAAAAAATAACGAAAAAATTTTTTTTTGCAAGAAAAAATATTTTTTGTCAAGAAAAAATATTTCTTTTTAACTAACGGCAAAAGTTGTATAAAGTTCTGCTCACAAAAAAAAATAAAAAATAAAAATTAATTAGTGACTGCATAAAAATAACTACACACAAGCAAATAACCACAAAAAACTTTTCAAGCAGAAAACAAAATCATAAACAAAGATATACTATATAAAAAAGTTAAATAAAAAAGACACACAAAAATTTTCCAAAAGTTTGTCTCTAAACGCAAAGAGTTGTAAAAAGCAGAAATCAAGCATGTAGGCATAGCGAAAAGTAACCAGTAAAGTAACCGTTAAGCAGCTTAGCAACTAAAGGGCCTGTAAAGTGAAATATAAAACATATTTTTTTAATTTTATAAACGAGTGAAATGTCAAATATAAACACAAAAACAAAAATAATTAATTAACTTAACCGAGCAAAAAACACAATTATCTAAACTCCATAACGGAAACTGCAAATTGTCTACCAGCAAGTATTAACTAGAAACTGAAAAAGTAGCAGCAAACAAAAAGCCACAAAAATAACATAGAAAAATTTTAAATACCATAAAACAAAATATAATTTATAAAGCAAAAAAAAAAAAAATTAACTTTAATTTGTAATTAAAAAATTAATTATAATTTTAAAAAATATTTATAATTAAAAAAATTAACTATAATTTATGATTTTAAAAATTAATTACAATATAAAAAAATATTTGTAATTAAAAAATTAATTCTAATTTACAAAATTAATTATAATTACAAAAAATTAACTGTAATTTTTAAGTTTAAAATTTAATTGTTTTAAAAAAATTAATTATGTATAATTTAAAAAAAATTATAGTTAAAAAAATTTAATTATAATTAATCCTAAAAAAATTTTATCATAATTTATATTTAAAAAAATTAATTATAATTTAAAAAATCATTTTTATTTAGAAATAAAAAAACTAAAATTTAAAATTTTTAAAAAATTAACCATAATTTAAAAAATTTATTATAATTACCAAAAATTAATTATAATTTTTTTCTACACAAGCAAAGCAAGCAAGTAAAGTATTATGAAAATTGCAAAATATATTTGGTGTATGTTTAGCTGGCAACCCACAAACTCACACACACACGCCTAAACGGTACACAGTGAAAAATGCAACAGTGTATAACAATAAGTAATGTAATTAAATAAAATAAACTTGCATATCAGTAAAAACAATAATATTTCATAATATTTGTACTATTACAATGTAAGATTATAACCAAAAAAACAAAAACAAATATACATTAATTAATTAAACAAAAATTACACGCAAAAAATAGAAATATTATAACTGTTCAACACAGTCATCTATTTAGCTAAGTGCAGCTGTACCTATACAATTTTTGCATAACTACTTATATGTATGTATGTATGTAGTTTCTAGCTATAAGGTCACATGTCAAGTTTATAGTAATGTAAAAAATAGCAAAAAAAATAGAATAAAAATTGGCAAAATTTTAAATATTCCATTTTTGACATTTTACGAAATCTCTACGTATTTTTTTCCAAATACAAAAATCCGAAACTCCAAAAAAGCTAAATAGCAAATACGATTCTCAATTCTGAATGTTTTCAAGCCGTTTTTTGTCTATTTTATACCTTGCATGTAAATTCGAATAATAATTACGCTTATATTACATATGTATGTGTATGTAAATACGTATAACAGTACAATATTATGTGCGTTTTCTTACGAGTATACCTGTGTATTAAATATAAATAATCATATGTAACCAGTATTCACTAATAAATAACGAAAAATGCAAATACCAAATAATCAATTAATTCGAATGCAACCCTGCAGCTGCATGCAAAAGTCATAATTACAAAAACTTACAAACGGCTTAGAGCATGCGGATGTCACTATAACCAAATTAGCCGCCTAAAAGTATGCAACGTTAAATTTAAAAATTCGGCTTATTCGGCAAAAAAATTTTTTTTTTGGTTAATCTCGAAGACACCATGAAACGGCTTGGTAAAGGATTATGCAATGCTTCAAATGTTATACGTAGGTAGAAAGCTCTAAGTCATTCCAAAGCCCCGTAATGTTAATGCAACTAGACTTTAAGTGCTTAAGTTAAAGCTTACTCAAAGGGAAAAGCTTATCGAGCTTTCATTCTTTAAATTTTGGATGTTTTCAACTAACTGCTATAAGCTTAAAATAAGTTTTGTAAAATGTTTTGGTCGATCGAACCCTATT
The DNA here is from genome assembly GCA_027475135.1 of Bactrocera correcta. Classification (NCBI taxonomy): domain Eukaryota; kingdom Metazoa; phylum Arthropoda; class Insecta; order Diptera; family Tephritidae; genus Bactrocera; species Bactrocera correcta. The sequence goes on from CM050325.1 coordinate 73,778,270, forward strand.
TAGGTGAAAGCTTTCGAATACTTTGTATTAAAAAGTACAGGAAAACATATTTCAAGGACAAATTTTCAACTAACTTGAACCTTATTAAGCTTAAAAAAAGCTTTATAAAATGCTTTGGTCAATCGAACCCTATTCAGGTGAAAGCTTTCGAGTACTTTGCAATATAAAGTACAGAAAAGCATATTTAGAGAACAAATTTTCAATTTACTTGATGCTTATTAAGCTTAAAAAAAGTTTATAAAATGTTTTGGTGGATCAAATCCTACGTAGGTGAAAACTTATTTGAAAAATAAATTTTCAAATCTTTTTTAAGCTTTCAAGGCAAAGTTTTTATAAACTGGACCTAAGAAAGCTAGCTAAATTAATTAATTGATTTACGATTCTGTGTCTAGAATTATTTGAAACCTTTTTACAGAAAATTTGGGTTTTATTTTTTTAGTTAAGTCTAAACCTTTTTATTTAATTTAAATAAAATAAATAAATAAAAGCTTTTTTAAAAGCTCATAAATTTTAAACATTTTAAATTAAATATAGAAGCTGTTTTCAACCGAATTTAGAAAACAAATTTTCAAATAACTTTATGGTTTATCAAGCTTAAAAAAGCTTTATAAAATGTTTGGTCGATCGACCCCAACATTAGTGAAAGCTTTGGAATTAAAAAATACAAGAAAACATATTTGAAAACAAGTTTCAAATTTCCAAAGCTTTTTTAAGCTCTTAAGGAAAAGCTTTTATAAACTGTACCTAAGAAAGCTACCTAAATTAACTATTTAGTTATTTGAAACTTCTCTTACAAATATTTTTTTCATAAAATTTAAAATTTTTCAAATGAAATATGAAAGCTCGTTTCAAACAAAAACGCGAAAGCTTTTTCAAAGTCCAGTTTTGCAGATTTGTACATATTGTATAACGTTGTATATAAGAGTAATTGAATGCTTGGTTGGACAATTAAGAAATAGCAAAATATTACTGATATAGTGAATACTCGGAAATAAGAGCGTAAGCTTACCGAAAAAGCTTTTTGTTACGAACAATATGCAGTTACAAGCGAGCAAAATAGCGTATAAAGTAGTTAAATGTATTAAGCTCGCGTATAAATAGTACGGCAATAATGAGGCGACGAAGTACGAGCTGGAGAGAGCGCGGTCAATGTTTGCTTTGAAGTAAATAAAAACGGTAAAACCAAAATTAAGACACTAAAAATAAAATTAAATTAATGCTCAATAGCAGTTTGTATTAGTTGAATTTGCAGAAATCGAGGTAAAAACAAAAAAAAATAATAATATATATAAAGTGCATAGCAAGAAACATAATGGCAAAATCCAAAATAACTAAGCATAAAACATAACACACATACAAACATACAGCAACAATAAGATATGTAGCATATTCATATGAGATATTTTTACTTACTTCAGGTACCTTTTTTGTACATGTATGTGTATGTTTATATAAAATGCTCTAAAGTACCTGGTTCTCTTACATAAATGTCGCACAATTAATTGAGAATTAATGTTTGTTAATAAATGAAAAGAAAAGTTACGCTTTGCAGGCTGGAATAGAATATTTCTATGTATTTATTGATATTTGAGGCAAAAGCTGTACATAAAGTTTTGAGTTGAGATTAGGTTTAAGTTGTTTCATGTTTTCTTACGTTTTTTAAGTTAAGTTATGTTACGTTACGCTTTGGTTTCTTTCTGTTACGTTAAGTTATATTAAGTTAAGTTAAGTTAAGTTAAGTTAATGTTATGTTATGTTATGTTATGTTAAGTTAAGTTAAGTTAAGTTAAGTTATGTTATGTATATGTTATGTTATGTTATGTTATGTTAAGTTAAGTTAAGGTTATGTTATGTTATGTTATGTTTATGTTAAGTTATGTTATGTTAATAGTTACTTTAGATTATGTTATTTGTTATGTTAAGTAATGTTAAGTTAAGTTAATGTTAAGTTGTAGTTACGTTATGTTATGTTAGGGTATGATATTTTATGTCAAGTACTATGTATGTATTGGTATTTGAGGCAAACACTGTAATACAGTTATTAAGTTAAGGTTAAACTAAAGTTTTTTTATATTTTCTTATATTTTTTTTTTGTTAAGTTAAGGTTTGTTCTGTTAAGTTAAGTTATATCATGTTATGTTATGTTAAGTTAGGTTCTGTTATATTATGTTATGTTTATGTTATGTTAAGCTACAATATGTTATGTTATATTTAATTATGCTATGTTAAGTTAAGTTATGTTATGTTACTCAAAATATATATATTTTTTTTGTTTCTCTTATTTTTTAGAGTCCAAAAGCTTTCAAAAGATTTTAACTAAAATCGAAGCGTTGCCAGCAGTTAAAATTTTTATTAATTATTAACAATTTATTCGGAAAATTTAAATTTGAATTTTTTATTTCAAAAAACATAACTCAAATATTAAACTAATGCGCTAAAATACAGTTGTTGTACAAAACAAGAAGTTCAATAAGTTAATTCACAATGTAAACATAACCTAAAACTATGATAACCTCTCAAATGCGACATTTTTATACATTTATACGACTATATATGTGTGTGTTAAATGCCAAACGAAAATACTGATTATCTGTTTGCGAATATACTTTAAAAAATCTATGTGTGAATACTTTTTCAAAAATTTGAAATTAATTAAAAATACAAGAAGTAATTAAAAAATTATAGAATATAGTAAGCAATGCAGCAAATTTGTACACTGGCAAAAAAAATTTAATATTTTTTTTTAATAAATTTAAATATTTTTTTTTAATTAACAAATAAAAAAACGTCAACTAACAAAGAGAACTTTTAAAATTTTTACTATTAGCATGTAAAATTTGTAGATTTTTTATTCGCATTTCTATTTGGCAAACAAACATACATAAATGTAAATTATGAATATATATATATTTGTATTTGCAAATGTGCAACTTAACTGAATATATCAAAAACAAAAATAAGAAAAAAAATCAATAATTAACAATATGAAAAAATTAAATATAAATAAACACACTGAAAAAAATACTTATTATACACACACACTGAGAAAAAAACACATACAATTTGTACTTATGAAAAATAATGTAAAAATAACAAAAAAAAATAAATAAAATAAAAATATATGTATGTAATAAAGTAATGCAAAAATGTGTATATTAAAAGTGTTTTTATACTAATTATTTTTGTAATTGGCAAAACAAGTTTTTTACGTGATTTTTATACTAAAAAAAATACAATTTATTTGAATTTAAAAAATATAGAAATGAAAACTAAATTCAACAACTGTAGGCAACTAACCTAAAACTCATACTCAATTCAAGTAGAAAACAAGCAAAGCAATTGATATTGAAAACAAAAATAAGCGCAAGCAGCAGAAAATATAAATAAATTACAGTTAAGGCACTGAAATGAAAGGAAAAAAATTTCAAAAGGAAAAAATTAGCAACGCTCAAATTTCAAAGCTGAAAAAAAAAACGCCACTGAGTTTCGAAAATTTCTGGTATGGAATTTTTAAAACCACAAAGTCAGTGGCAAAACAAAAGCAAATATTTTTCAATATTTTTGCAACACAAAATTAAATGTTTTTCAATATTTTTCCGCTGAAGTTAACAATTTTTTTAACAGAAATTAAAAAATTTCGCTCAGTGTAAACATGTTATAAAAAACAGCTGTTCTTCAAAGAGAACTTCTTTGAAAAAAATTGATTTAAAAGCCTTTCTGTTAGACGCGCAAGTAGCAAGCAACAACAGTAATATTTTGCAATAACAAATGTGCTGGACACGAAACATTTTGTACGACTATAACTGTAAAATGGCATAAGAATGCATTAGGTGACAAGGAGCGGTAGGATAATGACTGTGTTACTTGAGAGCTAAAAGTGAGAAAACACAAAATTTTTACTATGATGATTATATGTATAAAGAAACCTAAAGGCTTTTCTATAGTTAATCCTCAGACTTTGTTTCTTTTCGTTTTTTTTCTTCTTAAAAAATATTTTTTTTAATTTAAATTTGTTTATTAATAATTTTTATATATTTTTGTTAAATTTTTTGTACCGAGAAGTTGATTTTAGAATTATCATTATTTATTATTATTATTTCTTTAAGTGTAACAGCTGATCCTGTTTGAATAAATGGCAACTTCGATTCGCCATTGCTCTGCTCGCTATGACTGAGATCTGCTCGCTTGTAAAAAAATGTATACGCTCGCAACAACAAAGTTTTACAGCGAGTATGCTCAGCACATCATTGAAGCGGCATAAAGTGTCTCTCTTTCTTAGTCTCTTTGATTTATGGCAGTTGTCTGTTCGATTCGCCATTTTGCAAATTTTGGCAAAACGAAGGCAGGTAGCCACAAACAACGGTACAAAGAGATTATAATATTTACAAATAATGCTTAGAACAATTTTTTTATTATACAGAAATTTCATTTTAAAACTCTAGAGGATCGTTGATCGTTTGGAAGGCTTTAAATTATTGAAATGAAAAGCTAAAATTTTTGGTATTTAAATTAGTAGATTTTCTTTTTATTTTTCTTTCCTTATTATTTTTTTTATATATTTTAATTTTGTTTTTTTTTTTACTAAACAATTTTTTTTTTTTTAATTTTTTAACAAAATATTTTTTTAACATTTTTTTTTTGTTTTAATTAAACAATTTAATTTTTTAACTGCTTTAATGTTTTTTTATTTATTTTTTAACTAAACTTTTTTTTGATTTTTTTATTTATAACTAAACTTTTTTAGTAAGCAATTTTAGTAAAAAAATAATTTTTTATTTTTAGCTAAGTTTTTTTTTATTTTTTCAACTAAACATTTTTGGATGTATGTTTTTGTGTTTTTTATTTATTTTTTAACTAAAATTTTTTATTTTATTTTTCCATTTTGAACAAAATTTTTTTCGTAAAAAAAAATATTTTTTTATTTTTATTTTTAACTAAACAACTTTTTTTGTTTATTTTTTTTTTTTGGTTTTCTATTTCACTAAACAATTTTTTATTTAAATTACTTTCTTTTCTTATTCTTTTTTCTATATTTTTTATTTTATTTTTTTTTTTTACTAAACAATTTTTTTTAAAAATTATTTTTAATTAAACAATTTATTTTTTATTTTTAACTTATGTTTTTTTTATTTATTTTTTTAAATTATATTTGATTTTTTTGTTTCGCTAAAGAATTTTTATAGAAAATTTTTTTCCTTTAAATTATTTTCTTTTTTCTTATTTTTTTTTTTGTTTTTAAGCAATTTTTTTACTCTTCAATTTTTTTTTTTAATTAAACAATTTTTTATTTTCAACTAAACATACTTTTCTTGTTTTTTAATTATTTTTTAACTAAACATTTTTTGGTTTTCTTTTTCACTAAACAATTTTTTATTTACATTACTTTCTTTTGTTATTATTTTTTCTATATTTTTTATTTTATTTTTTTTTTTTACTAAGCATTTTTTTATTTATTTTTTTTTATAGAATATTTTTTTCCTTTAAATTATTTTCTTTTTTATTCTTTTTTTCTAATTTATTTTGTTTTTTTTTTTTTCTCTTCAATTTTTATTTTTTATTTTTAATTAAACAATTTATTTTCAACTAAACAGATTTTGCTTCTTTTTTATTTATTTTTTAACTAAATTTTTTTTGTTACGCTACTCAATTTTTATACTTCAATTACATATGTATACCAACTCCCGCAAACCTTAAAACCAACTAATTGTAATAGCGAAGAAACTACAAAACGCAAGTAATGATAACAAGTAAAACTCTCAGATTACTCCCACCAAATAAATTTTGCATACGAAAACACAAAAAAAAAAAATAAAGAAATAAATAAAAATAAAAATAAAAAAGTAATAACTGTAAATGAGAGCCAAATTGCTGCTAAACTGCAAATGAGCAACACATTGCATGCAGTACTACAAATTACAAAAAAAATCCAAACCAAAATTAAAACAAAAATTTTGAAAAAAAATTAACAAACGCTCCTAAATATGAACATTTTGAAAGATAAAGCTTACAACAACAAGAAAAAGCAGCTTATTTTCAAATTTATACAGTTACACAGTATTCTTCATACCCAAGCAACTTTACACGAACAACTGTTGAAAAACAAAATATATAAATACAAATTAAAAACTAATTAAAATAAATTCCACAAACCGCGAGTTGTAGAAAATTAATGCTCATTTCAATTAAAATTTAGTGTTTATAATTTATTATCATTATTAGTTATAAATTTGATTTCAAGCAAAGAGAAAAGAAAATGACAACCGTAGTAAAATGGTAAAAAAAAGTAGCTGAAATGCAAAACTAAAAGAAATTTATATATATTTAACATAAATGTAATGTAAGAGATAAAAACAATTAAATCTTACAGGCGCTACAATATGTACATGACTAATTAATGGAAAACAAATTAAGCAAGCATTAAATTTAAATAACAGCAAAGTAAAAACAAAAAAAAAACCAAAACACTGAAAAGAAATAAAACGAAAATGTATTTGAAATCAACACGTTCACGCAGTCAAACAGTCATTGTCATAAACCAAATAGCCGAAGTGTGGCAAAGGCTACACGAATTCAACTTTTCATACCAAATCATCAGCAGCAATTCCAAAAACAAACATTTTCATATTTGAAAAATCAAAAAATGCGCAAAATTCTGAAGATCACCACGCATATTCCAAAGCCTAGAGGCATTTCCAAACCCAAAGCTGACGCTAGTCACTAGAGCTAAATAGTAAGCGTCTTAAAGAGAGAACCAACAATTAACGTTTACTATAAAGAATTTATTACAACAAAGTTAGAAGTAAAATTCTGTAAATGCATATTTTTTATAATTATTTCGGTAATTTTATATTTTAGGCAAAATTTGTAGTACTTTTCGATGCCAACTTTATGTATACATACATTTGTAGATAACTCCGCGAATAGGTTAGTTTTTCATGAAGATACTTATTTTATTTACCCTACTACACTCGCACATTTGAAAAAGCATTTTTTAAATTTAATTTAACGAGCATTAAAATTCGACTTTTACCTTAGAAGGTTGCAGAAATAAATAAACAGAAGCAGTTTGACAAATAACAGCTGTCAAAAATCTACTGCGAGTGTCAAAAGTTTGCAAATTATTTTATTTATGTAAACTTCTATGGTACTGGTGCCATAATAAGCAAACAAACAACATTCATGCATTTGGCAAAAAGAAACACTGAGCAAAATAGACCAGCATAAATAAAAATAAGCAAACAAAAGAAAATAATAAATACTTATATTAATAAAACATTGAATACAACACTTAAGAATTTCGTAAATGTAATTGTATTCAGATTTCTCAACATAAAAAAATACAAAAAAAATATAAAATAAAATAAAACAAAAATGAATAAAAATAAAAAAAAAACTATATATTATGTATGAGCATATAATTATATATACATATGTATGATCTGATCCATATAAGTAACAAGTAATAAAAATAAAGGATTGAGTTATTTAATTACAATTGTTATTTGCATTTTTAATCATTCGGCAAAATTTAGGAGCGGTACTGTACCACTTTTCATAAGATAAATATGAACATATGTAGATAAACAACCAGTATACATACATATTTGTAGGTATATTTGCTATGGTTAGCTGTGCCTGTCGTGCCATACATAGGTACATACGCTTTAAGAAATTACAACTTACAAGCAAATATACGCGCATGCATAGAACCCAAATTATGTACAGAGCTGCTTATATGTGTGTATGTATGCAGGTTGTACATTTTGTTGGTATATTTCCAAAAACATAAGAACATATGCTTGGGTACCACGCAGGTACGAGTATGAAGGTCGGTCATAGTCGGATAAACATCTGCTACAAATATTGCAAAAATATGCTTCAGGTTACACAGGAATACCTGAAAAGCATGCGAAACATAGCAAATCAAGCAAAAAAATTAAATACATAATTTATAATATGTAAATAATATTTTCAAAATATCCGATAAAGCATAAAATTCTTTGCTTTTCTTATACATAAAAAAATTATAGAATTTTTTTATACATAAGCCCGATTATAATTGCCGGTACGTTAAGGGTTAATAACATCTGATCAAATACAACCCGGACTGTGAAAAAACAAACTTTCTAATTATTTTAATGCAAATCTTTATTATCGCCTTGAAAATAATCTCCATTTGCACCAATACAAGCATGCCAACGCTTCACCCAATTTTCCATACACTTATTATATGCTTTATCTGGAATCGCCATCAGTGCCTTAAGCGCATGACTTTGTATGGCCTCAACGGACTCATGACGCGTGCCCCGCAGCATATTTTTCAGTTTCGAAAAGAGAAAAAAGTCGAAGGGAGCCAAATCTGGCGAGTGTGGTGGTTGAGTGATGACTCTCGTTTCGTGTTTGGCCAGAAAGTCAGTCACCATCATGTTAGAATGTAACGGCGCATTATCGTGATGAAAAACCCATGCTTTTTCCGCCCACAATTCTGGTCTTTCACGACAAATTGCTTCATGTAGACGCTTCAAAACGGCCAAGTAGTATTCCTTATCGATCGTTTGACCCTGTGGCACGAATTCATGATGTACCACACCGCGGTAATCAAAGAAAACGATGAGCATCACCTTGATTTTTGACCGGCTTTGACGTGCTTTTTTCGGTTTTGGCTCATTATTTGTGCTCTTTTCGCTAGACTTTTCGGCAGCTTCGACGTCATATTCATAAATCCACGCCGCGTCACCAGTAATAATCCGTTTGATAAATTTAGGATCTTCAGCTAAATTGTCAAGCATCTCTGTTGCGATCTCTACTCTATGTCGTTTTTGCAAAAGATTCAGGTCTTTTGGTACGAGAGTATCATTGACACGCTTCATACCTAAAACATTATTTAAAATTTGTTGAGTCGATCCATAAGAGATGTTGAGATCCTCTGCTATATCTCTAATGCCAACACGTCGATTTTCAAGTACTGTTTCTGTAACTTTATCGACATTACTGTCATTAACAGAGGTGGATGGACGACATGCATGAGGCAAGTTTTCGATGACTTCACGACCTTCACTGAAGGCTTTGTGCCATGAAAATACTTGTGATCGTGATAAAGTGTGTTCCCCAAAACACTTTTGCAACATTTTCAACGATTCCGTAGCTGTCACTTCGTTGGAAGCACAAAATTTCAGGCAAGCTCGTTGTTCAATTCTTTTTTCCATTGTAAAAATTGCCAAACTTCTTGTTTCGTAAACAAACAGCTGCCAAAACACACAATAAATTACATACGAATATCAGAATTCACACGAACATAAAAAAGATTGTACCAACGTAGAAAAAACAAATTTTATTGATTCGAGTCTCGCGTATAGCTTAAAAGGCCCGGTCCGGGTCAAATTTGATCAAATGGTATTTATTTTCTTATATTCCCTCATTCGTGCCGACATGGTTGTATTTATTTACCTTTTATGAATTTTCAATTTGGCGATGCCACATAACGAATTTTTTAAAAATAACTAAAACTGCAGCTTTCTAATTAAAAACTACTATTTTCGAAACAAATAAATTTTTATATCACCCACTTTAACTCAGTTATCACTTTAACTGGCAGATGACTGCTAACAAGACATTGAAAATGCTGCTCTAAGATTAATATTATTAGTGCTTTTCAACTCTAAGATGTACTTTCTAACGCATAGCATAATTTATATATTAAAGTTACTTAGCCGGCTGCACGACTACATAACTGTGCCCTTAAAAACGTATATATTTTAATATTTGACAGATGTCACTTGAAGTCTGTCGCCTCCTTTGTGCTTACAGCATTTGAATTACTGCGCTGTTTAAAGTAATTTGTAAGCAATTAAAATCCCTCAATTTGTTTATAAGTTAAAAGTTTAAATTTTACAAAATATATTAAATATACGGAATTTATGAAATATCATATATATATATATTTGTATCATAGCGCTCAATAAATGGATTATTTACAATTTTATTTCAATTCATTCATTCTATTCAGCAATTCAGCGAAGTTTATGTCATCTGGCATCACGCTACGCCATATTTGCTTAATTTGGTAGTAGCACACAGCAACCCTGGTGGCGTCGTTCGCGCCTGTTCGGTCTTTCAACGTCGTTGTGTGGTCGGCATTTTTCACTACTTCATCAAGATCGCAAGAGGAAGGAGGAAAAGTAAAAAATTTGCACCGATTAATTTAACAAAGTGCGGCATCGGTGATTTCAAATTTTTATCTCTATTTAACTGCAACTAAGTAAAAAACTAAGCATCAAATATGTCTGACGAAAAGAAGGTAAGTTTGTGCATCTGCTGAAACAAACAATTGTGTGGAAATATTACTGGAAACATGGCAAATGCAAGAAACAAAGTGTACTTCTGTCAAAAGTGTGCGAACCAAATAGAAAAAAGAAAAAAATGTGTATGACGCCGACAACATGGCGCGGTATGTGCGGATTTGGACGCTTATATTGTGAAATATACAAATATTAAACATAAAAGCAACATCAGAAATTGTTTATGTATATGCATACCTTGTGTACAGCTTGTTCCTACTTCAATTTGTTAACTAATTTTGTGCTACAAGAGACTGGCTTTGACCTAACCTTAAAGTAGCTTTGTTTTATCTCTTGACTGCCACAGTTCTCCGCCGTGCAGTCATGACAGTAAGCAACGCGGTATCAAAAAAAAAGTATACATGAAAGTTTAGAGGTACCACTAAATTTGCGATTGTGATTTAAAAGGTATATCTTTGATCGGCTGCAAAAATATGAAATGAATGCCCTTTCATATATAGTTGCACAGTGGAGCAATTCGTTAAAAAAGCGCTAAACATTTTGCATACAGACTATTTTGTGTGTTTCCTGATTACTACTCGTAATATAATGATAGGATATTACTAACTTATATATCATATCTCTTATTTCCAGGGAGAAACAGAGCACATCAATCTGAAAGTGTTGGGACAAGACAATGCCGTCGTTCAGTTCAAAATAAAGAAGCATACACCTTTAAGAAAGCTTATGAATGCATATTGCGACAGAGCGGTAAGTTAATGAAATCTAAAATTACTTCTGGTATATAAATACTAATTACTGAATTATTTGCTTGCAGGGCTTATCGATGCAAGTAGTACGGTTTCGCTTTGATGGTCAGCCAATAAATGAAAATGATACACCAACATCATTGGAGATGGAGGAAGGCGACACCATTGAAGTATACCAACAACAAACGGGAGGCCGAAATTAATTTTGAAATTAACCAAGAAAGTCTATAATAAACAAAAACTTAAATATTACAAACAAAATCAATTTAATAATACATACAGAAATGATAAGAAGTTAAAATAAGTGTCATCCAAAATAAGCTGAAAAATACTATGTGAGCAGCAAATATCCCTCTCAAACGCAAAAATGCTGCTCAAAATTGAATCGGCTCACATTTAACAATTACAGTTTGAAACAAGAGTTTGTTGACCGTGTGCGAGACGACATCCACAGCCGCTCAAGAGTGCTTGCAACATAATGGATCACATCATCCATTTATAAATTTTACATTTTCTAATACATTAACTTAACGATTATTTAATAAGCAGTTTGTATCGAATTACTTTTAATTTATGAATGGAAACTAAAGAAAGCATTTATTATTAGCCAGACAAAACCTTTCTCATTATTTCAAATATCCTTACCGAATAGAATGTGTTGCAGTAGACGCGAGCGGTGTAGTCACAAATCCGAGGAATGTGCGGACGAGGGAACGGAAGGTTTAATTTACATAAGTGAATTTTTAGACCATATAACTGTATTAAACAAATTATAAAAAGCTATAAAAATATATGACAACATAAACAAAACTGATTTGTTTCATTGTTGAGAATGGCGTTCACGAGGACTTCAGTTAACAAAATATTTAGGTAGGTGTATGTTAAGTGTGTCTATAGTGGTGGTAGTTGGTACGAAGAGGTTCGGTCATTTTGTACCACTGTGCCTTTGTGAGTCATTGCTGTGCGTAGTGCTTGTACAGTCGCTTCAAAACATGTTCCTTAGAATGTTCGAGAATAATGATCGCTTGCGCCACCTATCGAATGCTTGAAATAACGTACTTCTAACCTAACAATTCCTAGTGGTACCACCAAAATTTCGAATAGTTCACGAATTTACATTTAAAGAATATATAGTCAGATCTACATATATTTCTTACAATTGAATTTAAGTTGTCAGAACTGGAGCGGATCCAGATAATAACCGGGCGTAACCGTCGATATCGGACCACTGTAGCATATAGATGTCATACAAACTGAACGATCATAGTCATGTAAAACCATTTTATTTGACTATATATCTCCTCGAAATTTGGCATGGTAGAATGTTCAAAGCAACGGTACAAAACCTTAGGTATCTATGCAGGGCATTATAGCTTCGGGTTCAACGAAGTTAACGTCTTTTCTTTTTTTATGAAAACACTATTTACTAGACATATTTTATAATTATATTTTTAAGATATCTATAACATTATATATGTGTATATACAATACCTCTCAATCTTAGCTTGCGTCAATGTTCCAAAGCAAACAATAATGATTTTAAATCTGGGTATAACTCTCTCAGGGCTCCCGATTATTTATTGAGTTTAGAGCAATTCAAATTTTACATGCTTCTTGTAAACACTTATTCAATGTTTGTTGGTGTACAATTTTACTATGCTAAACATACATACATGTGTAAAAATATTGCACCATGTGCTATTGATAAACGTTTGCCTTTTGCCCTACAGCATGGCTTCTTCATTCAATACAGTCAAAGTTGTGGCAACCCAATAAAGGATGGTTAACATTTGTTGTAGTACAATAAACATTTTGATTTTGTTGATTTGTATACTTGTTTTATGAATTTCGTTAGCGATAGTTTAAACCTTCCGAACATAAAACATTTAACATCAAAATAGGCAGTAACCAAGGACTCCATATAATAGTATTGCAGAGCAACAACACATACATATTTTGCAATTCACGTTCTTTTATAAGAACTAAAGGGCTAAGTAGAATTAAAGAGCTGAGTACATTTCTAAAATCTCCATACTGCAGAACCAAATGATTAAGAAAATCCACCTATGGCTTTGAATCGGTTTTGGTTTTAGCCTTGTCTTTAACTTCGCTTACTTTTTTCATATGCTTTTTGCCGGCCAAATGTTGTTGTAACGCTGCTTGATGACACATGGACATATTGCAGCACTCGCAATAATAGGAGCCGCTTGGTGTGCGATACATTGAGAAATCTGTACTTGGGTTACTTTTATTAAGGCTTTCCAGTATAGTATCTTCGGTTTTAATCAACACAGCATGTGCACTGGATACAACTGGACTTTGTTCTAGCGTTTCATCTATGCTTAAAGTTTTCAACTTTTTCTTGTGTTTTGTGCCTTTTAAATGCATTGCCATCTGCACCTCGGACGTAACATTTATTTTACATATCTCACAACGCAGTGGTAATGCTTTCACGTTGAGTGTTTCTCCTAAAATTTTGTCGACAGAATTAGACGCAATGTTTTCTGGCACAGATGTTTGCGTAGTAGTAGTTTCGGCTGTGGATGCAACGTTGATAGTTGTCACGCTTTGTTGCTTAAATAATTCACCGATACCAAAACGATTATCATTATCCGTTTTCGGTATAAATTTCGTACCAGTGCGAACCCATTTATTTTCTGCATTGTAATAACCAGAACCCGATGGTTGTGAAATTTTGCCCATCACCAGTTTATGTTTGCGACCCGCATAATGTTGACTTGCATGTGCCAAAGAACCGAAGTTCAAATCACACACTTCACAATGAAAACTATCTGGTCCACATGGACCGTCCTTAATGAATCGCTTCACTGTCGGCGCAGATAGTCCTTTTTCGGTGTAGTTTATTTTTAACCAATTCGTTATATGACGATCATGTTGTTTAGATTCGTAATGATCTTTCGCGCTCTTTGACGAATTCATTTGTACCCCACACAATGTGCAATGTAGCGGATGCAACAGTTTATTTAAATCTTCCGGATAACTAACATCCCGCCCGTAAAATATGACTAACTGCCCATTTGTTGATGTTTCTGTCACCATGTCCTTGCTGCCAGGACCCACATCATATTTACGTTTAAGTGGCTTGGGGGGCGTCAACGGTGTGGTATTGATACCTTGTAAACCTGGAGGAATATATCTATTAATATTTTGATATTGATTGTGACTCTCCATAGTTTGCAGTTGACCCTCATTGGAAAATGGCACTGGGGTTGTTGTGGGTATTCCTTGAGGTATTGTTGGGATGTGATAACCAGCCAAAAATTCGTAACTCATCGTAAAAGTTTCAAGTTAATTTTAGAAGATTTATTTACTATTTTTAAACCACGATTACCACACAGCCTTCAATATTTGAAATATTAAGGAAGAGTTGCCATGGCAATAGTAAATTCTGTAAACCAATATATGACATATGACGCCGATATTTTGCGAATTTTGCATGATGTCTTTTTCTATAAAATAGTGCGCTTTCTACTATTTTTCCTATGCAATTTAGGGTTATTAGGTCGCCTTTAGAAGTTCATCTTATGAACTTTACCTTTATTATTCATGTTTAATTTCTAAAAAATTTAAAGAGGATGAATGCATCGTTGTTGTAGAACTAGATTTCATACTTGTCATAAACAGCTGATGGCATCGTTTCACAAACAAAAGTGATAAACGTTTACAAGTTAATTTCTTAATAATTCTGTGTTTCTTAAAGTGATGCTAAAATAATTATAACTGAATTAATTAATTGGCTAAAATGGAGGATGACGATGTTGGTGTGCACCGCCTTGAAGGCTCCACCGGCAATGTTCGTGGCGGACTTGTAATTAAAAAGCCCAAAGAGGAGGATGGCGGTAGTAAATTCAAAATGCCCAAACCGTCCATACTAGGATTAGATCGTTTAGCAGCGCAACGTCGTAAAGAGCGAGAGGAAGCACAACGATTGATATCTTTTAAAGATAATGAAAATGATGAAGATGATCATAAAGGTGGCGTATCTGCTACATCCGCTGGTGACGAATTTGCTTTCAAAAAGCCCGACACCAATAAGATAACTAGGCAGTTAAGGGAATCAAGAGTGGAGACACCTTCTCATACTGGTGGTGTATCTGAAGAGGCGCGAGAACGTTTGCGTGAGCATGTTAAACGGGATAGAGAGCGCACTACTAAAGGCGGAATGCGTTATTCCACACGTGAAGATAGTAAACGAGATAACAGAGATCGTTCATCATCAAGTTCATCAAGTCGTGATCGAGATCGCGATAGAGATCGTCGTCGCGAAAGGGATAGACCCAGAGATTATGAGCGTGATCGTGATCGTGGCAGATATCACGATAAAGACAGAAATAGAGACAAAGAACGTCGAGATCGTAGTAGGGAAAATTCAGAACGTGGTAATCGTGGAGATGCAACTTCGGTACGTAGTGGCGAGCGCACACCACGTTTTAAGGATGAGCCACGCACACCTATGGACATTTCGTTGAGTGGTAGTGCGTGGGATGACGACGACAATGATCGACCTTCACAGACAAAAAAATCTTCTTGGGATTTCCCAACACCCAAGTCATATGCCAGTTCAGAACGTTCCGACTGGTCTGTCAGAAGTAACAGTAGCAGTGGAATTGGCACTAGCAGTTCTCGTGGTCGTTCGCGTCAAGAACGCGAAGATGATACACCCAGACCAACACCTGCTCACAACTACAATGTTTGGGCAAATGACCGTAAGCGCTCTGGTGCTACACCCGCAACCGGACGTAGTAATCGGCAACCTTGGGGTGAAAGTGAAGAAGATCGAGACATGTGGGAGGAAGAGCAACGCCGCCTAGATCGTGAATGGTATAACATTGATGAAGGTTACGATGATGAAAATAATCCATTCTCCGGTGCCAATGCAGACTACTTTAGGTAAGTAAATGCATACATTTATACACGTATTTATTATATAATCAAAACAAATAATTTGCTTCTTACAGAAAACGTGAAGAAATAATCGAACAAAAACGCACGAAACGTATTAGCGCACAGCAGCGCCAAATTAACAAAGATAATGAGTTGTGGGAGCGCAATCGCATGCTTACATCAGGCGTAGTAATGTCCATAAATGTAAATGAAGATTTCGACGAGGAAGCGTTAGAGCGTGTGCATTTGTTGGTGCATCATATCATTCCACCGTTCCTTGATGGACGAATCGTATTCACCAAGCAACCCGAACCCGTTATACCCGTCAAAGATCCAACCTCTGACATGGCATTGATTGCACGAAAAGGCAGTAGCTTGGTGCGTGTTTACCGCGAACAAAAGGAACGCCGTAAGGCGCAAAAGAAACACTGGGAGTTGGGCGGTACGAAATTGGGTAACATTATGGGTATCGAGAAGAAGGTAGATGAAGAGGATGCCAAGTTCGATAAGGACACGGATACGGCAGATTATCGACGTGATCAAAAATTTGCCGAACACATGCGTGAACAAGATTCTGGTGGTAAAAGTGATTTCGCACGCAAGAAGACAATCGCTGAGCAGCGTAGATTTTTACCCGTATTTGCTGTGCGCCAAGAGCTGCTGAACGTAATTCGTGAGAACTCGGTTGTTATTATTGTGGGTGAAACGGGTAGCGGTAAAACAACACAATTGACACAGTATTTGCATGAAGACGGTTATAGTAACTTTGGTATGATCGGTTGCACGCAGCCGCGTCGTGTTGCAGCCATGTCTGTGGCGAAACGTGTCTCGGACGAAATGGGCACAAAGTTGGGTTAGTTGATTGATTTTTGTTTGGTTATGTTTTATTTTATTATACTTACATATATTTATTTGTATTATTTAAAGGTGATGAAGTGGGTTATGCCATACGTTTCGAGGATTGCACTTCTGAGAAAACTGTTATCAAATACATGACTGATGGTATCTTATTGCGTGAGAGCTTACGTGATCCGGATTTGGATGGTTACTCTGCCATTATTATGGATGAAGCGCACGAACGTTCGCTCTCCACGGATGTACTATTCGGTTTGTTACGTGAGGTAAGTGCTAGCCAAACTTTTTCAAAGTGTATAGTTATTTTAAAAAGCTATACGTTTTTTTGTCACAAAAATCTAATATTTTTAAGAATTAATTTAGTTTTTGTGTGTGAAGTTTTTTTTTTATTATTTCTTGCATTTGATAGAGATTGTGCGTATGCGCCTGGCAAAATGATTCATATGCCTCTATTTTTTCGTGATTTCATTTACTGTCAAATTAAAATTGCTTAATTAAATTAATTTCCATTAAATCTAGAAATATATGTGAAAATTTTATTTCCATTTTTAATGAATTAATAATTTGAATAGCAATATCAGCTGTTTCTGTTTACATTGTTTTGATCAACACATGTGTGGCTTTGTTTTTTATGAAAATTGTCACAGAATGCCAAAAAATTGATAAAAAATTCAAAATATATATATTTTATTAATTTGTCAAGTGCACTAAATGAGGTGTTATTTCACTCAAATTCCTTGGTAATTGATATCAAAATAAACCAAAAATTCAAATTCTTTGGCAAATGATACAAAAAAAAAATCACAAAAATCGTAAAATGTTAACTAATTGGTTTATGGGAGACAAGATAACCCGCAAGTACGAAATTCATGCTATTGGGTATATGACGTCTATATATCAAATCGATTTCGTCAATTTTCCAAGATAGTTCTCAGCTATAAGGGGTACTTGTGAACCAGGAATTGTTTAACATGTTTTGATATCCTGAATAAGGTGTATTAAGTTTCCCACAAAGCTTTTAATATCCAGTACG
Organism: Bactrocera correcta; assembly: GCA_027475135.1. Taxonomy (NCBI): domain Eukaryota; kingdom Metazoa; phylum Arthropoda; class Insecta; order Diptera; family Tephritidae; genus Bactrocera; species Bactrocera correcta. The sequence goes on from CM050325.1 coordinate 73,796,110, forward strand.
AAACGTTGGAAGCTCTTTTAAGTATATAGATTATTGTATGAGCCAACTGTACATTCTCCGATCATAGAGTTCAGTTCGAACTATGCATATATGTAGTTCCCTACAAACTGACCGATATAGATCAAGATAAGGATCATTTTATACCTTTTAATCTATCAGAAATGCACTTGTGAAGCGTATTATGGCTTCGGTGTAGCCGATTTCCTATTTATTGACTCACTTATCTTTTCTAAAGAAAATAAAAGCTTGTGAAATTCGAATGCGTGAGTTTGTTCAGTCTTGGTTTACAAACAACCGTTATGTGAACTAAACTAGTAAAAAAACTCCCCATTCATATATAAAATATATATGTACAAATCTCCATATGTGTCATAATTTAGTCATTATGTATCATTACCCTCCATGAAGTAATAAATTTATATCGCAAAAATTATAATCATTCTTGCTTAACTAAATTCAGTGCATTCGGCCTTGTGAAATATAAATACCTCGCGCTTATCAAAAGGCAGGCCGTGACTTAAGCGCTAATTAGTTGAGGTATTAAAAAGGCACCAGCTATTTCCGTTCTATGAAAATACCTATATTATATATTTTAATGCGCTGAATATGGCATATTAAGTTTGCTATGAAGTTTGTAATTCTCAGTCAGAAGGGGACGATCTGAGCCGATTTAGCCATCTCTATTTGTCTATGCTCAGTTTTTGAGATATCGAACTGAAATTTTGTGCACATCCTTTTCACTCTAAGAAACTGCTTATTTGTCAGAAATCGTCGATATCGAACCACTATAGCATATAGCTGCCATACAAACTTATAGATCGGCATGAAGAGATTGTATGGCAAGTTTTTTCATTTGACGAGTTATCTTCAAGAAATGTGACATGGGTTATTGTCTAAATGAATACTGTAAACTCCGAAGAAATTGTTCAGATCGGAAAACTATAGCATATAGCTGCCATACAAACTATACGCACAAAATAAAGTTCTTGTATGGAAAGCTTTTCAGTTTAGCGAGATATATTCAAGAAATTTAGTATTGTCTAAAGAAATGGTTTAATCTCCGCAGAAATGGTTCAAATCGGACAACTATAGCATATAGCTGCCATATAAAATGTACCATCAAAGTCAAGTTTTTGTATGAAAACTTTTTTATTTTCTAAATTTTCCAAACATTCTTTTAAAGTAATACACACTTGCGACTTTTGTTGTCAAAAAACGAACCTTTATTCAAATTTCGATGCAAAAAAAAGTTTTTTCTTTTTAATTCAATATCATAAGCTTTTCGTATATATCAGAGCGGCTTATCGCTTTAACCCTTACGTGCTAATTTCTAAATACAATACGATATTTAATATACAAGTATCATTGCAATTAAATTTAATTTATGTAAATACTGCGATTCATTGAATGCGCCAGCAATATTATTGAATATTTTCATGATATTCACCACTGTACATATGTATGTATGTAAAGTGGTCGTGTACGCTTATTGGTTACTACTTAAAAATTATATAATTTAAAGTTTTTTAATGTTTTATAATAAACAAATACAGATCACATCAAATTCCACTAGCATTGTTGTAAGATTTAACCGTTATGCATTTAGCATACTTAGTTTACACGCTAACGTACTCTCAGCGATAAAAACAATAATAAACATAATAATTTTTGCGGCTTAACTTCACTAATAACTAACAAATACAAACATATATACTTGCAGTATATACATATGTATATATGCATGTAAATAAACGAAATTTACAATTACTTGCATATACACAATGGACCACAGCAAAAACGAATAAGGACAAACTTTTAAAGTTCAGTTAGCGCTACATTACGCAATTGTAAGTTTTACAGTTGTATTTTTTTTTTGTTGGGTACATAAATCTTAAATCTTATATAAATAGAAATCAAGTCTTTTTTCATATTAGAAATTCACAGTGTATCAGTAACGGGTACTGAAAGTCAATACTCGTCGTGGCAGAGATGAGCGCACAATGCCTATATATACATATACATATGTATTTAACACTATATATATATTGTATATATGTATTGTACTTATATAAATGTTTTTTTTTATGTATGCATGTATATGTATCCTTAAGTAACAGTTTGTTGTACAATAAGTAAAGCTACAATACAACAACTTAACAACTTTAAGGTCATGAATGTTTTTTGTTGTTACAATAGTTTCATATTATTGATTGATATTTGTTTGTTTGTTGTTTCTGTGTACTAACAAATTATACATACATACATACTCAGTTGTATGTATGTGTATGCATGTGTGTATGAGTGCATGTGCTTTGTTATGGTATTTGGGGGGCTTGTGGGGCTTGGTTACCGATCCGTTCACTGCCATCAATCATCATAATCAGCGAGAGGAAGAACGTGCTGCTCACTGCGGCGAGTTATATGCATGTACACAAGTGTGTGTGAGTGTATGTACGTATGTATGTCAGGTTTGGCGCGCAACTTATTTATGTAACTTTTTAAGAAATCATAAAAATTATATTAAAAAAAAAATAAAAATAATATATACAATAAAAATATTATATAAAATAAAATAATATATATAAAAAAATATATAAAAAAATTAAATTATAATAAAAAAAATTAAATATAAAATAAAAATATATATAATTATAAAAAAAAAAAATTTATAACCTAAAAATTTTATAAAATAAAAAATTCTATATAACCTAAAAATAAAACAAAATATAATAATAATAACTCAAAACTGCATTTAAAAACATGTTAAAGTTGCTAACCGCTCCTTTGGTAATACTTTGGTTGCTTAGCACGTTGCAATTTATATAACTCGCTTGTAGTTTTGCGCAATGTCTGTCGCTGAAGTACTCTTTTTATAGCAATTTAATGCGTTTTTTGATTTTTTACAAATTCCTTTGCGTTTTTCATACATAATACTTGTTTTTGTTGTTTTTTCTAAGCAAGTTTTCTATATATTTCTTGTTTAAGTGGCGCCTGCGCACGAACATTTGTAACAAATTTTCGCAAATATTTGCGTTTTGTGTGTTTGAGCACCGCATGCCATTCGGTTTAACAAATTTACATGCCAATCTGTGCATTTTAAACAATAATAATACAATATTTATGAGCTACGTTTTTATCAATAACAATTTAAAGTAATTTTGTAAGTCGCTTATTGGAAATCAATTATGAAATAAGCATCCGAAGACCTGCTTACAATTTGTTTGTGTTTTTTGTTTGATTTTTGTTTGCTTTTTGGGGTTTTTTGTGTTTTGCTTAACTTCAGTACAGTATTACGTTCTTTATCTCTCTCCTTTGATTGATCGATTGATCGTGAATCCTCACTGGATTTGCTGAAATCTTCTACGCCGCTAAATGTTGTCTACATGTATATGTGGGTGTGTGTGTTCACTTGGAGGTGGAGTAGGATTTCTGTTTGTTCATGAGCAGTATCATGCCGGCGTTCATGCCAACGCTGCCCCACTTCACGCACTCGGACATCTGCAAAGCATAAAAATGAAAAAGTGAGGTTATATTATTTTCATTTGCAAATCATTTTTATTAAGTGTATAATTATATGCACGTGAGTGTACCAACCTGTCGCTTCCGCACGTCCTGCTGGCGGCTGCCATACCGGCACCAGTACACAAAATGCTTATTATTATTCCAGAGACTGTGTTTGGCCTTGCGCGCAAAGGACACCTGTGCGTGTGCAAAGAAAATAAAAATGAGTTAATGCGCCACATGCTTTACTATTTCATGTTTTTTTAAATAAATAACTATTTTAGCAATTTTAGCATAATTATGTATAAATTTGTTGTTATGTGTTGCCAACCAACCTGATTGCGTATGTCCTTTTCATTGTGTGCTGATTTCTCCTTGTCGGCGAAATTGTTGATGCGCAGTTCCCAGCCTTGATTCCAGATATCCTCCAGCGTGAGTTTGAGCATTTTGAATGTGCCGTTTTCACGTATTTTCACAGTGTAGATTTCAATGGTCTCTGGTTTGGGTTTATTGTCTGCAAAAAGAAGCGAAAGTAAGTTAGATTTACTGTTGTTGCTCAAAATTTTTGATATGAAGCGTGATATACACATACATACATACATATGTACACATATAATTGAGTTATTTTTATGCGTGCAAGATTTATAAATTTACTTTATCTGAGTAATATTCCAGTGCAAAAGAAGTGCTATAAATCAAGTCTGTGTGTATTTTGCGCTTTAAAAATTCATTCTCAAGTTTATTGTGCCAAGTCACTTCTAACTGTTATTTGATTAAATGCTGTCATGTCTAAATAAAGCTAAAGCTGTATAAATGTATATTTCTTTCTTTATGTTGTTAGATTTGTTGTAGGATTTTATAAATTCACGTGAAATCTTGAAGTCAGTTATCTAAAATTATTTACTTTAACTGAGTTATACATTTTTGAATTTTAAGTATTAAAAAATTATAATTTTAATTGAAATAAAGAGGTAAGGTTTTTGAATATTGAAAAGAAAATAATTTTACATTTAATTTAAATAAAAATTATGGATTTTCATAATTAAAAAAAATAATTTTAATTTTAAATTTAAATATAAATTTATGATTTTAATAATAAAAAATAAAAAAAATAAATTTTTTATTTAAAACAATAAAAAATTAGGTAAAAAAAGTTTTTTATTTCAATACTAAAAAAGCAAAAATAATTTTTTTTTTTTAAATATAAATTTAGATTTTCAATATTAAAAAAAAAATAATTTTAATTTTTAATTTATGATTTAATATAAAAAAATATTACAATTTTATTCAGATTTCTTATTTATTTAAAATATTATTTTTTTGCAAGTATAAATTTATTTTTTTTTATTACTTTTATTTGCGTTTTTTTTTTTTGTTTTTTCTTCAAATTACAATTTTTAGGATTTCAAAAACTATTATACTCTGTAACAACATGTTGCAAAAGTATAAAAAAAATTCAAATTATTTATTTCAGTTTATTTAACTATTATATTACGAAATATTTATTTATTTTAAAATGTGACAAATATTTTCACTTTTTAGTATTAAAAAAAAGTTAAATAATATAATTAACTATTCTTCATATCATATTCGTAAAATATACGTATAAAAGATTTATTGTTATTTAATTTCTTGTGAATTTATTAATTATTTTACTTTATTTTTGTTTAATGTCACTCTTAATTTTTTATTTTTTTTTGTTTATTTTAAATTTTTTTTCGCTCTTTGTTATTATGTGTAAAATTTTTATTATTATTTTTTTTTTATAAAAAATCTGTTTTTTTTTATTTTTTGTTTATTTTTAACTTTTTTTTAACCCTGTTTTAATTTGTTTACTCAGTTTTTAATTTTGTTATATTCTTTTTGTGCGTAAAATTTATATTTTTTTTAAATGAAAATTCAATTTTTTATTTTTTTTTATAATTTTCTTAACTCTTAACTCTTTAATTAGTATAATCATATTTTTAATTTTATTTATATTGTTTTTATGTGTAATATTTTTATTTTTTTATAAAAATCCATTTTTTTATTTTTTTTATAAAAATCCATTTTTTTATTTTTTTAATAAAATCATTTTTTTATTTTTTTATAAAAATCCATTTTTTTTTTATTTTTTTATAAAAATCTATTTTTTTATTTTTTGTTTTTGTATGTGTATAATTTATGTTTTTTGGCTTTTATGTTACACAATTTTAGTTTATTAAGTTTTTCTAAAAAAAATCAAATGCCTTAATTGTATTTTTGCAAATATTTTAACTATTTTAGAGTAAATTTATTTGAAAATATTTTTTGTGAAAGTGAAGAAATATTTTTCCTTACGTATTTTTATGTTGTACATGCATACATACATATGTACCATGTTTTTCAAATTTCTTAATTTTTAATTTTTCTTTACATATTTTACTTAAAATGATTTATCTTAAATATTATTTATTTTTTTAACTTGTGTAAAATGTTTATAATAATTTGTGGACTCATTTTTATTTTTAAATAATTTTAATTATCTGTTTTATTTTATTTAATTTAAATTATTTCTTTTTATTCCATTTTTTTTTTTTTTATTTATTTTTTTTTATTTTTTTATTTATTTTTTTCTTTTTACTTTATATTTTTATTATATTTATTTTTAATTTTAATTTATTCATTTGTTGTTAATTAATTTTTTTTTTTATTTTAATTCTATTTATTCATTTATTTTTATTTTATTGATTTGTTTTATTAAAATTTTTTTTATTTTTTAATTTTTATTTTAATATTTTTTTATTTTTTAAAATATTTTATAAACTTTTTTTTTATTTATTAATTTTTTTCTTGCATCACCAAATCGTTTTTTGTTTACAAGTAAAATTTTGTTAATATTGTTAATTGATTTTTAAATAGTAAACAAGCCTTATCAGTTATTAATAAAGCCGAGCTAAAAATAGCGCTGAAATGCGCATTCCAACCACAAATTACAATCGGTTCTAAAGTAAACAAACAAATCCCACACATATACGTATGTATATGTATATGTACATATTTAATTAACAATCAATTTAATCTCTTTTTACCAAAAACCAATTAGTTGTAACTGTGAACATATACAGATGCACATACATACATATGTACATGTGTATATGAATGTATGTATGTAACTGGGTTATATTTGAGGTGTACGTGATGTATAACCATGTGAAAACGTGTATGTATGTATGCCTTCAATGTTTAGCAGTAAATGTAAGAAAAATTATTTTTATTTTGAAATTATTAGTTCTCAAGGAAAATATTATACATACATACATACATATGTACATATATTTTGACATTTTTTTACCAAATGTTTAATTGCTGATAGGCCCATAAGCAAGTGTCTTTGTGGACTAATCAACTATCCCACACATACCGCAATAGTTCAATAAAATCTGGTTGAACGGCGTACAAGGTTAATAAATAGCGGTTTATCAGTGTAACGGTAATTTAGCGGTCATAATTTATTAACCCATCAGCGGTGATCTGTGCGCCAATGAACCCTCGTTAATTAACTGATATATACAAACATACAAACATGTGCATTTAAATACATACATACATATGTAAGTTCTAATATGTTTGTTTATGGCTGAAGGCTGCGATTTCTGACATTTCTAGCTTTTATTTTGCTACATAACCTACAATTATTTATTGATTTTTTTGTTTTTTAATTTTTATAAAAATATATTTTAGCGCAAAATTTATTATTTTCTATGAAAATTATATTCTAATAAAAATAACAGGACTTAAATGAAGTATTGTTCGGAAATTCACTCTTTTTATAAAAAAAAAATATTTATTTTTGTATTTCTTTTACATAATTTCGCACGTCACCCGGCACATCTTTTGACATGCTGACAATATCCCAAGTCTGTCATTGAAATTCTAACACAAGCACCTTCTAATTGTATTAGCAATTTTTGCCTGAAAGTCGCAGCTGCTTCCTAATTGTCTGTGTTTTGTGGAAAATTTTCATTCTTCTTTCATTCTTTCATGTTGATCGCCGTTACTTTGTGTGGAAGCGTGTGACTAGCGCTTGCGATTAGTAATTCCACTTATCAATTATTGCAATTGCTAAAAAAGACTTGTAAAATTCAAATGATAACTGAAGAATGCAATGCAAACAACAAAAGCACATTTGTATAACTGTTTGTATGTGTCTAGTCAGCATTATTTGCGAAAACACGAGTTTCGACATGTGTACTTTTTGTGTGTTGTAATTAGAGGCGCCTATTCTAAGCGAGTTTTATAAGTAATTTTCTATTTGCTCTCTTGAGTTACGCAATTTAATTGTTACATATTTATTGCTATATTGAGCAGATAACATATTTTCCTCGAGTATAATTATAAATAGCTGATAAGCACAAAGAATTCACATTTTAAATGCATTATTTGTCGTTTAATTAAGTTATTTGCTGTTGTAAGAAAGTTGGAGATATTAGATACATATGTATGTATGTATGTGTATGGTGTGTAGTTATGTATTGTACTTATAGGTTTATAAATAAAGTCATATAACTTCATTGAAATTATAACTTTGAAAGTGCAGTTTTTAAATAACAAAAATTAATTAGTTGGCCTGCAATTGAAATACTACGTTGTGGGCGCTCTTAACCATTAATCGCGAGTTATTACTAATTTGCCTTTTAATTAGCTGCTTAAAAGTATTTTGTCAACAAAAGTTTGGTAGTGAAAGTGGGAGTTGGGGAAATTTGATTCATACTAAGAAAATTTCTGGAAAAATATTTTTTAATTATATTTTCATTATAAGTTTTCTTACTTTACTTTATGCTTTTTTATATTATATTTCTTTTGTCCCTTTATTAAGTTTTATTTTTAATTTTTTAGGTTTTTTTCTTAATTTTTTATTATATTTCTCAGTTTTTTTTATTGTTTATTTTCTAATTTTTTATAGTTTATCTTATTTAATTTTTTTTTTTTATATTATATTTTTGTCTTTTTATTAATATTATGTTTTGTTTTTTATTTATTTTTACTTTTTTTAGGGTTTTATTATTTTATTCATTTTTATTCTTATTTTAACTTTATTTATTTTTACTTTTTTTTCATTTTTAATTTAATTTTATTTTTTTCAGTTTTTTTTTTATTTTTTTTATTTTTATATTTTTTTTTAAATTTTTTGGTTTTTGCATTTTTATTTCTACTTCCGTCTGTTATTTGTGTTATGTTTCTTAAAAACTGTTTTTTTTTTTTACTTTTAATTGTTATTTATTTTTTATAAACTATTTCTTCTTTATTAAAAAATTGTTTCTTAAAAAACTATAACATAATTGGTACCAAAAATCTTTTTCTTACAAAAGACATTTATGGAAAATATTCTATTTTTTATTCTTTAAATTTTATTTCTTTTGCATTTTTTTTAAATTATTTTTATGTTGTCTTTTTTTTTACATTAATTTTTATATTAAGCTTTAATTTTATTACGTAATTTTTTATTTATTGCTTTTTAATTTAATTTTTCTACATTTACATTTTTATTTATTTATTTTTTTTTGTGTTTTTTATTTCTTTGTTTTCATATTTTTTTCTTAATTTTTTAAGTTTTTCTTAATGTTTTTTTCTTTTTATACAATTTTTTATATAACTTTAATTTTTATATTAAGTTTTAATTTTATTAAACTTATGCCTATTTTTTATTTTATTGTTTTTATCAATGTATACATATATTTTTTTCATTTCTTCTTTTTTATGTACTTTTTACTATTTAATTTAATTAATTTTATTTAATTTTTAATTTTTTTGTTTCTTATTTAATGTTTTGTTTTTATATAATTAATTATGAAATTGTTTAGAAACTCGTCAGTTAATTACTTCAAAGTCAAAAGTTAAAATTTTGACAAAAAACTTTAATTTTTTTTAATAAAAGGATATGCAATGTTTAAAATTTGTCATAATTTTCATAAAAACTATACATGAGAGAAGAACTAAAATACTTTATTTTTTAGGTTGTTTTCCATCTATCTTTCATAATTAGCCAATAAAAATGTCAATATACATACATAACAGATATTTCTATAAATTTCAAGTTATTGAAAAATTCTTGTTATTATGTAATTTTTTCAATATTTTTTAGTATTATTTTATTTTTTTGTTATTTTTAATTTTTTTTATTATTATTCACTTTTTTTAATTATTATTTTAAAAAATGTTTACATTATTTTAAATTGATAAATGATAATTAATTCTTTATTTCGTTATTTTTATTATTATTTTTGTAACATTATTTTTCTTAATTTTTTAACTTATTTTTTTTTTAATATTATTATTTTTTATTAATTTATTATTATGATTATTATTTTTTTTTTTAAGTTTTCAATATAATTTTTTTTACTAGTATTTTTATTTTAATTGTTCTGTTATTTTTATTTATTTTTTTATTAATATTATTGTTACTAAAAATCTCTTCAATTGAGATTAATATTAATTTAACCCTTATTTAAAAATATGCGTTGCTCCAAAAAGTATGCAACGTCAACATTTTAACCTGCATAGAACTTCCCCACACTTCATGGTGTAATGCAAATGTGAACGAAAAAGTCTGTATAACAAAAATATGACCATAAATGTTGCCTGCATTACAGCGCTGTGGCATAAAAAGAGTTGTAAGGTTGTAAGGGAAGACCTTAAGTTTCTTTATTAAAAGGTGGTAAATATGTATAACATAAAATTTTTTATTTAAAAAAAATATTTTTTTTATAAATTTTTAAAATTTTGAAAATAAAATTTTTTATATAGTTTTTTTGTGCATACATATGTATATGTATGTATGTATAATTTATTTTATATGTAATATACATTATATACACATGGTTAATAAGTATGTGAAAAGAAAAAAAGAAATTGTGTTATCCACTTGTTATATAGCCTCGCCTACGGACGTGGCTAAGTGCACTGCAAACATCTGAAAGCGTTTAATACTTTAAAATTAATTTATCGCTTATCGCGTTTGCATGCACAACAACAACTGACTGCTGCCTATCTTATTGCAAATAAGACGACTTACTCAAGTGCTTAAAAGTTGCGATAGATGTGAAGCACGCGACTAGTTACATATGTACTTACATATCTACGAAGGCATATGCGTAACTATACATACGCATCACGTACATAATGCATATACAAAAGTAGTTCAGTGCAAACGGTTTCAGCACAAATAAACATACATAGATACATGCATACAAATATCTACACCTTTGTGCTCCACTCAACCAAGTCAACCCCCAGGACCTACCCGATTCAAGAATTTATTTTACCACTGAACCGAAGATGTGGCAATCAGCAATGAAGCGCTAACAAGTAGCTCTACATACAAGCATACATACATATTTACATGCACATCTACTTATTTGCCTACGTGCTTCATGTTAAGAGTGTCCCCCCAAGTGTGGTGAGTTTGCATTAAAGAGCGTACGCCTGCTCTGCGCAGCTGAGCGCCATCAAATAAAAAAGAAGTATGGCAAAAGCAGCTAAAAACAAGCAATAAAATGTTAATGTAAAAACGTAAAGCTTGTAAATAAGGCGCCACACACTGAGCAAATGTGGGAAATCATGAACTGAATGACTGAATGTCCAAGCGCTGGCTCACAAGCCAATGTGTTTTCCGCTTTACATTTTTCAGCGCGAATTGTAGCTGCTGGTCGCACTATATACACACCGTGTACATATTTATATACTTATAATGCATGTACATATGTACGTTTGGAAATATACATATAAGCCGCCTGTGCGTCGTATAGAAACCGCACAAATTACGGCTTGCAACCGAGGAATGCAACGAAGAATGCGTCGTGTCATTTGGGCGCCTGCTTCTTCACGCCCCTTTAATTGGCTAATAATAGCAAAAAACCGTTAAAACTGTTAGAAACTATACCAATTAGCTAGACTGGCGTATAGAGTTGTCTTTAAATAGTCTAAAAACTAGTTTTAGCGCATTTTCACTTGCGTTACTTAATGAAATTCTAAGCCAATATTGCTTTTGTGTTTTAATTATTTGGTTAGTGGCTCATATTTACGCTCTCGGCGCTCTTCGTTTCAATTTTTGACGTTTTCAAGTGATTTCACACATGATTTTCGGCTGCGTGTGTAATGTGCCAGGCGGCACGTCGTTCATTCGGCGTTTCTAGAAGATTCGTCGCGCCTGCTGCAGCAGCTTCGCTTACGTTTCATTCTACGTTTATTTATTTAATTCTTACCAATCGTGGCAACACACAGTGCACGCAAACGCTATACCGTTTTGTTTTCATTTTCTCTTTTTTTGGCGTAAATGTTTACTCGTTGGCGTAGTATTTCAAAAATTATATTGAAATTGCGGCATTTTTTGTTTTTGCGTGAAATACGATTATTTTCTATAGAGAGTATTTATTGCTTATTGAACAGGTGATTAGATTAGATTAGATTAGGCGAAGCAGGTGTGTAATTGTTTTGTTGGAGCAATTCAAATGACGTCTTAAGCAATAAAGGGGCATGAGTAAACAAATACTTGTAACATATGTATGTATGTATCGTATGTGGTTATAGAGCGTGTTTATTCCAATTCTGGAAATCCTCCCGTTTATTGGCATAGTTGCTGCTTCGCTATTCTTTGACACTTGATTCATAATTTTATAACTGTATAAGCTGTCAATGGATTAAAGTTCGAGAAATTGTGTGTAATTGGCTAAAATTATAATATTAATCTCATATTTATGGCCTGAGTAAAAACGGTGGCAAACAGTTCTATGAAATATGACCTACGAAAGATATAATTAATTTTTGAAAAATGTTTTCACAATAAAAAATTAGTTTAAAAGAAATATATACCGTTATGTTTGACATTTTGATCCGAAAGAAATGTCAGAGATCTTATAAATTAAAATTATATAAATCAAAGTATGTATGTAAATGACCAGCAAGATAAACTGCGACGATTTAGCCTTTTCGAGGCATCTGTTTGTACATACGCGATTTAACCTCTCATTTTTTGAGTTATCGATCTGAAATTTAGCACACAACCTTTTCTTCTCAAGGAGCTGCTCATTTGTCGGAATCGTCGATATTAGACCACTATAGCATATACAAGTTATGCAAACTGAACTATCGGAACAAAATGCTTGTATGGAAAACTTTTTTGTTGGAAAAGTTATCTTCATGAAATTTGGCATAGGTTATTTATCGAGCCAACGCTACTATCTCCGCAGAAATTGTTCAGATCGGATCACTATAGCATATAGCTGCCATACAAACTGACTGATAAAAATTAAGATAAAGATCTTTTTATACCCTTTTATGTGATAAGAAATTTGTGAAGGGTGTTAAAGTTACGGTATAACCGATTCAACAGGTTTTCTTGGTTTTTTTATATTTGAAAGAATTTAAGTCTTTGTTTTATTATAAATCGATTTGAAATTTGAAAATAAACCAATTTTGTTGCTTTTAGTAATGAATTTGGTTACTAACGTGGAAAAAAAGTTTCAGATTTTGGTTGAATTTTTTTATGAATAAAAAAAATATATTAAATTAAAATTTGTATGAATTTTCTGAAATTATTAAAAAAAAATATTTTGTTTCTTTTTTTCTGAAAAAAAAAATTGCTTTAAATTTTTTTCTTTTATTTTGTGAAAAAAAAAAACAATTTCTTGCTTTAAAAAAAAAAAATAATTTGTTTTGCCTAAAAAAAAAATAATTTAAATTTTTTTGTTTAAAAATTAAAAATAAATTAAGATTTTTTGCTTAAAAAAAAATATATATAAATTATTTAATTTTTTTTGTTTAAAAATTAAAAATAAATTAAGATTTTTTGCTTAAAAAAAAAAAATAAATTATAATTTTTGCTTTTTTTTAATTAAATTTCTAACACTACACTACTGTACTTGTACGAATATTCACTAATGACAAAAACAAAAACAAGGGTAATTATATGAAATTTTTATACTAACGAAACTAACCATAAATAATGATAAATAGCATAAAATTAGACATTCGGTTTTACTTTCGCTAAAAAAAAGCAACAATTATCACTTTTTCTAGCCGCGTGCTTTAGAAAGTGTCTACCAATTAGTTTAGCATCGTACTAATTGCATGTAGCGCGCATTATACCGTACTTACAGCCACGTGTTGCCATCGATAATGCAGATGCACTCGCATTTCTAATATTTTTTTTTTCAAATTATTTGCAAAGTAAAACAAATTCTACGCCAGCAAAGAAGAAGAAAAAAATTAATTCTAATGCCAAAAACAAACGACAATTTGAGGCATTTCGTAAAAATCGCGAATTATTTAAATTAAGCGTGTGCCCGCGTTGAAATTAACGAGCTTTGTGCGACAGCGTTTCATTGACTCGGCTAACGACTCGAGAAATGACGCGCGCAGCCGAGCACATTAGGCTAATTAGCACAATTTAGCTGAAATGTATTATTAAAAAGGCAATAAAATATTTTACAATTAAAACTTGCAAATAGAAACCTTTTTCAATGGGTTTAAATGGTCATTTTTGATAAAAAGATAATTTTGACTTTTCATTGAGTAATATAATATCTACAGAAGTATATATGTAGGTATGTATGTGCATATATACAAAAATGTAACTGCCCAGCTTCTGCATACTTTTCTTTTCTTTTGACTATCACTCGTGATTTTTGATAAGTTAAATAAATATTATCGGTTGAAGTATTCGCACGTAAATAATTTTGCCACGTGCTTGTACGTTTGTATATTTAATTTATGTACATATATAAAGGAGTGGATTTGTATGTATAAATGCGTCATAAATTATCTAATCAACTGTTGTTGGCTGAGCGTCATAGGATGAGTGTACAAAATTAGTTGTATTTTATTTAATAAAAGTTATATTTTACAGGGTTCCGATCTGAACAATATCTTCAGAGATTGTAGCACTACCTTGGGCAAAAATCTATGCAAAATTTCTTGAAGATATCTTGTTAAATAAAAAAGTTTTCCATACAAGGACTTAATTTTAAACGTTCAGTTTGTATGGCAGCTATATGCTATAGTGGTCCGATCTGAAAATTTGTTTTTGGAGGCGGTAGCAGTACTTTAGACAATAATCTGTGCCAAATTTCGTGAAGCTATCTCGTCAAATAAAAAAGTTTTCCATACAAGAACTTGATTTTGAGCGTTCAGTTTGTATGGCAGCTATATGGTATAGTGATCCGATATGAACAATTTATTGGCAGACTGTAGCATGCTTTTGGGCAATACCCTATACCAAGTTTCGTGAAGATACCTTATCAAATAAAAAAGTTTTCCATACAAGAACTGGATTTTGAGCGTTCAGTTTGTATGGCAGCTATATGGTATAGTGGTCCGATCTGAACAATTTCTTTGTAGATTGTAGCATTGTTTTGGATAATATTCTCTGCCAAGTTCCATGACGATATCTCTTCAAATAAAAAAGAACGTATGCGAAATTTCAAATATTTAATGTTTCATTCGAAATCTATCTTTTGCTCACCAGACTTGCCCACAATGGGCGAAAGAAAGGTTTATATCTGCACTTTGAAATAACAGCTTTGTATGTATATATGTATTATATGTACGTATGTAGTATGTCCCACTTGAACATTGCATTCCACTTGAATTATCTTTTACTGTTTGCAACACAAGCTTAGCAAGCCGTTTAAATACATACATACATAAATATAGTTAATATCAATATGTGTGTATGTATGTGTGCACTGGCTGTACATTGGCCCTGCATTTAATCTGACCTAAAAATGTACAAACATACACATACAAAGCTGTATACAGCACAGCAAACACGAGGAACCGCACTTTCAAGCCGCCCAACGCCCCAAAACCGTCAACAAAGCCTCGCTATCTTCGTAAGCACATACAAACCGACACTGTTGTTGCACATAAACACCCAACGCACGCCATTTACAACTATTCTCTGCATATTTAAGTATGTATGTGCTTGTATGTGTGTTTGTGCGCTGCCTTCTATTGTCCTTCGTGTCGTTCGTTTACTCACCTTTAGCCGTTTTGCACAGGACAATGCCGAACCATGACGTCATCGGTGTTTCGTTTTCATCCTGCGCTCGCATTGCCAGCTGCAGCGTCTCCTCCTCCTCATCCTCCTCGTCATTATTGACATCCAGATCGTACTCATCGACGCCGCTGCCACCACTGCCGCTGCTATTGCTACGCAGCGTACGCTTATTATGGCTGGTGGTGGGTTTCGTATTGCTGCGCACCTCCACAATGAAGCCGCACTCGACGACGGCGCAGAAAATGCGCTGCTCATCGCGTTTGAACCATTTGGATTCGCGCAGCTTTTGCACTGCCACTGAGCTGCCGAAAGTCGACGTCTTGCTGTGTAGATGCCCCAGCAGACTCAAACCACTGGCGGTGCTGGGACCAGCGCTGGCACAGCCGCCACCGCCGCCGCCACCCACACCACCGCCACCATGCGCTGCATGATTGGACTGATGGTTGTGACCCTGCAGTGGCCACCACTTGAGCGCGTTCACAAAGCTGTTCGAGCGATTTATATTTGTGGCTGTGGCACTTGTCATTTTAAGGCTTTTACTGTCGTCCGCTGCTCGGCTGCTGCTGCTGTCGCTGTCACCGTCCCGTGCACCTTGATGCGTTTGCTTGGTGGCGAATATGGAGCCGATTCTGTGATCAGTGCTGACTGCCGTGTGGTTGGCTAAGCGTAAACAACAATTTGCTGCACCCAATGTAGCGATTTGGCTCGTGAAATGCGCGTAAAATGCAAATTGTGCACAAAAACAAATTGTTTTTTGTTGTTTTTCAAATGCTCGCTAATTTGCTTTGTTGTGTGTTTTCAGTGTAAGCTTTTTGTTTTTGTGACTTTCACTACTTGTTTTTCTTATGCTTTGCAATTAAAAGTTTTTCTACAAAATTTTCACTGAATTTTGTGTTTTTGTATTTTCAGTTTTTTTTACAAATTGCAGTTCGTTGCGTGTCTCACGCACTTTTTCTGATTTCTATTTGTTGTAGCTAACTATTAGCCAAAGTTTGATTTCCAATACGCTAGTATTTATTTTTGTTTTTGTATGACAAAAAACGCTAGACACACTAAAATGCACTTTGGTTGTTTTTGTTTTGCAGTGGGTTAGTTTAAATTTGTTACAAATTCTCTGTTTAACCTCAAAAAATTTGTTTCAAAATATTATTTTATATTTTCTTTGATAAAACTCAAATTTATTTCAGAAAAAATATTTCAACAATTCTGCTTATTTCTCGTAAATTTTCGCAAAATAATTCACTTAGTTGCGCTAAATTCAAATTCACTTCTGCTCAGCAAGAGACCTAAAAGGCGAATACCAGCCAGCAGCGCTGCATGTGTTTATTTAAAGCCGGTTTGACGCGCTCGCCGCTGTGTGCCACGACGCAGCGCGAGTTTACCTATGGTGTCAATTGCTTCTCTTATCAACGTTGGCGCATGATTCCCCTCACCAAAAAGCACTTGGCTCCACTCAGCAACTACAGCAATATTTGTGTGTAAATTGTGTATGTTTGTATATATGTAAAAATATTTATATACATACATACATGTGCCTTTAAGTGTGGTGAATATTTGTATTTATTAAACTCTTTTTGTGCCGTTGAAAACGTGCGCAAAGTCAAGAGAGAGCGAGAGTTGAGTGTGAGCGTTGCAGCTGAAGAGCGACGAAAACATACAATTTTCTGCTTTTGCAGTTAATAAATGTGTATACATATTTACACACAAATATACGTAAAATACGTACATACATTTTTACATACATAACTACACATATTCATACATACTTACAATAATATACATACAAATGTGGGCACATAGTATTTAACAAATGATTTCGTGCAATTTGTCGTATACCCACACAATGTGGATTGTTTTTGTTACTGCAGACAAAGTGTTAATTATTTATTTTTTCTTATAATCTTCATTATCTTTTATTATCAGCACTTTTATTAACCCACTCACTTTAGACATGACATATCTACTCTTTGATGTTTTATTTTTTGTGTTGGATTGACTTTTTGATGCGTAATAATGACATTTGCTTGACGTTCATTAAAAATTTGACTGATGCACTGCAAATCAAAGCACTAAATTCAAATAAATTTTTGTTATTTATTTCAAAAATATACCCATATAGACTTTCAAAAGTGATCTTGACCTACCAAAACAAATATTCGGTCCTGACCTAACCCATTTCGAGCTCTAGCTCTGACGACGTTATTGAAATCATGACTCTCAGCGAGTCGAACAAATATTAGAAATACATACTTACATACATATGTTTGCATGTACGAAAATAAGATTGAGTATGGCTGAGTGATAGCTGCCCGACAGTTTTTTTACTGACAATTATTGGCTATTAAAAAGCAATTTTTCTCTTGTTACAGTTTTTGTGAAACAACCTCACTTGAGGGCTTGAATTATTCACAAAAAATTAAAAAAAAAAAAACGCAGCTTCAAGGTTTTTTTGTTTTCAAAAGTCGGTTTACACTCACGGCTCTCATAGAACATTACCAGTATACCGTTAATTGCACTAAAAATAGATATTTTCGTGTAAAGACAAAAAATCGTTCAGAGCAGAAAATTAATATCAAAAAGTACGTGAAGATACTTAAAATGTTTAAGAGGTTACTTGGGTTTCCTCGAGCAAAAAATTGTCTTTTTTTAGCAACTTTTTTCTCACATGAAAATTAAATATTTTATTACAATTTTTTATTGTTACAAATATACACTATTAACAAGGAATACTGAAATTCAAAAAAAAAAAAAAAAAATTTTAAACTCGGCCATTGCGACGCTTTTTCGCGAAGTTTTTTTCAAATAGTTTCAATCGAAAGGAAGTCCTTTGTCAAAGTCTTTGCGTCGTTGTATCTCAAAGACCTGTGTTCATGAAGTTCGTTTGAGTAGTTCTCGAGAAATCTTGCAAACCGACTTTAAAAACACAGTTTCGAGAAAAACACAGTTTCGAGAAAATCGCGTTTAAAGACGGCGCACTTAGCCTAGCTAGCCTCGAGTGCACAAGTTCTCAAGGCTGTATCACCGAAACTATTACTCGGATCAACTTGAAAATCTAGGAGAATATTCTAAAAGTGTTGTGGAATTCAATACGGCAGTAAAAGAAAACTATTTTCTGAAACCCGTAAACCCATATAGCCCCTCAAAACAACTCAAAAATTTAAATCGAAACAACTAAAAAGTAGTTATAGTGGCTTACATACATATTTGCAGGCTTTGAAAATTCTAGAACTGAAAAGAAAATCGCGACTACTTTCATTATAATGACTCTATAGAACTTGAAAGGTTGAGAATAAAAAAAAATAATAATAAACACGGGTATACTCATTTGATAACATGAAGTCTTACCAGAATATTCCGAAATTTTTTCCTGGTAACTTTTGAATGAGAAAAAGGAACTTTTTTCTAGTAAAATCTTGAAAATTCTGATTGAGAGAGAATGCTATTTATTCATATTTTGCTCTAATCCGCCAGAGTACAGCTTGTCGTGTAGTCGTGCTGTCCATAAGAACGTGTGTATTTTAATATTTGAGAGATGTGCCAGCTTGAAGCCTGTCGCTCTCTATGTGTTCAGCACATTACTCTTCAATCTCTGAGAGATCTCTCAGAAGTGACAAAATGTCATTTATGACATCGTTTCAATTTTCTCTGGGAGAAACTGTCTTACTCATGTTTAGTTAACTGATATTTGAGTAAAAAACTTGAAAATTCTGAGTTTTTCGGAAAACTGGCATTGAAGTACCAGAATTTTTGACAGAAATTTCCTCAACCTAAATTCCTTGACATTTCACCGTCAATATCGGTGATTATGTGAGATATATAATTGAAATTCGGAGAAAAGCATTTTCCGATAGTAATATGCGTTACAAATGGGTTAAATCGGATCAAAACTTCCCTTAGCTCCCATATATATACATATGTAGCTAATACAACAATTTTCGAACTTCCAGGCGCTTCCTTTCTTGTTACTTTGTAACATTTTTGCTTGACCTGCCTATTTTATTTTGAAACAAAACTTTCCATAAAAATACATTGTAAAATAGTTTTTAGCTATTTCGTTCATTTATTACCTTAACATTTCATAATTCTCTTTATCTCGCCAATTTTGCGATTTTATTTGTGTTTATGCAAATATCTATTCTTATATACATTCATTAATAAAAATTAAGGTGCAAAAATCAGTTTTACATTACCATAATTAAGCATGCGATACTTATATAATATACTTACTTATAAGTGGAAAAACTGTAAACAACTTTGCGCTATAAATAGGTCTAAAATGCATATTAGAATTTGATATGTTCTAAATATAAACGTCACATGAGCACTCGGGCACTCATTTACTCACCCACTTACATAATTGATAATTAATTTGCATTAATGTATATTCAAGTTGTGTGTGTGTTTTATTCATTTACTTCTTTAAGTATGTATATACATAGTTATATATCATATACACTTAGATCTATGGCGCATGTTTATCTGCTAAGCACTGGTAATAGCCTGTCGAAACTTAAATGCGCTTGAGCTCGGTAAATATCTCACACAATTTTATGCAAAATATATTTAAAATCAATACTCAAACAGAGAAGGCACTTTAATGAGCACAGTTGTAATCGATTTCATAATGATATTTGAATGTAATATTATAGTGAGGCCTACAATACTGGCACTTGTGTGATATTTTTATAGAATTCGTGAACACGAAGTTATTATGTAATTGTTGCTACATTCTGTTGTTTGTAAATAGAAAAAGAACAGAAGAATAAAACTATTGAAGTAATCAAAGGGTTAAGTTTATACAGTCAGATCTGGCGATCCTTCCAGTTATTATATCAGTTTGCTTTGTAATACCTACAGAAATGGAAACTCTATAGCGATATATGGCTTATATTGTGGGATCCGTTTCGAGGCTCCGTACTTTTTTAAAGAAAAAACCCAGAAACTTGAAATTTAAAGAAGAATGTTCATTATCATTTGAAAGAATGTTCTTTGGCATTTATTTTTTGAAGATCATCTCTTCCAAATATTAGTCGCGGTTACGTTTCAGAAGGTCTGTCCCTTGAGTTCAATTTTTGATGACTCGTTCGAGCATTTCGACTGGTAAATAGTGAATGACACACGTCATGTTTTTCTTCAAGACTTGAATCGAAGAGGGATCGTCCGCATAGGCTTTAGACTTTACATATCTCCACAGGAAAATGTCTAACGGCGTAATGTCACACGATCTTGATGGTCAATCGACCAATCGATTATCTGCTCACCGAAGTGTTCTCTCAATAGATCAATTTTATTGATGCGATGTGTGGGAAGTGGCGTCGTCTTGTTGATACCAAGTGTCGCTGAGATCACGAGCTTCAATTTCTGACATGAAATAGTCGGTTATCACGGCACAATCCCGGTCGCCATTGACGGTTACGTTCTTACCAGCATATTTTTTGAAGAAATATGAAGCGATGATTCCACTATCCCACAAACCACACCAAAACTTAGTTTTTTCTGCGTGTAATGGCAGCTGTTGAATCTTTTCAAGCTGCTCTTTGTCCCAAATCCAACAATTTTACTTGTTTACAAACCCATTAAGCCGGAAATATGTAGTTCTCATCGTTGAACAAAATTTGGTTTGAAAATGTCCGATCTTCTTCGAACTTTTCAAAAGTCCATAGAGCAAAGCGATGTCGTTTGGAAAGGTTGAGCGACTTCAGTGTTTGCACAAGCTGTGTTTTGCCAAGTCGTTCCATACGTCAGTCCGAGTTGCTGCGAACGGCGCCGAATCGACTCTCTACGGTCTTCGTGTACACTCTCAGCTGCGGCTGCTATATATTTTTATTTATTTTTTTCACTGCATGCTGGATGTGCTCTATTCGGTTGAATATGATCCAATAATGAATGCCGTTTCCCTCACTATCATTTATAAAGTTGTAACAATTGTGATGCCTCGACTGTATTTTCGGTTTAGTTAAACTTGCTTGCGCATAAAATCACTTTGTATTTATGGATAAATATTTTATAATTAACATATGTACACAACCATATACATATGCACAGACATAAATCAATGCACCATTAATATACTCATTCATAATCTCATTTTATAGGGTGTCCTAATAGGAGTTCTGAAATTAAAACAATTTATCTTAATATCTATTGCTGTCTTTGATGAGCCACTTCACTTCGCGGGGTTGTCAAAAACGTAGATTAAAAGAGTCATTCAGTCGAATTCAGTTTGCATGAGTAGTATATAGAAAAAATCCCTTTATCTCCATTTAATCGTTGCTGTTTTCGCGATAGAAACTATTCGCAAAATAATTTTGTGCATTACAGTGGTCCCTGGCCTAGTAAAAATCTGGGTTCTGATCTGCTTATATAGAACCGACCGAAGCGATCCTGTGAACGAATGTTTGTTTTTATGAATATTAAAATTACGATTCTCCACTCTTCAATGTCTATCAAATCGAATACAATTATCATTTCTTGAAAAATACTTTCTTTAAAAGTAATTTAATTAAAAGTAAGATCTGGAAAGAGAATGTAATGCATTAGATCTTCTCAGCTCGACTCACCCTATACATGCATAGACCCAGTTCTCTTTGCATTAATCTTAATTTATCCGCACAAAAGCAGCTAAAATTTACAAATATATAAATGAAATACTTAAATACATACAGACACTTTTAGTGCTTGCACATCTACCCAACGAGCCATTTTTTGCGCTTAGTGTGATGTGGAGACTTAATTGAGGCTTCGCACATTTTAGGTTATAATTAGGAATTAAGAATATTTTTCTTAAAAAAATTAGCAAAATAAACAGCATGTCCTTGGAACTTAGATGTTATGCAGAGTACACCCACGATATCCATTAAAGAATTTTCACTCAACAATTATCATCTTGCCAAAGGGTAGGGCTTCTAACTGAACTGTGTCCTATTGGCATACGCTTTGTGGAAAAAAATTTAACGGACGTCAATTGGAAAAGTTTTCTGGAGGAAATCATAATAGAGACATAGCGATAATTATTACCAATTTTCCAGCTAGACAGAGGTTGAAACATCTTGGATGTCAAAGCTGCAGTCCAAAAGTCGAATAGAAGATAGCTGCCTCCTAATCAAATCTATACATATGGATCTGGTAGTGAACGAGAGAAAGACTAAATATCTTCTGTCATCGAACAAACAGTCGTCGCACTCAGGACTTAACTCCCAAGTCACTGTTAAGAATGATGATTTCGAAGTCGTAGATAATTTCGTCTATCTTGGAACCAGCATTACCACGAACAACAACGAAGGCCTCGAAATCCAACGCAGAATAACTCCTGCCAACAGGTGCTACTTCGGGCTGAGAAAGTAATTGAGAAGTAAAGTCCTCTCTCACAGAACAAAGACCGAACTCTACAAGTCACTCATTATACCGTCCTGCTATATGGTGTAGAGGCATGGACGATGACAACATCTGATGAGTTGGAGGTAAAAGTTTTCGAGAGAAAGGTTTTGCGGAAGATTTATGGTCCTTCGCGTATTGACAACGGCGAATACCGAAGTCGTTGGAACGATGAAAATTCTATCTCGTACTTTATGATGTCTTTTGACTTTGAACTGATTTCAGGAAAATTTTGAGAAAATTGTTTCATAAAATTTTATAAATTAATCTATGAACTGTATTTGCTAGGTATCTGAAAAATAATCCTATTAGGAGTTAGAGTAACAAATATGATAAAATAGCGATATTTGTTTGTTGGACATTAATGTGCTATGCCAGTTTTCTAAGCGGAAGCTTTACAACTGCCTTTAGTACTTGCTCGTTTTCTAGCAACTGGTCGAGACAAGTGCGTGACTAACAGTTAGTAGGCTATTGGTTCGAAAATCGAAATTCAGCAGCTGTTCGAGGTTTCCTTAAACCTGAAGGGCAACCTCCACAAGGGAGGAGCGTAGTGAAACTTCTATAGGTTAAATGTACATAGGTACGGTTCACATATGTATCTATGTATGTACTTATGTATAGTATCTACACATTTCTGTCGAACTAATATTCACAGTCGAACAAAACTCATAAACCAATGTGCTTATTTGCATAATACATAACCGCGTATGCAAATCAGATGCCGGCATGAACATCATTATATACAATGTATGTATGTATGTATGTATCTACTTAAAGTTAATTTTACCCAGCTCTGAATTGCGCATTAGAACTTTAACGCTTCGCAGGCTCGATGCTGAGCTCAGAAAACTAGAAAACTAAAGCAGTTGTATGTACATATATTCTTTTAATCAAATCATTATTCATTAAATTTGTGCATATTTTTTTTATTATTTCAATAATAAATCAAAATTTTAATACAAAAATATAATATTTAAATAAATATATAAGGGATTCAAGGTTATTTAAAAACTCACCAGCTTTGTTATTTTTAATCTTCATAGGAACTCTTAAACTCTTTACTGATCTGAGTGTGTACATACATATATGGAACTATCATTGACTAAAGGCAACCCTTGACAGATATTGGAACGTGTTTCTCTTCCTTTGTTTTAAGTATCTGCAAAGGAATTTTTATAGTTTTAAAATAATGACATTTTCGCTTAAGTTTTCTAAAACTCTGGATACATATTATAAACTTTAAATATATGCATATACTGTGACTCACGAAATTGATCACACTTCAATTGAAAAGCCATTACTTTTTCATTCCGTCTTAGAGATTGAGTCAAACACAAATCTGACTGAATATTTCTGTTGGTTGGTGTTTGAGATACCGTTACCAATATGTTTTATGTCCTCACCAAAATTAGCGTAAAGTAAAATTTGAATAATAATAATAATTTAAAGGTTTCTGCGCAGACAATTTGCAGAAAGTTACGAAATGATCTCCAAAAGCCAAAAAACCTCTATTCACTGTTAGGCACAGCAAGTTGCCGGTAAATTTTACGAAAAAATGCAAGGCCTAGAATGTAAGTTCCAGTAGTAGAAGTTCCTGTGTTCGGAAGAGACTAAAATAAATCGTTTGGGATCGACAGAGTCTTATATTGAGAATCTGCACAGTCTTTTGTTTGGCATTGTAGGAGACTTAGGTGAAAATGGGTCGGACATTGTCTTCTAACAGCATAATAATCCAAAACACACAGCAAAGGAAACTCACAAATGTGTTCAGAACATTAGTATTATTATGTTAGATTCGCTTTTCCAATTTCCGGATCTAAAACCCATCGAGCAACTGTGGATTATATAAAAAAAATTGATCACAAGCCAAATCCGCTCATTAAGAGAATTCTGGCCTAAGGTACAGCAGGCGAGGGAGCCTATTTCGTCTGAAATTTGTGTCTGCCTAGAAGAATCAAAGCTGGTACAGACGCCCAATTTGGTTATACGCAATTTTGATATAAACTTTAAACCTTGTTAAATTAATCACACTGAAAAATTTTATATTTAGTTTAGTTGTTGTTTAGAAGTTTTTTTATCATCGATTATGAACGCATTGATATCGTGATCATTTTGTGAGTCACTGTACATATGTATTATTTGTCCATTATGTCTTTTATTATGTTTTTTTTTTTGTTGTTTCTTTTATTAGTTACAAATTTTCTTCTTACCAATTAAGGACATTTACGGCAGGTGGCAGACAAGTCTAGACACTGACAGCTTGATTATTGGGCTCGTAGTAAATTTGATATAAAAGTAATTAGCCTTAGTTATGGATTTTTATATTACCAATTCAATATGGTTTTTATGCCCAATGTTCCAACTCTTTAGTGCACTTGAGTATATTAAAATTGTGTCTTAGTTTTTTACTAATGCCATTTATCTTTTTTAAGATTTCTGGTACTATGTAGGAGGGTCTTAAGATAAACACTTTTGGAATAGAGTTGTCACCTGTCACATAGAGTAAAACTGAATTGAAAACGATAAACTTTTGAATATTTTTTTTTCAATAGTGTTACCATCTATCCTAAATGGAAAAACTTCGAAGAGTGCCATAACGGTTCGATCAGACCTATTTGTTCGGAGATTGTCTTTGACTTGACCAATTATTCAAGCGAAATTTTGTGAAGATAGCAAGTCAATTGAATAGCCTATCATAGTAAAACACATTTTTTTTTGGCAAAATTCTCTGTTTTATTCAACATAATTCACTTCAAGAATGATATACTGATTATAGCGACTATCCAACTTTTCGATATCATCATTTTTGTAGTACGATTTGTCCTTTGTTTCAAAGTAGACCTCAGTTTCCGTGCTAACCTCTTCATTCGAGGAAATTTTTTTCCCAGCGAGCATTCTTTTGAGATCAGAGATCAGGAAATAGTCGCTGGGTCAGGTCTGGAGAATACGATGGATGTGGAAACAATTCGAAGCCCAATTCATGGATTTTTGCCGTCGTTTTCCCTGACTTGCGCATTATCTTGGTGAAATAGCACATTTAAATGAGGTCATTTTTCGGTGTTTTCATCTTTCAAACGGTTCAATAAGGCTATGTAATTGCCGGTCTTGATGGTCCTTCCATTTTGCAGGTGGTCAATAAAAATTATTTCATGCGCATAGCAAACAACAGAGATGTCATAATCCTGTCAACCAACTGTTGCGTTTTAAAATGCTTTGGGATCGGTTCTTTATGTGCAGTCCACCAGGCTGATGGTCGATTGGACTTCAGAGTGAAGGGATAGAGCCATGTTTCTTCCAATGTCACATATCTAGGCAAAAACTCAGGTTAATTACGCTCCAAATGATGCTCCGAATTATCAACTCGTCGTTGTTTTTGATTAAAAGTGAGTTTGGGCGGCACCCACTTTGCACAGAGCTTTTTCATACCCAAATATTCGTGAATGATATGAGGTACACGATCAGTTAATATCTTTAGAGTGCCTGCTATCTCGAACAACTTCACTTTACGGTCTTCCAAAATTATTTTGTGGACTGTTTTGAAGTTTTCATCGGTCCCAACCTCTTTCGGGGGTTCACTTCGTTTACCGTCTTTGGTGCTAATTTCACCACGTCTAAACTTAGCATACCAATCCATACCAAAGTTATACACTTGCCTTTTAAAGGTTAGGGCTAACTAAACATCATATGAATTTAATTCTAGTAGCGCCATCTATGTGTTAGGCCGGGACTTTTCAATTTTTCTGTTTTTTTTTTATCAAAATGTTTTCATACAAGAAGTTGATTTTGAACGATCTATAAGTTGGACGATATATCCTATAATGACTCTTTATAGGCGTTGCCGAAAATAAATATCTTCTTCGGGAGAACAGGACGTATGAAAATTTTCAGATTGATGTCTCAAAAACTGAGGGAGTAGTTCATGTATCGTGTATACAGAGGGACAGCCGAACAGACTGACTTGACTAAATCGATTCAACTCGTCACTCTTCATCTGCTTGTCACGAACCCCCTCGCACAGTTAATATACCCTGTTTAGGGTAAAATAGGGTGTAATAATAACCAATTAATTATTAATGACTAAAACATGCATTGGGTTTAAATATAGCGCGCTGTCTATACTTAGGGACCCCACACTCATTATGATTGGACACTTGTACTCAGCAATACAATTAATAATGCGACTCAAATGGGTAAATGTCATACGCTGAACACAATGGTTGCGACACAACATTGCATCACGACAGTGAACTGAAAACGGCGTTGTGCATCCTACTACCTGAACGCATGTACACAGGACAACACAGCTCTCCATTTTGCATGTACACAATTTCGTTGTGGCCATACTAATACCTTGCACTTCAATGAAATTTTAATATTTTGTTCAAAGTGAAAGTTTTTATGCAAAAAATAAGTAAATAGGTATATATTTTTGTTTTAAATTATCAATTGTTATTACAAATGATATAACAGAGCTATAATAGAGCTATTTTATGCTTTTATTTGTAAAATAACGTCAAGTTTGTAAGAGCTGTGAATAATTTTACATTTTACATATTAGTGGCATCACCACTCTTCCTCATCTCTCTATCTTCCATTCTACTGTCAACTCTACTGTCGTCCTACTGTCGCAGGCAAATATAGGAAAATATCGAAGTTAGCGAGAACGACAACTGTCGGCCTACCGTCGTGGAGTCGTGCAGCTGTCTAAATAACAGTGTCCATAAGAACGTGTGTATTTTAATGTTTGACAGCTGTCGGTTGTCGTCTGTCGCAACCATTGTGTTCAGCGTATCAAATGGAGTGCTCTACATTTGCTGACAGCGTATCAAAGCTGATATGTATATTGACAAAAATATACATACATATCTATATAGTATATTTATTTATGTACATACATACATATATAGGCACCGCGATCGAAATTGAAAATATTGAGATAAAAATAATATACATACAAACTATTGATTATACAAATATTTGATTCGAACTGCAACGTTCCCCAACGCACGTAACACATTTACATACAATTATTACAGTTATTAAGCAAGTAAGTTTAATTTTCGATGCACGCGCCTTGCGATAGTAACACAAATTCTTACGATAAAGAACCTAGTTCATGACCTTGAGTCAAATAATTTATGCAAATGCCTTGATTATTGACTAGATTCTAGAAAAAAAGCTTTTTGTTCGAAAGATTGACGTTTATGTGGTGAAATTTTGATTGCCAACGAGGGCAAACGCACACATATGTATGTATATACCAAATATGAGTTTGTATGTCCAAATTTAGGCGCTTGCACACAACTACCGTTATAAATTATATTTATTCTGAGTCATTCTACTTATCTGCTTAATTCTTTATCTGTACTTTCTTTCAGTGATTAGTCAAATTTCGCTTTTGCCTTGACATCGTAGATAAGCTGTGGTGTGTTAAGTCAACGAAAGTAACCCAGTGCAAATGACTGGCGTTCTCGCGTAGCCTTGCCAGCAGCTGACGTAGTGCCGCACACCTATTTCACGTTCCGATTAACGACGTAAATAGCACGTTAAGAATTGTCATAATTTACTTACGAGTACATAGCCTAGTAAATACGAGTATGTTTGTATTTTGTTATGTGGTCCAATAGTTTCTCGTACAAATAATTATCTCGAGATGATGCAGCAAACCGCTCTATTATACTTTCAATATTTTTTCATGCAAATACCTTTATGGGCACGTCAGCAAAGTTTTATGGGCGCGATGAATAAATACAATGGACTCACTTGTATTACACATTCAATGGCGCTTTTTTATGTACGCAATTGTAAGATTTAGAACACAGTGAATCATCTGGCCAGCTCTGGTCGTATTTTAGAATTGATTATAAGACTACGAGTTAATTTTTTTTTTAATTTAGAGGGGATTTAGAAATATTTTTTGTAAAATTTTAGAAGCATTACTAGTCATAAGGAGGACTGTTATGATAACTTATCTAAATAGGTCTAAAATGTTTCCTATTGACAATGGTTGGATACATTTTGGTACTATTAGGATATCAAAGTCTGATATTTCCTATAAATATACTTACACTTACTTACTTAATCAGGGTATGCGGCATGTCAAGTTGCTAATAAGGGGGTACAACCTTAACAGGTTTAGATCGATAATAAACCTCCCAAGGATTAAACTCAGGCTCTTGGTCGCATTCTACACCGGCCACTGCAAGTTAAAAAGGCACCTATTCAACCTAGGACTAGCCTCTTGCGCCAACTGCCGGTTCTGCGACAGGGAACCTGAAACCCCGGCGCACCTGCTAATCAACTGCATCGCAGTCTGCAGCCGCAGGTCTAAGGCCCTTGGAACCATATTTCCGGATAGGGATCACTAGCTCCCAGCAAAATACTAGAATTTATCGATTTGCTGGGGCTTGGTGAGCCCATGTGAGTTAGGAGAGGACACAATAGACCCAAGGTCGCAGTGCATACCTCAATTAAATTCTATTCTATTCTACTTAATCAGATCACTACTTGATTTAAATATGTATAAATTTAAACTTCGTTCGTAATTTCTCTGCTCGTAAGGTTAGGTTAGGTTAAGAGGTCGATCCAAACAGAGATCTCTCTTGGACAGTTTAGAATGCCAGTCTCTTGTGGTACCTAAAAACCCCTATATACTAGATCATAACACCCTCACAAGTCGGCAAAGCATTATGAGCTTAGCTTGTTGAATCCGCTAATGTTTCGGCTATGTAGTCTGGTTCGCTGAAGGTAAGACTACCGAGTTGTTTCAGTCTCAGACGTGCAAAGGCTAGACAATAAAGAAGAAAGTGCCTGGATGTTTTCACCACAACCTCCTCCATACAACTTTGGCAACTAGCCTTCGACAAATGTTTAGCCTTACCGCACGAATGTCTGTTAGAAAGTGTCTACGGAGACCTCCAACTTCTGCGGAAAGATGAACATTGCTAAGGTCAAATAGTTCAAAAGATCGCTTTCGTTCTAAGGCTAAAATAATGTTTTCATCTCAACCTCCTCCACACAACTTTGACAACTAGCGTCCGACAAGATTTTTAGTCCTGCAGCACGAATCCCTATTGTACACTGTCCAGTAAGAATTGCTACGATTGCGGCAATATAAACTTTGCTCAACGCAAGTAGTTCTGTATGTAGATCTCTTACGTTCTATCTTGCAGTTGCATGGGAGCTGATCGTCGAGGTTCATTGGTTCAGTGCTAGAACGCAAGACGCCAATGGGGATCCAAAAAGGTCCCATTTCGATGTGAGTGCTTCAAAGGCTAGCTCTTCGGCCTTGCACTTGCCAGCGATTCCGTTGTGATCGCTATATGTAAGCTCCGATCTCTTTAAGAAATGGAAATAAAAATCATTTTATATAAAATAACATAAGATACCTCACTGAAATGGTATTGCTCTCAGTTGCTTGTTCGTTTCGCCACTCTCAAAGTTGTAGCGAATCGATGAAAGCTATAGCACCGAATAGCTGTAAGCTTTTTCATATTACATGGTTTTACAATTATATAAAAATTCCTGTAAAATACTGCAAAACTTCGAGAAAGCCTTAAGAAAATAGTTGCTACAATTTTGATTGAAAGTAAGTAACTAAATCTTGTCAAAATGATCTAATTTTTAAAATGTTGAGAGTTGCATAGGCGTAACTAGAGATAAACTTGCTTTTATTCTAAGTCTCAACTTAGAAAATTACTATACTTATACTTCTATTTCCATATTCATTAACATTCCACATTTCAACTGAAGTCTAGTGGGGTATACCTTTTTCTCGCAGATACTTATGTATGTATGTATGTACGTGGGCTTACCCTACCTCATTTGCTGGCCGGTTGCCATAAAAGCAACTTAATTTACCTACAGCTTTGACTAAATACGGTATGTATTCAAATGCTAATTCGCAGGAATGTCGTACTCGCACAAAATTGGTCACTACTACGTATCACTCAATTCAATTCAGCTCGGACTCGTGTACTCGGTTTTTGCTAAACAACAACTCTTCATAATAGCAAAGCAGTCAAGTGTTCTTGTTTACGTTTCAGTATTATTGTAGATGTACATATGTATTTCTGTATATGTAAGTATGTATTTCTCATGCATATACATACATATGTACATATGTTTGTTCATATGTATGAACGTACATTTGCATTATATACATAAGTACGTTTGGTTCTTGTGTATAAAGGTAGCTGCGCAAGTTGGAAAGCATATAATTATTGAATGAGCAAAAAAATATTGTCTGTTCGAAATGTCGCCGTCTGCTCGTGCACTTCTCGTCATTTCTACGCTCGTCATCGTTCTGGCGGCAAATTAAGCAATTTCTGATGTAGTATGTATAAAAATAAGTTTTGCAATTTAAACTGATAGTTGTCAGGAATATAATTTTGAAGAATTTTGTGTAAAATATTGAAGAGATTTGATGTCTAAAAATTGTTTGTTGAAACAATGCCAAACATTTGGTTCATTAAATCCTCGTGTAATATGGTATGTGTATATAAATAGTATTTTTTTTATGAAAATAGTTAAAATTTATGGTCCGTTTAATGGGTTACATGGGTTTCCTCGGCCTCTTTTAAACAATTTTTTTTTCTCATATAAAAATTAAATATTTTATTGGATTTTGTTAATGTTTTATTTTTAAAAAACATGCACTACTAATAATGAAATTCTGAAATTTTTGAAAACAAATATTTTAAACTTGGCCATTGCGACACCATTTCCGGGAACACTTCGGAAAAAAATGCGACCGCGTTAGCAGGATAACTCCTTACAGGATAAATTGCTAAGGTGAAAAATTACTTGTTTTAGTTAAAACCTTAACTTAGCACTTGGACGAAGGAGAAAAATTTAAAATTAGATTTTTAGCAGACATTTTTACAAAAAAAAAATAAAAATTTTTGTGAAAATTTCGGTATATTTTTTTTCAAATAGTTGTTATCGAAAAGAAATCTTTATCCAAGTCTTTAAGAATTGTATCTCAAATACCTGTGTAAAATATCACGAAGATCGGTTGAGTAGTTCTCGAGAAATCTTGCTTCTTTCACTTCAAAAACACAGTTTGGAGAAAAACGTGTTTAAAGACGGCTCACTTAGCCTAGCTGTGTAGGCTCGAACGCACAAGTTCTCGAAACTTGAAAATTTAGGATAATATTGTGTTGTAGAATTTAATAAGACAATAAAAAATTCGATTTTCGTAAACCCATGTAACCTCTTAAGATCTGAAAAGGGTTAATCAAAGTTCTGGATATACGAAAAAGCTTTCAGAAATGTGACAATATTTTTCTTTACATTCCTTTTGAAGGCTGGTTCCCCGTATGGGTTTGTAAATGATCATGTTGTTAGTTGAACGCTTACAACCTCAATGCTACTTGGATCCGATTATACTCTCGGTGGTGTTCATTGATATTTTTCGTAAGAAGAAGCACGCTCCGAAGTAACATAACCTAATATAATTTATTGAGGAATCTGAATTGATTTGTATTTATTCGTGTTTCAAAAATTCAGGTTTTGGTCTTAATACTGTATAAGAAGCTCTCTTCGAAGTAACACAAGCTCATGTAATTTAATGAGGGATCTAAATTGATTTTAATTCATTCACGCTTCAAGATTTCACTATATTCCCGCAATACTCTAAGTTTCAACTAAATACAACTGCTTAAGTTTCTCTCTCTCTTTTTTTAACGTTCCGAAATCAAAATAGTATTATTTATAAAACTTTTAAATTATCATGCCACTTTTTAGTACCATATTAGTTTGAAAACAAACCCAAAAGCTGTAAGGCTTGTTTCTTACTTGTCGAGTATAAGACAAAAGCGTTTGTGGTTCCTGTCAAACGAGAGTGAGAGCAGGTCTCGCTCTCGAAAAACCTTTAACGGGCAATATAAAGAGAAAAATAAATACTACTCCCACTTCCGACCAACAGTACCGTTAAGAGATGCTATGAAAAGCTGTTTTACACTCACATATAATACCTGTATGAAAACGAGCATACACAGCTGCGAAGCTTACAAACCCACCTATATACATATGTATATATTACAAGTTGTTGTATATGTATATTATATGCGTAAGATCTAGTAAATATGTAATACTACGACGAGTTGAGTCTATTTTTAGACTCACATAACCGATGAAATGTCGAAATAGTCATTTGCGGTGTCGTGCTTCACATAGTCACGTTCACGTCTAAAGAATGCGAAAATAAAATTGAAAACAAAACGAAACAAAAACAAAATGAAATAAGTAGTATATAGTTAAAACAATAAAACTATGTAATGGAGAGCAGAGAGCAGTAAGTTCGGCCGGAGCCGGAACTTTTAGAGTTGTCTCATCGGTGCAATTTGTATTGAGCGGACTTGGAATTGATTGGCATGGTATACATACATATGTATGTATGTATGTATGTATTTAAATTTGTATCTTGATCGACTTCATTCATTGTTTGATTCACCGATTTTAGTCTTGAAAATGTGATTGAACCTTTAATTGTGAACTCGATTTCGAGTTTCGCATAGATTATGGTTCAATGTAAAGCTACACTCTCCGAACATGTCTTCTTCTTTCTTTACTGTCGTAGACACCGCCTAAGCGGTTATAGCCGAGTTAATAACAGCGCGTCAGTCGTTTCTTCTTTTCGAAATGTGGCGCCAATTGGAGATTCCAAGCGAAGTCAGGGCCTTCTCCACCTGATTCTTCCAATGTAGTGGAGGTCCTCTTTCTCTAGCTCTCCCGGCGGTTACTGCGTCGAATACTTTCAGAGCAGGAATGTTTTTGTCCATTCGGACAACATTACCATGTATTTTACTTCGCTGAACTATGTCAATGTCGTCGTATATCTCATACAGCTCATCGTTCATTGACTGCGGTATTCGCCATTGCCAACGCGCCAACGAACCATAAATCTTCCGCAGAACCCTTCTCACGAAAAGTCGTAACGTCGACTCATCAGTTGCTGATATCGTTTATGCCTCTGCACCATATAGCAGGACGGGAACATAGAGTGACTTAGAGTTGAGTTTGGTGTTTGCTCGTCGAGAGAAGACTTTACTTCTCGATTGCTTACTCAGTCCGAAGTAGCACCCGTTGGCAAGATTTACTCTGCTGACATTGCTGTTTCTGTCAATACTGGTTCCAAGATAGACAAAATTTCCTACGTTTACGAGATTGGAGTAATATGTAGAAATTCACGCAAGTGAGGCAAGTTCTCTGACTCCCATTTACTTGGGAGTGGCCAGAAACTAATCTTTTACATATGGCTCAAGCAGCTCACGACTTCCAGTCTTAGACCAAGTATCCTCTGGGCACTTGGAGCTTTCCGCAAAGCTTTCGAAATCATATGTTTGAAGACCATAAATAATTTTTTCATGAAAATATATAATAATTAAAAGACAATAAACATAATTAGATTTCAAGTCGTCCTTTTCGGACTAGATAACCCATCTCAATCCTCTGTACTACTGAAATAAACCGTTATTCGAACAAAGTTGCACTACCCAATTGCAATAACAGTACATCGGTTGCAATGTGTGTGCTCCAGTGTAGACGACCGTTTCAGTCCCACCTGCTGACAAATCTGCCTCGTGCAATTCTCGAACGCCGCGTCAATGAGTGTATAGTCTGTCTGTGGTCAGCAAAAGCACAACAGAACCAGAAGAAAAGCAATAAACAAAACAACGGCGGTTTCTTAAAGCAATAAGTTGTTGCATTCGACAAGGTTGAATTTATTCAAAGTGAGCACGATGTGGATATAAACAACCCGCGCGCTCGCACGTCGCTCTTGCGCCTGTTCGCCCACCGCCATCAGCTTCGTTTGCGTGCTGTGCACACTCACGATTACTTCGTACGGCACACCGGTGCCGCCCCGCGCCACGAGAAGCATTCATGGTCCAGTCTATGTGAATGTTGCTCCACAGTGTATTCAACTTTGCGTTTTTTATGGGTTTACACGACGTTCGTCGTTGTCTGCTTTGATGATTTGTTTTGCAAATCCACAAAGGAGTTTGATACGTTATACGCGTGCAATGTGGAGAGTAAAGCGGTTTGTATGCATTTTTTTTGGTGATTTGTATGGTATAATAAATTATTATCAATTTCGAAAATTCGGTTTTCCAATGAGGCTGGCATCTAGAGAGACTTAAACCCATAAAACCGTCGGTGATCTGTTGCAGGTAGCAATTTCCCGACTTTTTCCACGATTTTAGCTTTGCGATCAGCTGTTCATGAATCCTGTGTTCTTTATTCGATCTCTTGCCACTTTGCGTAGTTTTCTCTCTGAGTGCCATAACTGTTAATTTTACAGAAGCTTACTACCCGTCAGATAGTTCTTTAACAACAAACGAATGGTGCTATGGATCCGTATATAAAAGCATACATGCATACATACATATGTACATATAAGTATGTATAATACATGAATATATGTACATATACTTTTTGTGCACTCGTGAAGCCTCTTATAAGGTCTTATCTTTTATTGTTGTTTTGCTCCACATTTTTATCGGACATTTCGCTTTGTGCCTCATTTTATTGCCTCGGGCACGTTGTTCTGTTTACATTTTTTCTTCTGTTTTTAATTTTTATTACGTACCGCTCCGTTAAATTGAACGCTGAAGTTATCGTTCGGCTTGGCTTTCTTCGTTTTTTCGCATCCAACTCAGCGGCGTATTGCCTCTCAGCGCAGCGCGCCACTTCAAGCTCACTTGTATACTCACATACATATCTACAACAAAAAAAAAGTTGTAATTTGGAGAACATTTTGTTCGTATTTTCATGCAAAGAGTAAATCGCGTGCCACTCTTTTGTTGAGAAATTCACCACACTCACCTCATTTCATAGCTGTGCAAGAGTCGTAGTTTACTCTCTTCTTCCATAACTACAATTCTGTTAAGAGCCACACGATGTTTTCATTAGCTTCGTGCTCGTGCAGTTCGCTTGCCTCGGCTGCTTCGAAAATATTGACATGAATACATTAATTTGGTTTTAATTTAATGGTATAAATTTACTCGTTGCCTATTTACTTTGCTTCTCTGTTTACCTTTCATATTTCTGCAATTCTTGCCAATTTCGGAATGCCGCAAATATTTCAAATTCATTTGCGGTCTTCGTGTCGTTGGTATGTACATACATATGTATATATGTATGCATGTCTGTATATTCGTGCAACATCTGCTTCAATTGGCTTTTAGAGCGCTGGGTGAGGTGGATTTCGGAGGTTTTATGCATGCATACATACATACATATATGTATGTACATATATTTAAACACATTTGTTTGTGCATTCCCTGCAGTTTCACTGCAAATGTACGTGGGCAAATTCAATCGCAATCGAAAAATTTTCATTTACATGTGGTCACACATACTTACATACGTACTTATTTGTATACTTAGCGCTGCACCAACTCGTGGAGGCGTAAAGTCATTTCATTTCGTTTTTTATAGCTCCCAATACGCACTGAATTTATGTCGGTGCAATTAAGTTGATTTTTTACATACATACATACGTTTGTACATATGTATGTGCATATTAAACATATGCATTCTTTATAAGAAATGTACATATATACATGCATACATATGTACAGCATATGTGTATGTATGTATGTATATGAACTTCTTATTGTAGATATAAATGAAATGCATCATCACTCGACAACTTCTGTGCCGATTTGGGATTTTTTTCTTTTTATATAACCGATAGCACCAAATAAATAGTAGTTCCTTATAAAAAAAAAAAACTTGGATGAAATAATTTTTGAGATGTTTTTGTATATAATTTGCAGTTTATACTCTGAAAACTTAGGTTTCGGATTAAAAATATTTAAAATTATTTTCCAAACCTCTTTTAAAGCGCAGCAAAATCTTTCTCATACAAGCTTTGTAACCTCTTGCTCCCATCACTTGCTTTCCATCATCGCAAAGAGGGAGTAGAGCAGCTATCAGCTGATGTGATGCACCTTATACCATGCTTTCCATCACATCTTTTATTTTTTGACATGTTCTTCGATGTTTAAAGTAAAAATTGCTGACTTTAATATATTATTATTGGGCAAGCTGTTGAATCATATATGTACATACATACTTACATAAATATACATATGTACATACATAGTAGGTTGAATGTCAACTATGAAATTTAAGCTGAGTATGTGGAAGTCAAGGCGCCGCACGACTGTGTTTAGTCACATATTTTTGTGGAAAAAAAACATAGAAAGATTCGAACCAAAAGTTTAAATTTAACTTTGGCATGAAAACTATAATTTCGTTTTTGACATTTACATACATACATACATACATACATACATACATACATATGTACATATATTCCTGTTTTTACATTAACGAGCGCTTTTCAAATGCAATTCATATTGAATCCTAAAGGTATGCTACACTTTTTTTATTCGATGTCGTTTTTGTAAGAAATTCAGCTCTTTTGATACGAGTATAGCATTAACAGGCTTCATACCAAAAACTGTAACTAAAATATGTTGAGTCGATCCATAATGAGAAGTTGTGTCCTCAGCGATCTCTCTGACGTCAACACATTGATTTTCAAGCACTTTTTTTTTAACTTTATTGATGTTGTAATAAGTAGAGGTGAATGGACGACTCGGGTGAGGTAAGTTTTTGATGACCTCACAATATTCAATGAAAGCTTTTACCAAACTAAGAAAAATTTTAATCGATTCGCCCGAAACTGCTGCAATTTTATATTCGATATTCGTACAACCTTCACCAATCGTCGCAGGCTTGTTGGCATAGACCCTAGACTTGACGTAGAACTACAGGAAATAGTCTAACGGCGTCAAATCGCACGACCAATTCGGCCAATTGTCTGGCCATTTCGTGAGATACATAATACATTTACGAACTTGGTTTTCAATAAATCGTTTATGACATCCGCTGTGTGGCTTGTGGCGCCGTCTTGTTGGAACCACATATTGTCCAAGTCTATATTATCCAATTCGGTCCAAAAATATTCAGTTAACATTAACCGGTAGCGATTCCCGTTCACAGTAACGTGTCGGTCTTGATCATCATGAAAGAAGTACGGCTCAATGACGCCGCCAGTCCATAAACCGCACCAAACCGTAATTTTTTCGGGATGCAATGGCGACTTATGGAGTA
The DNA here is from genome assembly GCA_027475135.1 of Bactrocera correcta. NCBI lineage: Eukaryota > Metazoa > Arthropoda > Insecta > Diptera > Tephritidae > Bactrocera > Bactrocera correcta. The sequence goes on from CM050325.1 coordinate 73,834,130, forward strand.
CTTGTGGTTTGCTGCCTGACTAATAACGCATATTTTGCTTATTGACGAAGCCATTCAACCAGAAGTGAGTCTCATCGCTGGAGATGATTTTTCGATGAAAATCCGAATCATTTTCAAATTGTTGCTCAGCCCAATTCACGAGCATACGACAATTCTGGTGGTCAAGCGGCTTCAATTCTTGCATCAAATTGATCTTGTATCTATGAAGGACAAGATCTTTTAGCAAAAGTCGCCACAACGACGTCACAGAGATGCCCAGATGCTTGAGAACGACGTGTGAGAGACTGATTTGTGTCTTCCCCAATTGATGCGCTAGCGGCCGCAATATTCTAAACACTACGGGCTCTTTCTTGTCTCACTGGCACGGAAATATTTTGTGCTGATAAAAATTTTTTCTCTAGAAGCTCAATTGTTGATTTGACAGAACGATTTTGATGACCATAAATTGAACGTTGCGGTCTTAAAGTTGAGGCCATGACTCCGAATTTCGGTAGTAATTTTGAATAATTTCGACTCGTTTTCGGATCCTATATCTTTCTATGATAAAATAGCAAACCTTACGCATGAAAAATGTGAAAAGAGCGGGCGGCCCAATCGGTCTACTTTTGTAGTGTCTTTATTTGAAAAAAAAAAAAAATAAATAATTTTATTTTCTCAGACTTTCAAGAAGTTTTTGTAAAGTGCATACATATGAATGTATAAAATGTATTGTTTATGTAGAATTTGTACTTACATATGTACATATGTTTAAATGAATAATATTATTGTATGATTTATTACGTTCTATCAATAGTCGTTTTAACATTTTGTTTGCATAAATCATTCCCATCACTGCCTACAAAGAGAATGCACTGTCTACAACGATATTTTTGAATTTGTTTACGTTTTTTTTTTAATAAGAATTTGCTTTAAATGTGTTGACTTTGCTTATTGGCTGTTTTTATTGCATTGACAGTGTATTAATAGTCTTATTTGTTGTGAATATGGAAACCTGTTCCAAAAGCCGGCATCATCACGTGCTGCAAAGTGTGTTTTCACAACAATTAGTGTGTCTTAATGTGTGTCGCGACTCTTTCCTCCATTAACAAATGCGCAAATTTAATGTATTTTACATATAAACAGGCAAATATATACATACATACTTACAGATCTACATATATGTATGTACATATATACATATGTATGTACTTACAAGCGCCTACCTACTTAAAGCACTTTGTTGTAAGCACGCGGTTGCTCCGATGAGTAATTGCAGTAAATATATATTGAAAGCTTGGAGCTCCATTCTCCAGTTTCTAAATTTAGCAAAGGAATATCAATAGTATTGCAAATAATACTTTTTTTTAATAAATTTTTTTTTTTTGATACATACATACATATGTGTACATACATACGTATATGAATCAAGTCACGAGTTTAAAAAATATAAAAAATGTTAGACAACTAGACACTAATTATAAAACTCGAAAGCGAGCGCGTGGAACTACGCATTGAAGTGGGGATGCTGAGAGGTCCCGCAGGCGGGATCGCAATGCAAAAATGATTGGTAAGGTCGCATGAGCGGATTGTTGGAAATGTGCCAATTTAATTTTTTTCTAATTTCCTAAATTTTTTCAATTTTTTTCACAAGCAGAACTTTTTTTTTTGTTTAATAGTCAGATAAAATACGTCAGCTCATAAAAGAAGCACAATGATTTGTTGTTGTTTTTACGCATTTGTTTATTAATGACTATAAATATATATATATATATATGAATATGTATGTATGTATGTATTTACGAATGTGAGTGTGTGTATTTGTTTGATATAGTATATTTAAATGATTTTTTTTTTATTTTTCTTGCTGCGTTGAAAAAATTTTATAAAAAGGCGTGAAAATTAGCTGCAATAAATTTGTCTATAATTGCTTTAGTTTTTTTTTATTTTCCTTCTTATATGTAATTTATTGTGTATTAATACTTATGTATGTACATATGTAGTATGTACATACTTATGTATGTATAATGCTTATTAATTTAATGGTGTCTACTAATTTCAGATACATTTATTTTTAAATAAACCACTTGACATTGATATTGTTCAATGATCATCATGGTCATAAAATTTGCAAAACATTTGTGAACGAAAAAGTCCACAACACAGTACAGAAGGAAAAGTTTTAGCTTTCCATAAAAAATTATAGAACTTTTTCTTCTATGCTTCTATGAAGAAAAATATTACCGCAATCGAAACAAGAAAAAACGTTAACTTCAGATGCACCGAAGCTAAATACCCTTCACAGGTGCATTTCTGTTAGTAACTATGTGTCCAGTTTGTACAGAAGCTATATGCATAGTAACCCGTTCTGAACAAGTTTTTTAGAGATTACATTGTTGCCTTAAAAATAATCTATACCAAATTTGGTAAAGATACATTGTCAAATGTGAAAGTTTTCCATATAATAACTTGATTCCGATCGTTCAGTTTATATGGCAGCTATATGTTATAGTGGTCCGATATCGGCCGTTCCGGCAAATGAACAGCTTCTTGAAGAGAAAATGACATTTGCAAAATTTCAAAAGGATATCTTAAAAACTGAGGGACTAATTCGTATATATACAGACAGACGGACAGACAGACGGACATGGCCAAATCGACTCAGCTCAACATACTGATCATTTATATGTATACTTTATAGGGTCTCCGACGCTTCCTTCTGGGTGTTACAAACATCGTGACAAACTTAATATATCCTGTTCAGGGTATAAAAATATTCGAGATGGCATAGCTAATCACTATCTTCACATAATAGATACCATTGATGATGATTTTTTCAGATCTTTCGGGTCTACCAACAGAACCACAATAGTTATCATTTTGAAAACAATAAAACACAATGACGCTGCCATCCCATAATCCGCACCAAACGGTCATTTTTGGGAATGAAATTGTGTTTCCTGAACCACACGAGGATTTGACTCACTCAAATAACGACAATTTTGTTTGTTGACAAAGCCATTAAGCCAGAAAAGGGATTCATATGAGTAGATAATTTTTGAATGAATGTAAATTTGTGAATTTTTTGTGGAACGTGTATTTGCGTAATAATTTCGAACAATTTTCAAGCTTTGTTCCAAAGTAAATCGTGACATGATGAAATGACAAGCCTTTCTGAACAAACTGTCAGAATTTGACACAACCACGGGCTGTCAAAATCTCGTAATCCCTGTTTATGGGCGCTGTACCAACGTAGTTTATTTCCAAAGTTCTTACTCGTAATTTCGAATTCACAAATACGAGTATATCAAAGCTCAGTATTGAGTAATGTTCAACGGGTCATGTGTCTACGTTCACGACATTATTGTTGTTCTGGTAAAACTACACTAAATAATATACTCATAAATAGAGTTTTAGCGTACTCAGCTATAAAAATTAAAGCAAATCCCCCTCTTCTATATTCAATATTAAACCCAGAAACTAATTCTGATTCACCATCTGCAAAATCAATAGGAGTACGATTAGTTTCAGCTAAACAGATACAAAATCAAACTAGTCCAATAGGAAATAAAATTACCAAAAATTAGATAAGGCAAAAAAATATTATGCGAATAATTTTGAGGAATGTTGCAAGTTGACATTTCGTAGTTGAACAAATATCAGAGTCTGTACAATTACGTAGATTCGATTGTGGTCAAAACTAAAGTTCAATTGTCTCAATAAATAAAATTAGAAGAGTCGCGCTTGCAAAAAGCCCATCTGGTTTCCTCTAATGTCAAGGCTTTTTTTCTTTATTGGCGTAGACAACGCTTTACGGCTTTAGCCGATTTTTCAAGTCTTTGCCCACTATTTTTTTTCGAATACAGTAGCCCGAAGTGAGCTCTAGGCAGATATCTTACCCAACAGTTATGATGTCAATAAATATTATAAGTGATACAGTGAAGAAGACATACCTTGTAGTTACACCCAAAGACAAAAAGATGGAGCTGAATGGTGAAAGAACAAGGCATGACTCTCTTTCCCATTGTTTAGAATTTGTTTTGGTTTAAAACAGAGTATCTTTTTCACATGATTTATTATCGTATGCCTTTTATTGTATGCAAAAGTGAAAACAATCATGAAAAGAGAGAGATTTGCTACCATATCGAAGATAAACTCTAAAAGAGTTAAAGGCTAAAGAAAATTCTCGAGGTTGATAGGGAGAAAAGTATAAAATATACATATGTTTATCAAAAGCGCTTTGAGGTTTAAAAATGTATTGAAACAGAATTTGTATTAATGGGTAAATAAAATATTTTTTTAAGAAAAAAGTTAAAATATTTTCTGAATACATTCTGTATAGACTATATCGTCACCTGAAATGCAAAATAACGTAACAACATTTTCGGAAATTTACGGTGGCATGAATGAAACACGAAATAAAATGGAACATGAGTGAAAAAAAATTTAATATTGGTTAAAACTGGTTTATATCTGAGCGTAGAACCTGAAAATGTTGAACATGTGTAATATTATGTATGTATTTGAAGTAGTGAAGCGTAATCAATAAGACACTCAATTTCGAATTTTTTGATGATACGTTATTTTGCATTTCAGGTGACGATATATAGAAACTATATTTCTTCTACTCAAAAATATGCTCATTTGTCGGAACTATAAATATTTTATCCCTATAGCACTTAGCTGTCACACATAATCGATTAAAGTCAAGTCCTTGTATGGAAAACTGTATTATTTGACGACAGATCTTCACGAAAATTTGTATATTTTATTTTATGAGACAAATGCACATTCTCGCAAGAAAGCGTTCAGATCGAATCCCTGTCATGCAAACTGAGCGAGCAAAAAACAGTCCTGGTATGGAATTTTTTTTATTTGATGAGTTATCTTCATAAAATTTTGCATGGTTTCTTAATTAAAGCAACTATGCAACACTTCTGTGAAGAAATTGTTCAGAACGGACCACTATAACATATAGCTGTCATACAAACTGAACGATCAAAATCAAGTTCTATGAAATATTTTTGTGAAGGGTATTTTTAAACGTTTTTTCTAGCTTTCTTTAATTTGATTCATATTTTTGACATACTGACACACTGTATCCATTCATGCTTATTAGCAAAAATATAGTAAAAATCAAAATGCTTTAAAATTGCTAATTTCCCACTTTCAGTCATGTGAGTATATACACACATATCCACGATATAAGCATAAGTATGTGTGCGAGTATGTATGTACATATGTATGTATGTATGTAGATGTGTTTTTAGTTATAAATATGTGGGTATATGCATATAGACTAAGTATCTGTATTATAAAATATTGTTTTCAAAGCAACTCGTGATTGCTTGTCTTATTTTTGTCTGATACCTACATACATATGTAAATATGTATGTATATGCATATTTGTGTATAGATATGTATATATGTATGTAGAAATGTATATGTGTTTTTTATTTATATTTTTTAATTTCGTACGTTTCATTGCGAATCTTTCGCTTATTTGCAAAATAAAATTTTACAAGTGGCCTTATGATATACATACACACCTGCTCAAAATAATAGTTACACTATAAAACTTAGTACTCTCAATAGTTGAAAAAACTTTTTAAAGGCTTTATGAGACAAGTTATGCTGTAAATTTAATTAAGATAATATGGCATTGCTCTTTCTAAGACATGAAGCATGTGAATCCCCGAGGTAATGCGTATTTCAGTTTTGCGTGAAAACTCAGAAAAAAAACTTGCTCAATATAATAGTTACACGTAAGTGAACTTGGCTTTTTGTGAAAACAAAGTTAATTTTAACCAGTTTTTTAAGTTTTTTTATCTGGATAAATTTTCTTTCATTAAAGCTCAAAATGCTGCAGATAAATTAAATTATTTTTTAATCAGATGGGTCGAAAGTCACATTGACTTTTGAAGAAGCCCGGCTGGTTTCAAACCTCAGGAAAATCGCTTAGGGAAATTGAGAAATTAATCATAATTTTGGTAAAAATGCTTTAGATCGAAAATACAGTAGGGAGACCCGTGGAAGACCACAAAAAACCAGTACAGTTCCTGATCGCCACATTGTAACTATTTGTAGAAAGGACCCATTCAAGTCGTCGAAGGTGATAGCAGCAGAAATTGGAAATTTAGTAAGTGCACAAACAGTTCGCAGGCGTTTGCAAAAGGCCAAGCTACCAGAACGAATAGCCAGGAAAGTTTCATTAATGCGATCAAAAAATTTAGATATGAGGTTAAATTTTGCAAAAAGTCATTTAGATTGGTCAGGACCTGAGAGAGCAAAAAAGTGGAGAAACATCTTATGGAGCGATGAAACGAAAGTAAATTTGTTTGGAAACGATTGTGAGAGAAATGTGCGTCGTCCAAAAGGAAAGGAGTTTCACGTTCGATTCACAAAAAAAAACTGTGAAGCATGGCGGTGGAAACATCATGGTGTGGGTATGTTTTTCTTGGTATGGAATAGGTGCTATATACCGTACAACTAACAAAATGACAGCGTCGGAGTACAAGGAAATACTTGAAAATGTCATGCTACCCTATGCTGAAGAAAACTTGCCATTACGTTGGGTATATCAGCAAGATAATGACCAAAAACATACCTTCAAACTGGTTAAGAAATATTTTGAGGACAATAATGTTAACGTTGTAAAGTGGCCAAACCAATCCCGAATTTAAATCCAATAGAAAACCTATGGGAAGAACTAAAAAAAAATTTTGGCGAGTCAATCTTTCTCTAATAAAGATCAGTTATGGGAGTGCATACAAAAAACTTGGTATGAGAGACCTAAAGAAACCTGTCAGGCTTTGATCAGTAATATGCCTAAACGAATAAATAAAGTAATCCAGAATAATGGTGGATATACTGGCTATTAACTAAGTAATGTTAAATAATATTTAATTTTATAAAACAAAACTGTTTTATCATAATTTGTTTTTCCAAAATAATTGTCCTATTAAGAGTGTACCTATTTTTTTGAGCAAGTTTATTTTAGCTATGAAATGTTTTTGAATCTACATTTGTTTGTTTTGATATTTTTTTAAAAGAAAATTGTTTATTTAATTTAGCTTGTAAATTTATGAAAAATATATGTAAGTACGTTTGCGTTTTTCTTAAAAATTTAAATAAAACTTTTTACTGATGAGCTTTACTTGAAAAGGTATTGTGTAACTATTATTTTGAGCAGGTGTGTATGCATGTATGTATGTGTGGTATGTATAATGTATGTAGATTAATGTATTGTATATGGCATAAGTCGACGTAATTTTCGCATATACACATAAAATTTTTGTTATGTGATAAGACATTGAAAATTTTGTTTATGTTCTTTTCGCCATTGGCGCCATTTACCGACTAGCCACGTTAATATGTATGTATGTTTGTTTGTTTTTGTTTTGATTGCTCGTCTGCCATATTTTAGCGCATTTCCTCTTCTTTGTATTGTCATAGCGCGCGAAAAACTGTATCGAAAGCATACAAACTGTCACATTTTTGCACAAATTTGCTCAATATAAATCGTTGAGGGCAAGTATTTTTATCTGCAATAAATATTTTCGCGACTATATTGCAGATTTTATGTACATATGTAAGTACATATGTGTGTTTGCACATATTTGCAATTCAGCTTCCGAGTACAAGCCTCCATTTCGGAACATTGTTTTTCCATCAACAGTGTTTGCACTACAAACAATTTGCATGCGTTTCGCGTAAGCGAATTCCACTGAAAAGGCCCGGCTGCTTCCTGCCGCCGCACGCGTTGAACACCTGGTTGACTTTCGCTCAAGTAATTTTGGTGACATTGCATTACGAGTGTATTTATGTAAGTATGTGTGTACTGTCTCAATGACACACCTTCCAAATACAGACACACACATACATTCGTACATACAAGATCTAAACAATAACCACTGCTTGCTTGCTTGCTTTCTTTTGTTATTACTGCATTTTTGTTGTTGCTTTTGGCATTACTATCAATGATTGCCGAAGAGGTCACAACAAAAGACTCGGCATTGTCACTCGAATATACACAATGAGCTTGAAATGTGTGCGTGTGCGTTTATTACGGCAAATACGAACAAATTTGTGAGAAATACATACATACATACATATGCGCATACACCTTAGTACTTACAAATCTAAGTGTATGCTTTTGTATTGTTGTTGCTTTCTTATACATAGGTATTTACCCACAACCCAAGTCCATGCCTACGTGCCTTCTCGCATGTGCCCCTGGATCGCACATTGCCACCACTTTTTGTGCTTCTTCTTCTTATTTGACTTTAAACATCTCGACGCACCTATGCACATACAACTAGCATACACACCCCTTTGGTGTGGTGAAATTGGCTTACATATTTACAAGCAATGTTTCTGTTTTAATCCAACAGCAATTTTATTTTGAATTTTCTCTTACTTGCCGAGCGCTGCTCGTTCGACCCGTGTCGTTTCCGTGCAAATATGTTTCGTGTTTGGCGAAGAGCAAGGATTTTGTACATATGTACACACATATATGTATGTATGAAGCTCCAGCACGAAAGCTTTGTTTTGTTAATTTTATTTTCATTTAATTTTCACCACAAAGCTAAGGACTCTGCCGGAGACTGTACATTCCTGTGTCGCGTTATTTGATTACACTTGTGTACTTCTTTGCATGTGTATGTGTGTGTGTGTGTTACGAATTAAAGTTCCAGTGTAATCTGCACATAGTCACACACATACTCTCATACAGCTATAGTAAATACATAATCCACGTGTTGCCTTGACCTAATACACACTATGATAAGATGCTGACATTGCAGCACACAGCTGTTGGTAGTTCAACATTTCGTTTGTCGAGCGAAACAAACTAGGTTTTGGTTCACAAAATTTTGACGTTGCAGTCTAGACACATACATACATACATACAAATCTAGGTGTGTATCTAATGAAGTTCATCAAAAAAAGATGAAGATGAAGTTTATTCAACTAAAAGCATGAAACCCCCTGTTTTACTGAAAAAAAAAAAATGAATCTGTTGTCGATTTAGCTAAGCCTTTGCAGATTGCAGGCTAGAAAAAGCAGTATTAATGGCGCGGATGTTGAGGCCAATGATATCAATACCATCGAGGTACGCCAGCAGCTGCACACTCTTATAGAATATTTTCTCCAACCGTAGATTGAAGACGACGCACGATAAGAATTCGCCTTGTCTGAAACCTCGTTTGGTATCGAACAACTGGGAGATATTCTTCCCGATCCTGACGGAGCTTTTGGTGTTGTTCAACGCCAGTTTACACAGCAGTATTAGATTTGTGGGTATATTAAATTCAGACATCGCGGCATAGAGACAGCTCCTTTTCATGCTGTCAAAAGCAGTTTTGCAATCGACGAAGATGTGGTGTGTCTCGATTTTCTTTTTACGGGGTCTACTCCAAGATTTGGCGCATGGTGAATATCTGGTCGATTGTTAATTTGCCAGGCCTAAAACCACATTGATAAGGTCCAATCAGTTTGTTGACGGTGGGCTTCAATCTTTCACACAAAACGCTCGATAGAACCTTAAATGCGATGTTGAGGAGGCTTATCCCACGGTGGCTGACGCAGATTTTGGGGTTTCTTTTTTGTGCATTGGGCAGAGCACACTTAAATTAAAATCATATTCACCAAAAAAGCAATCCAAGGTCCCCCGCCACTCTGCTGTTCTTCTGATGAGTAATTGCTATTCGAACTTCTTTATGGTCGAGCAATGAAACGTCTGCTCCATCGACATCGATTGGGGAATCGGATTCACCATTTCCCAGTGTTATGCATTCACTGCCATTCAGCATGTTGGAGAAGTGTTCCCTCCATAAATTTAGTATGCTCTGAGTATCTGTCACTAGATCACCTATGGGGGTTCTACAAGTGTATACTCCGGTCTTGAAATCTTCTGCCAATCGCCATCTTTTTGTTGAATTTTCGAGCGTTCGTTCTATCGGCCAGCTTGTCATGCCTTCATACACAAGCATTTCGGCCTCTCTCTTTTTCTGTCTGCAATGCGTCTCGCTTCCCTCTTCAACTCTCGGTATCTATACCATCCCGCACGTGTTGTAGTCGATCTGTTTTTTCTTCGTTGCGACACAACACTCCTCATCTTAACGGCTGTTGTTTTGCCTTTTCCGAAAAGGAATGGTTTCATTTGCAGCTGAACGTAAGGTGCTTGAAATGCCGTCCCCCAGTTCTCTTATACCAAGTTGTTGACGAGTGCTCTCAGAGAGCGCAAGTCGAGTAGAAAATCGTACGGTTGTCTGTTGTGATTGCAGCTTCTCGTCGTCGAACCTTCCTTGTGTTTGTTGATGCGCGGGTGCGTATCTTGGCTGCAATAAAATAGTGGTCTGAGTCGGTGTTAGGACCTCGGAGCGTGCGGACGTTTAGAGCACTGGAGACGTGTCTTCCGTCTATCACAGCATGATCGATCTGGTTGGTGGCTTTTCGAAACGGAATCAGCCAGGTAGCTTGATGAATCTTCTTATGCTGGAATCTAGTACTACAGATAACCATATTTCGGACCCGGAAGTCGAACAGCCTCAATCCATTTAGGGAGGTTACTTCATGGATGTTGAATAAACCGAATGTTGTGTCAAAGATACCTTCTTTGCTCGCCCTGGCGTTAAAGTCTCCAAGCACGATTTTGACATCTTGACGGATTCAGCCCATCTTTAGTCACATCGTCCTTGTTTTCCGCTCATCAGTTCTTTAATACATTAATGGAAAGGATGGTTCCTTTTCTATTTTTATCTATTTTCCCTCCACAATGGCTAAATGAGAGTGTGACGGCTTTAAGAAAAAAGGTTTGAGGATAGAGAGTACAGGCCACTCCACTCAGTGGAAGTTTATCAAAAAGCATATTGGGAAATATAAAATCCCACAGAAAATTTCGAGAATTTTCGTGTGGATTTTTGCACTGTATATATATATATGCACTGTATATATATATATATATATATATATATGTATCTATAGCTCAAAATCTTTGATACTCATATAATTCTATGATGATGATATGATTCTCACTTCTTATCTTTCCTTCTCTCTCTCTTTCCAGATCGTTGCCCGTCGCCATGATCTCAAGCTGATCGTCACTTCTGCCACGATGGATTCCACGAAATTTGCTACATTCTTTGGTAATGTACCGAACTTTACCATACCCGGACGTACATTCCCCGTCGATGTGATGTTCAGTAAAAATACTTGTGAGGACTATGTGGAATCGGCGGTCAAACAAGCACTACAAGTCCATCTTACGCCCAACGAGGGTGATATGCTATTATTCATGCCCGGTCAAGAGGATATCGAAGTCACTTGTGAAGTGTTGGCCGAACGTTTGGCAGAAATCGACAACGCACCCGAACTATCCATACTACCGATCTACTCGCAATTACCCTCCGATCTTCAAGCGAAAATATTTCAAAAATCACCTGAAGGCTTACGCAAATGTGTGGTCGCTACAAATATCGCTGAGACTTCACTGACTGTCGACGGTATTATCTATGTCATCGATTCGGGTTATTGTAAACTAAAAGTCTACAATCCGCGTATCGGTATGGATGCACTGCAGATTTATCCTATATCGCAAGCGAATGCCAATCAACGTTCGGGTCGTGCCGGTCGTACAGGACCCGGACAGGCGTTTCGTCTCTACACGCAGCGGCAATACAAGGAAGATCTACTGCCGCTGACTGTGCCCGAAATACAACGTACCAATTTGGCGAACACGGTGTTGTTACTGAAATCGTTGGGCGTTGTGGATCTGCTGCAGTTTCATTTCATGGATCCACCGCCACAAGATAATATCCTCAATTCGCTGTATCAGCTGTGGATACTCGGCGCTTTGGACCACACTGGCGCATTGACACCGCTCGGCCGACAGATGGCCGAGTTTCCGCTCGATCCGCCGCAGTGCCAGATGCTGATTGTCTCTTGCAAAATGGAGTGCAGCGCTGAGGTGCTCATCATAGGTAAGCATGTGTTTAGTTTGTCAGCTAAGACATTTTCATGTAATACTTGTATATCCCACCTTTTGCAGTATCCATGCTTTCTGTGCCCTCCATTTTCTACCGCCCCAAGGGACGCGAGGAAGAAGCCGATGGTGTTCGAGAGAAGTTCCAAGTGCCGGAATCGGACCATCTCACTTACCTCAATGTGTACCTGCAGTGGAAGCAGAATAAGTAAGTAATAGCCGCTAATTTCCTCAATTTATTCACTAACATATTTCAATTTCTTTTCCACTCTCACACAGCTACAATTCCAGCTGGTGCAATGAGCACTTCATACACGTCAAGGCCATGCGTAAAGTGCGTGAAGTTCGCCAACAGCTCAAGGACATTATGATCCAGCAGAAACTCAATGTGAAATCCTGCGGCACTGATTGGGACATTGTGCGCAAATGCATTTGCTCGGCGTATTTCTATCAAGCAGCGCGCCTCAAAGGTATCGGCGAGTATGTGAACTTGCGTACTGGCATGCCATGCCATCTACATCCCACCTCTGCGCTCTATGGACTCGGCACCACACCCGATTATGTGGTCTATCATGAGCTCGTCATGACCGCCAAAGAGTATATGCAATGCGCCACCGCCGTCGACGGTTATTGGTTGGCTGAACTGGGTCCCATGTTCTTCTCTGTTAAGGAGACCGGTCGCAGCGGACGTGAGAAGAAGAAACAGGCAGCGGAACATCTGAAGGAAATGGAAACACAGATGCAGTTAGCGCAGGAGCAGATGGAGGAGCGCAAATTGCAAGCAGCCCAACGTGAGGAGCAAATGACGCCGAAGCAGGAGATCATAACACCCGGTGGTGCCACGCCCAGACGCACACCCGTGCGTATTGGCTTGTAATTGTTGCTAGTTTGCGGTCCAGCAAACATGTGTGTGTGCTTATTGATCCGTGTTACGTCTGTTATGTCCGTGGAGCGTGTGTTCTCTGTGTTCACTAGACCAATTTAATATTCTGTATTTACATAATCATTGAAATAAAGTGAATTCCGAAGAGGTGTTAAAAATCGGACTTGAATTTTTATCCGAATATTTCATGTAGCCGTTTGTTATGGGAACTGGACTTCAATCCAAATGGCTTTTCTATCAAACTGAGCTGGTGGAGTAATTTTCATGTCGCTGTATTAGATGTACTGATAGCAAAAATCCATATAACGGTATTAATTTATGATCTTGAGTGATGTTTTGGATATTTGAGAATATTCTTTGAAAATTTGATGTCGATCCAGAAAAAAGGTTCGGACATATATGCGTATTTGGACATAACCTTAAATTCGTTTTTCTGGAAACCCAATTTTCACAGTTAAAAATCAATACCTAGACCTATTTTTCGGAAGTTTTTCGGGAGATCGGGACGTTTCGGAATTTCAAGCTACCCTTAAGTAGTTTTTCGAAAAATGGTTCGTTCCAATAATTTGCAATTTTAGTTCGTGTGCATAATTTCCATTAATATATTCATTTCAATGAAAACTTATTTTATATTTATTGTTGTCTTTATATTGATAATTAATTATTTATGACCTTCATAGCGCTATAAAATCGTTGGAGTAGACAAGAATGTCAGGTGTATAATCTGTAAGATTTTATGAACATTCTAACAGCTGAAAAGATACTGCTGCCTTTTTATATTAGGAAAAGGTAGCGAAATTTTCGAAACTGGAAACAAATATTTTAAGAGCTGTTATTTTACCAAAGAAGGATGGAGTCATCTGCAGAAGTATACGGAAGTGCGGAAAGTTCTCTGATTGCCATTCACTTGGGAGTGGCCAGAAACGGTTCTTTTACATATGGCTCAAGCAGCTCACGACTTCTGGTCTTAGATTAAGTATCCTTTGGGCAGCCAAAGAACATCCGTTTGAAAGCGTGCTAAAGTGAGAAGGCGAATCATCCCACTCCAAGGTTGTGCGCTGGGTTTGAGACCCGCCACGTAAAAAAGTCCTCCAATTAAAACTAAACTGCAGACTAGAAGAGAAATTTTTTTGCATTAAAAAAATTTTCAATATGATTTTAGCATACATTTATTTATTTTTCAATCCCGATTGGGTAAAATTATTTTTCAAAGTCGGTATTTGCAAATAAAAATTTAAAAATATTTTTAACTAAAATTCTCGGGATTACAAAAAAAAAATATATATATCCAAATTTTATTCCATTATTTTTTTATGAATTTAACTAAACTTTAACCAAACTGTAACTCTAGTTCCAAAGTAAAACAAAAGCAAACAATTATTAAAAAAAGTTAGACTTTTCTTTATTCAATATTCAATAGCAGAGCTCAATAACAAAAATATATAATGTAGACATCGTAAATTTCCAATAGGAAATATATACATACATAAGTGTTAAAGCATTTATTTTTTTCATTTAAGGTATACAGGTATAAATCATTCCCAACAATCTAATCTACACGAAACAATCGATATATAACGTGCTAGATAATTGTTTGCCAGGTAACAGCTTGCTTATTCCTTGCGATTAGCCATGGTTTGCTCGATTTCCTCCACAGTGCGTGGTACTTTGGCGAAATTCTCACAACCGACATCTTTAATCAGGACATCGTCTTCTATGCGCACACCACCGAATTTGCGGAAACGTTCATACACTTCTTTCACGATGAACCTGTTAAGATTGGGATCGGCAAGTGCACGATCCATTAGATATTCAATGAAGTAGCAACCCGGTTCAACGGTCACATACATGCCCGCTTTCAAAGTGCGTGCGAAACGCAATTTACACAGCCATGGTTCAGCTGGGCGTTCTGGGTGCCCTGTTAGGTAGCCACCAACATCGTGCACATCCAAACCGAGTAAATGACCCAGACCGTGTGGTTGGAAAATGCCCGCCAAACCAGCGTCAAGCATATCCTCTACTTCACCTTTAAGCATGCCACCTTCTTTCAACTTCCTTAGCATAACACGACACGCCAACTTGTGCATATCTACCCATGAGACGCCTTCGCGCGCCTCCGCCAGCACAGCGTTTCGGCCAGCCAAGACGGCGTTATATATAAACTTTTGATCTTCGGTAAATTTGCCATTTGCTGGGAAGCTGCAAGTTATATCAGCTGCATAACCACAATAATTTGCGCCCATGTCGAATAGGCACATATCACCATCACGTACGGGTCCATCATTTGGTGCACCCGCATGACCGTAGTGCAGCACCGCCGAATTCACACCACTACCGCAAATGCAAGTGTACGAGGCGTGTCGACAGCCACCAACAGCGTAGGCGTGATGCAAAAATACAGCCTCACCTTCATACTCTGAACGACCTGGACGCATAAATTGCATGACACGTATGTGCGCATCCGAAGACACTTTTGCGACATAACGCAAAACCTCAATCTCTTCGGGTGACTTGATGACGCGACATTCAGCTATCACTGGATGTAAGATTTCACAATCGACGATAAATTTTTCGATACCTTCAAAACGTGCTGGTTTGGATACTATGCCACTGTCCGTGTTGAGCCCACTCAATGTCAGTATGACGGAAGGTTGTGCGCTCGTGAAGAAAGAATTTAATTCGTCCACATAACGCACCTCATCTACCTCATACATTCGTTTGAATTCCTCACACGTATACAATTTTCCCATCCAAGTGGCATACTCCTCTGGTAAACGCGGCACAAATAAATTGGATATGCCGGTATGAACATTCAGTACACCATAGCAACCAGGCTCCTTGACGCCAAACAAATACTGAAAATAGGACTCCTGACGGAAAGGATAACTTACATCCGTATCGTTGAAGCTAACATCGTCGCCGCCAGCCAATAAAACATGAGCTTTTGGTTTAATAGCACTATGTTCCTTCAACGCAGCGCACAATTTCTCACGGTTTTTGCGGAAGAGTGACATTGGCACAGAGTGCGTCAGTGGACCCAAACGAAAGGAGGCCATTTTGTTGTGACGTTACTTAGTTTAGTACTGTAAAAAACTAGCCGTAAATTATAATTCTATTATTTATATGTAAGTTTTTCTGCTATCACTTACGTCTGCGTAGTTAGAATTTCAAACCGCAACTGGATTTTATTCCCGTATAACTTTTATCTTGTTTTCTGTGGTTGTCCACTTAATATTCCAATGGTTTTATTGCAGTTGAGCTAATCAGTAAACTGGATGGAATACACAAGTTGTAATCGACAGCGGAGAAACTTTGTCTGCCTTTTATTTTTTTTTATTTTTGTTATTGTTTTGAATTCATTTTGTTTTTGTACATTCAGCTGATTAGAGCTGGGACTATGATTTTGTGTTAGTTATGACAATTTGGCAAATTCTGAACGATATTTTATCGATTACAAAATATCGAAAGAATATTTTGAAGTGAAGACGATGCCTTCAATATTTATTTTAATGCATGATTCCGCAGAAATGATAGAAGATGCCAAATGGGCTTCGGCTCTAACCAACAAGTCCACAACACTTCTAGTGGACAGCCAACTGATAATTAAGAGTATTCGTAAACGAAAAGGCGGACTAGTTGGCCTCCAGAATCGTCCCTGACCTATCAAACATATATCTAGCGTTCAAACCCCCTCATGGCACTAATCACCTCTTTGCATGCCTTGCCTAATCATCTGACAACTCTCTTTCTATGGTCCGGTCCCGTAGAAAAAGTGCGTTTCATGGATCTATCTCGATGGAATGACCTCGATCACAACTTATCTAACCCTTACCATCCTAACGGGGGCACACGGGAACACAATTTCCCTAATCTGACCTAGACCATTGAGCTTCTTCAAGGATTTCACCTTCAGAAAACTGGCTAAGTCAAATCGAAGAAACGCAGAGCTTGCGCGAAGGACAATGAGACACTGGTGTGTTACCTTTAAAAATGCTGTCTTCAGTCGGTTGAGACTACCAATTTTCTACGGCTTTCAACGCTTCTACCTCAAGACATTGGGTAGGTGAGAAGCCACTTAGCAATATTTTACGTGTCATCTCAGGGCACGTAAGATGAGACGTATTATACCAAATCAATAAACTGCTGGATAGAGCTTAATTGGTTACCACTCGGAAACACAAAGGGCTTAATCATGATTAAAGTGTGGCCGCCTACGGTCTGGCACCCTTCCGCATCTCTTTTTAACCTAAACTAACCCATTGTCTCCGATTTTGACTACTTTTACGTGCGACCACAAATGACACCCGACAGATGACAGTTGTCAATAACAGCTTCTTTAAGTGTCAAATCCAAGTCTTCGCATTTATTCAGCTCGATCCAATTTTATTTTGATAAGGCAAAAATCCGAAAATAAATTATTGAATGTTGAAATCCCTAGAACTATACTAAAACATATAAATTTAGATAAGCTGTGTATCGACAAAAATATTTAAAGAGCCTATAAACGGAATGAAATTGAAAGAGGCTAAGGTCTTATTTTTTATTGATCACGACTTTTTCGAAGTGTTCCTTGGCGGTGTGAGTAGTGTGGGCGCCGCCTGCGTGACGCGGCACACACATGCGCATCGAAACCCTCTGCTGGTTGAGCCAGGCATTCGGTGCATGCGGAAAATCATCCTTTCGATAATAGCCCATAATGCCTGACTTGCGTATCGAACCGATTTCGTAAGTGATGAGTGGGCTCAACAAATTCGAGGCGTGCGCATTCGGTAGTTTTGCCACTTTCGACTTCTCCATGGTACGCATGACACATGTCGTATCGCAGGAGATACAGGCGAGATCCTGCAGCACTTTTATACGTGCACCCGCGGCGGCGCACTCGTCATTTGTGGCGTCCATATACTTGCGTAGTGTCTCCTGCAGTCCCTGTATTTGCGCCTCGATCTTCTCTTTAAATCTATTCAGTATATCATCTACAGATGCCAAACCGAGCGTTATCCTTATATTATCCATGGCCTGATACATATTTTTATCGTTGGTTTTGATTTGATTTTGAACTTCGGTGAATTTCTTATCCAAACGGCATTGGAACTCTTGCATCTGTTCGTTGGAGACTTTACGTTGCAATTGATTGTAGTCGACTTTATCGGCAAGTAGTATCTCAATTTCACTCTTGTCGATCTTATCATTCATTATTTCATCTATGGTCTTGGTGAGCTCATCAATAGTCTCGCTGTAATTAACGTTTTTCGATTCCATGCGATCGCTGGCCTCTTTCAAACTAGTTACATAAAATTTTAGATCTTTGAGCTGTTCCTGCAGATCGGCGATGAGCCTTGTGGTACGTTGACAATCCTGTTCGAGTATGGTGGCAGTAATTTCATTGACTTTATTCGTTAGCATACAGAACTCTGACTTGAGGTCCATCAGCTGATCCAATAGCTTGTCGGGTGAGTAGCAGAGATGGGCATCTAACTCGTATTCTTCTTGTGTTTGCCGAACTGCTGGTGGTACCGCAATATGTGAGGTCAGTGGCGATTTGTAGGAGGGATCACTGTGCATGCTTTCCTCCTCACCTTCCTCATCCTCAACTCCATCTTCTAGACGATCCAAATCGGGATCGAAGTAGGTATCGTCTATCCGAAAACCATATGCATTTTCTATATATGTATTCTCCTTTTGTATGGCAATCATTTTCTTTACTAAAGATTGCAATTGTTCTATTTGCATGGGTGTGGCTCTCTTTTGCACTGTTACAGAAACGACAAGCCGCATAAGTTCCATTACTAGTTCAAGTTGGTCCTTCATAATGGTAATGCCACGATAGACGGAACTCGTTAATTGCTGATGTTCTAATTGTATAGCAAGATCAATTTCTTCACCCGAAGTTTTTGCTTCGACTGGTTGATCGAACACCTCCTCGCCAGTTGCTGGTACAATTTCTAGCTCTGTTGGTTTGTCAATTGATTGTTTTGTCGCTAGTGGCGCAGCCGGTTCAGGTGGTGGCTCTAACTGTCCTTCTTCCACTACTTCTTGCTGAGGTTCCTCTTGAATATTTTGCGTTTCTTCGCCGCCTTCGCCACCTTCACCACCTTCACCTCCTTCACCTCCTTCCGCTTCTTCAACTTCTGTACCTTCAGCAGTTACCGTATCATCGGGATCAGCACCGCCCGTTTCTCTTTTACGATTGCGTCTCATCAACGGCTTTGCCGATTCTTTCACATGACGTAGCTTGGAGCCTTTACTATGCGCAAAAGTGACAGAACCCTGATATTGATCACAGGAATCACTCCCGAACTTGCCACTGCTCATAACTATCGAAACATTTTCGTACTTCGTGTTGTCCACTGGTTCATCGATAAGATTCAGCTTTTCGGCGAATGAAAAAAGTAAAAAATGCAGCGCGTAAAAATTTACATGTCCTGGCTCCGGTGAACCGATAGCCAGATCGATAAGTTGTCGAAAATTCAGTTCTGTTGACATTGTAACTTGTAACGCTTAAGAAAAGAATTTATTTGAAATGGAAAATGTTCTAAAAAAATATGTTCTCCGAAAATATACTATTATTCTATTTCTGTTGTCAAATTTGAAATGTAATTCAATTCCTTGAAAATGTATAATTGATTCATGATTACGAATACTTCGGAAAGTAAAAGTTTTAAGCACAGATATGTATTTTTTGGTAGAATAAATCTTAAATAAAAAATCCTGAAGATACATGGGAGGAGTTGTGGGACAGAGAATTTGACTTACATTAGTATGTACATACTATCAGATTTAGAATGATAGAGACCATAGTAACATAAAGCATTAAGTTAAGATACAACATATGCGTCACAATACAGGATTTGTCCGGAAAGTTATAGGACTGACTTTCTTCTGCCGGGACTGTACTTCGGAGCGTGCGTGCACCGACTGGATTCGGTAGAGGATGTTCCCAGCTAACGAACGAGCGGTCGGTTGTCTCCGAGCATCTGGAGAGTCAGGACAAACATTTTCGCGCGACGTGTTTCTGTGAGTGGTGCAAGCCGAAAATGCAGCGTTAGACGTTTGATATAATCGGTGGCACCAGACCTTTTTGGAGGGCCGGGAAGAGGTCGCTGATGAAGACCGTGCTGGGAGACCTGCGACTTCGACAAACACAGACAATGTGACTTGTGTGCTGAAAGTTTTGAACCCAGACCGTCGACTAAGTATTCGTTTAATTGCCCAGGTGTTAAATATATGAAAATCTGTTGTTCATTGTGATGGAGCACTTGAATATGCGCAAGGTGTGCGCGAAGATAGTCCCAAAAGTGCTCACTGACGACCAGAACATGTGTGAAAGTGACCCCCAACACTTCCGCAGCCACCCTACAACCTTCATGTGGCCCACCGAATTTTTTTTGTTTCCTTGCCTGAAGGCTATTCCGGAGAATGCCTTCCGTGACGCCTTCAATGCTTGGAAATCGCGCTGGCAGCGCTTCATCGACGCAGAAAGAGCCTATTTTGAAAGTTTTTAAAGAATTGTAACGATTGGTTCATTCAATTTTTTTAAATCGACCGAGTCCTATTACTTTCCGGACAAACCCTGTAGGTTGTGGCTCCAATTCCTGACTTGTGTTTTATATGGGGTAGAAGAATTAGATTTGATCTAACTTCAGAGCAAGACAGCACAAAATTCCTATTGGCAAATAATTCGACAAACAAAATTCCTACTGGTCACTGTCTGGTGGCGACACACGCCCAGATCGAAAAGACAGCGGGAAATGTCTAGAGCATTTCTTGTGCACTTGTCCCGCATCATCAAGACTATCCTCTAAGTATCTGCGGTCCCTACGGTATGATACACTGGAGGAGGTATCAATTGTAAGGTTGCAGAGTCTGTTAAATTTTGCGTCAAGCACAAGCATATTACAGGATGACTACTCCTCTTGGACCTAGTAACTGAACTCTATCTGTTATCGCAAAGGACTAAAACTGGTTTATCCGTGGCTTATTGGCATATCAGAATAACATAACTAGAAAGCACAAAATCGAAAATTCGAGACTATTAAACCGAGAGCCAGTAATACTAAGCCTAAATCTATTGATTGATTTATTGAAGTATAGAATATTGGAATATTTCCTGTTTTTGGTTCACGTTTGAATGAAAAAGAAGGGAAATAATGGGTGGCAGGAGAATTTGTCTTCATTCCAACGGACCTGGAAGGATTTCGTTCACATCTTCGATGCCCTGAGATCAGAAAGTTCGGAATAATCCATAACGATAAAACAAATTTAAGATATGCAACCTATGTTTTTCTGGAGCATAACAAGGATTCAGGTAATTATCATGTATAGCCGAGACACGCATGACGTCAAGGCGCTTAGGAAACCAAGCCTAGTCCTTCTGCACGGTAGTCTATAGCAGGAGTTGCAAAATACATACGTACAAGCAATTCACTATTCTGCAACCTTTTCGAGTATATCGTGGAGTACAACGATAATTTCAGAACTACCACCTGCCTTGAACTATGGGTTCGGTCTGAAGATATGGAGGGCTGGTAGGTGTCATCTTTTTTTCACACCAAATGTTTTGAGTACTGCATTATTTGATTTACAGAGTGAAATGCTGAGTCATCTTGTTAAAACTAGGAAACCTTTTTCATATGCTTATTCCCAGTTATAATGGGAATTCTGAGGAGCTGATAGTCATTGGCCGGATAAAAAATCCGAGTCCGTTCCGGTTACTAATGAAGTCTTTATTCACCAAATACGGTAATTTTTTACAACAGACAGTATGAAATAGGTCTTAGGGGATTTAAAATTTTTCCTAATCAAAAACAATACAGTGCCTTTATAGTTTAGAGAAGCCTTTTGTACTATATGGGAAGCACTCGTACGTCTGCAATATTTTCAATTTGAAAAACACCGTCGTATTTTTCAATTCAGA